>CM067067.1:2595000-3195000 GCA_033980235.1 Diadema setosum | reverse complement strand
CCAAGGGGCCCCCAGGGGGCCCAAACCCCCCAAAATGAAGGAATCTTTAAAAATCTTCTCTAGAATCAGAAGTTATAGAGCTAAGATAATACATGAGTGAGTACATTAATGACTGTAGTTTCAAGTTTGTTAATAGCAGATCCAGGGGTGCCCCTCTTGGGGGCAAGGGGGGGGGGGGGGGAGGCCTTGGGAAGGTCCAAATGGGGGCTTGAATTGTACATTTTCATCTTCTTCCTGAAAACCTTATGATGGATTTTTGTCATACTTGGCAGGTAGCATCCCTAGGGGGTCAGGATCTCAATTTATCAAAATGGGCACCATGCCCCACCCAGAGGGCCCCAGGGGGGCCTCTAATCCCCCCAAATGAAGGAATCTTAAAAAATTTTGGCCCTTATTGTACATTTTCATCTTCTGCTTGAGAATGCCTGGTCAAATTTTAGTAGAGCTGTGAATGATTTAGATTAGTAATTGCGTGAAAGGTGAACTTGCGATACTCAGGTGAGTGCTAGACCCGCGGGTCTCTTGTTTTTAATGTTCGCTAGCTTCTTAAGAATAACTGTAACAGCCAATGAGAGAAATCAGGCATGTTTGTAGAACCACATAATAACAGTGTTTAGGCTTCTGATTAAACAAAATACAAATGTAAGGCCAAGTAAAAAAAGAAACCAGTTTCTCGTCCTCGCGCGCATCGATTTTGGCCGCCGCATCGATTTTTTTACTATTTACTATTTTCAAAATGGCGCTGAAAATACCAAGAAATTCTTAATTCTCGTCCCAGCCCGCTCCCCGCCCGCATCGATTTTCAGTTGCCGCATCGACTTTTTTGATATTTACTATTTTTTCGGCCGCCGAAAAGAAAATCGACAATTTACCTACCAATCGTGATGTCTCATTTCTAATTACGCCTTGCGTCCTCTACTTAGCTGTAGTACAGCTGTATATAGCTACTGTAGTGCGTATGTAATAACGCATGCATATCACTCTGCGAGCGAGCTTGGCAAGAAGGAATGACCCACAAAGCAGTCGAACTGTATAGTTGGATGGGCGCGGGCGCCGGGCGGGCCTGGGCTAGCTGTGATGTACAGCGCACTCGGTACGTCGTGAACGTGATAGCGGCGGCAACATTTTTGCGATCAATCGCTGATATTCCACGCATATTTCGCGCATTGTTCGTATTTTCCCCGTTTCTCATATTTCAAGCAGATGAATTGTTCTGTACAAATGCTTGTGAGGATTGTATCGACTTTAATTGTATACATTTTCATGTCATTGTGACTATGTGCATGTACGTGCGCAGTGCAAGTGTCGGAAGGTACGGTGCCAGTGCAGTGGCCGTGCCGCACCGTATTGGCAAAGTGTGTGCGTGTCTGTAGCTGTGCTAATGTCCAGGGTTGGTCACCGGTACCTGATCCCCTGGTCTGTCAGCTGTCTGCACGCACGCATGAACACATTCGAATGTGTAGAAACCCGTACACTCTGTCTGTAACGTTGCATCTGACGGCGATGTATTGTTCTATTTTGAAGATAAAATGAATGCGCTTTTCCAGCAAATATAGAATTATCAAATGGGTGTATCTTCAAAATAAATAACTTTTCCACGGATTCTGGTTTGTCTCGTATTTCTGCGGGATACTTTTCTTTACGATGTAAATTCACGGACACGGCCGTGAGTCGTATCATCTGTAGTGTGGTACCGTATACAATCATTCATCATCCAAATGATGAGTGATTATCAAATGTCTTTTTAGAACACGAAGAAACATCTTTAAATGTTAAATGCTATAATGCCATATCAGTATCATTTTGACATCCATCTGCAATTGTACAAGCCAGTTTCCAGTTGAATGTGCTACAATTGTACTGTGAAGAAATGCAGTTATACATACCAGCTGTGTGGACACAAAAAGTCACAAACACCAATGATGAATAAAGCAGTGTTTTGAATATCATGGAATTTATTTCAGTCGTACATTCTTTGTTGAAAGACATGTTTTATACCTGTTTCATTTAATAGCACAATACATCGGAATTGCAAGTACACTGGTATCAGAAATGCCATTACAACACTAAATACCAGTATTAAGATGGTCATTTTCCCTTGACATCTGTAGTGGAAAGAAAAAGCAAATGTATTTCTGCATGCATGAAGTATGGTACAATAATCTATTTGTTTGAAAATGCACAGAGTGCAGGAAAGACATACACTTGGGACCTGGTCTCTCATAACACGGCTACCAGAGTGATATTTCATTTCATAAATTGGATATATAAAAAATAGTAAAGCCCTCTCTCGTTACCTTTCTCAGAATTACCGGACGAGAAACACATATACTTTCATTTTGACAATCCTCGAAAAAATAGTAAGATATCAAATAGTAAGGACCTCCCTCATCGCCTTGCTCAAAAAACCCGGACGAGAAACTACTATCTTTTTTTTACTTGGCCTAAGCTATCTGTCCATCAAGTTGTCTACATGAAAATGATATAAACAGGATGTACCGAGGAAATTTTCCATTTGGCAGGTCCTTCCCTCAGTTCATCAGTTTATTATTACAGTGGACTCCCATTATAATGAAGTCCTCGGGACTGGCATTTTTCTTTTCTTATTATTGAAGTTTCATTATAACCAAACAAATAAACATAAAAAAAAAAACATAGAGGGGATAATGTTGCAGTCTGAAATTTCACTTCGTTGTACCCGGAATTTCGTTATAACCGTGTTTGTTAAAACCGTGTTTGTTTGAACGTTATAACGGGAGTGCACTGTATTTCTTTTTTATGTCATCTGTAAAAGAGAGAGGATGAGAGAGAAATAGCGAGAAAGAAGAACCAACTTTGATCTTGCACAAAAGTACATCACATTAAAGGCATTATTTACCATTTGCAGATGAAACAAAAATTCAGCTTTAGTGCTTCAAAATAGTTCTGAAATGTGAGTTAGGCGTACAAACAAACATCGTAAAAAAATTCAATCAGGATTAACCAATGTAAAGTATTGTTAAATATGCAAAATGTGAACAATAGTTATGATGAAATTGTATCTAGACTAAACCGTCTACAGTTATGGTCTAGTGAGAAACAGTGATATCTCCTATATTTTAGGTTTTATTGCAAAATTTTTGTATCATAGGATGTTTTGTGATACAACTGACCTACACATATATGCATCAAATGTGGTAACTCAAAAATTTTTATAATCACTGCTCGCGAATGTAAATTGTACCTTTAACCCTATTCCATACAATGTGAAAAAGCAGATGACCGATTATTGTAATGCGTACGAAAGTGTGATTTGAAGGACCCGCGCACAGTGAATTTGGCTCTGCGCGAGCGATCGAGTTCATTGTGCTGGTGGTTTATGTTGCGAACATGGCTTCGTATTTGACTAACCCATATGATATAACAGATGATGACTTTTGTTGTCAGGAACATGTACCATATGTTCCACCCTCAGGGTTTGAAATGCTATTTCGGGGGGACTTATAACCTCCCTCAATAGCATTTCAAACCCTTCGGGTGGAACATTCGGTATGTTCCCTCCCCCACCAGTCATCATCTGTATAATGTGGCATGCAGAGGGTTAATGTTATTTGGCCATGGTCTTAACATTTCTATGCAAAGCCATATGTATGTGTAATGAATTACTGTCAGTGGAACAGCAGTCTTAATCTTTGTAGTTGTTTTGGCCTTTCACCTTTTCCTTGTCTAAAATGAGCTGTCCCCGTGTGGCACTGTCCCATAAAGTTTTAAACTTTTGCTTTATATTAGGAGCTAAATTATTAAATTGGGAAGGGGAGAGTAAAGGCTGTGTGGAGTGAATTTGGCTTCCTGTGCAGGTGACAAAGTCATCTCAGTAATTGCATGTTTTCCAAATTTTGGGAAAGGGTGACTCAGGAAGTGGTTTACCAAGTGAAGGTCACTATCTTGACCTCCATTTTTTTTTCCATACAGTACCAAAGGTTTTGGATAGTGCCACACAAGCTTGGGGTTGCCCTTACTAGCTATACCTTACTATCAGATCAAAATCCATGAATGATGTGGATTTAGGTTAGCAATATCCAAGAATATAGCCTTGACTGCACAAACTGACCTCAGGGTCAAAGCAGTTAATGAAGGTCGTGTCACTGGGTATTTAGGGCTAACAGTGGCTTCTTAGTTCAAGATCAAACAAACAAACTTTTGTGTTGGCACATATGTCTTGTTAGGTTGTTGGCAAATATAAGATGCACTCTATTCTTAGGTTAGCTAAATCTGTGCTATTTAAAAGTTTTTGGCTCTAGGAGTGAGCTATTCATCTGACACATTTTGTTTGTTTGTTTGTTTGTTTGTTAAACCATTTTTTTTACCAGTATTCAAAGTTGTAAGTGACATCAGCCAGCCTTCTTTTGTTGAATGATGCTTTCTTTTACCATATTTGCAATACTGCTATTGCATCTTTAGTCTTTTGATTATTTACATATTGTGCCTTTATGGCAATTAAATTATATATCTTAATGCTAACCTCGTTATCATCATGGTATTTTTTATTCTATGGAGAATGACACAAATATCCAAGGTCCTGCTGTGTTCATGAGACATCCTTTGGGGGTGGGGGTGGATATTGCAGTACGCTCATGGGATATGAATACCAGCTCTGGTTTTGGGATGTTTGTGAGTCATCACTTAGTAGATGAGAATTTATTAATCTATCATAAATTTCAGTATGTTTATGGCGTGATGTCAGATACTGTAGAAAACAGGCACCTCATCCCTCCCCCCACAGAAAAGGAAAAATAAGCAAGAAGATGTTTTGGTGCCTTTCTGAATTAAACCTTAAAGTTCTAGCTCAATCATCATGACTGTCTGTGAAATTAAGAACATGCAAAATTCATCTTACCTGACAGAGTACATTTTACATTAAAGAATTTCAATGTTCACAGCTGCAATAGTGTTTAGAAAACTAAAAAATCAGAGACAGAAGGAAGAATTGAGTCCAGGAATATGTTTGAAGGTGATGCTTTACATAGAATATTTCCTTTACCAAAGGTCACAACATTCACGCAGTAATATATCATTTAACACAAACAACAAGAGCAATAACAGATGCAAATAGCCACACTGGTTATTTGTAGCTCAATACACTCTTATCTTGTGCTTGCATTCATATAAAATAATTGAACTTTACTCTCTTCTTGCCATTTAATTTATCACTGTAAGAGGATGGATATCACAGTTTATGCCTGGGGTACAGGCATACCGATGTACAGTGCAGTTTTATCAGTGGGCTAGTGCATATTAAATTTGTGTTTATATTTTAGACTTTACAGTTTTTCACTATTCTACACGATGTTCTTTCATATGCCTGTTAGGATTTGTCTGTATAAATCATGCAAGTCAAGTGTTTTCCTTCCTTCTCTCCGAGTTGTTGGCAAGACATATTCCTGTGAGTGTGACCAGGCGTGAACCGCATGATGCATATATACCAGACTGGGTCTGTCCTCGGCAGATATGCCTAAGTTTTAACCCTTCCAGCCCCAAGTCACTGGCAAAATACTGTCACTACCTGACGCCTTCGGTGCTGTCAACATTTTGGGGCATCTCTCTCCTGTTTTACTCTCCTAGCTTGTCCGCATGACTGCTGAGTCACCACTGCGTACTAGTAGAAATCACTGGGTTGACCGCCGACATTATGTGTAGTCTTCATGCGAGCCACATGAAATATTCTGACTCATCCAAAGATTTCCAGTAATGTAAGAAAAGTCAGGGTATTTGTAAGGTTTGTGCAAATGTGCAGAAATGTGTTTTGTCACCTAGTATTTTGTTGATTGTTTATCAACCCATTTCCACTGGTCGCATAATGCAGTCTAAAGGCTGTTGCTGCCTGAGGCTGTTTCACATACGTTTACTAAACTGTGCAGCCTCAAATTCAAGGTGATGCCACCGATACTTATAAAAAGAAAACAATGGAATACTGTATATCAATTGAAGGAGAAAGTAATGGCCTATCATATAAGATGTAAATCACCATCATGTCATGAATTATGTGACCTCATATGATTTTAGTATTTTCGTATGATTTACAGACTGTATTTATGGATAATCACATCGCTTATTCGAAAGAAACCACTAATGAAAAATATTCATAGCCTTTATACAGAAAAACAACTATCAATTTTGAAATGTTCATAATGTAAGCTTTCCAGTGGTGTATAAATCATAGGGTATAATGCTTACAAATATGAAGAAATATCAAATAATAACTCACAGATCTGCCCTCTGCGGACTAGTCTGGTCTATAAACTCATAGATGCTGTGGATGGGACTACAGTAAAGTAGGCCTATATGTACGCGTACAACAGTGTTCGATCTCACATAGATGTAGACCTATTCTGTCAGCAGCCTGCTGTAAACCTCCAAAGCAAATACAAATCCAAATAAAAATAACACTAACAGGAAGTGATGCAAAGGACTGTGGGATATCAGGTCAGAGTTCACAGGCTATAATAAGCTCTATAAATGATGCCATCCAAGCCATTTCTGCTACGGATTATCCCGTAGATCGGCATTTGCAGCATTTGTGTGAACAACGGGATATCCCATAGATCGGTGGATATTGGTTAATAGGGTCATTTTCATTGCACTGGGAATTTGATAAAGGGAATTTGAATGTATGCTATGCACTAGGTGCATGATATACCATGGGCTCACAGAACAACCTGTACTTGGTGCTATTTGAGGCAATCCACACTTCAGTAGTGAAATCTGCTGTGTTGTACTTTTACTGAGATGGAATATTTGCAAATTTATGTGTTTTATCCATGATTGCATCTGTGCGAGTTTGCTGGTGCTCGGGCTGTGTCAAAATCCTATTTCATGAAGTATCAGCACATAAAATTACCTCTAATACTCCTATCTTTTCTCCCCTCTTTTATTCTCTACCCCCTTTCTTATTCCTCAGTCTGGATCTCTTTTATCTCTACCCCCTTTCTTATTCCTCTCTCTGGATACCCCCACCCCCTTCATGGTGAAATGGCGATGTGGTTGTGGGAATTGAAGGTACTGGGATGACTAAAACAGTGAGCATTCATGATTCATTCATTGGAATACCCAGCAGCAATGTGTCACAGACATTGGGGGAAGCATGAGACATGGATGTGAAACAGGGATGCATAGTATTACTGTGATAAACTCTACAACCCTCGCTAGCTGGGAGGGACGAGATACACTTATGATTGAGAAATGCAGTGCTCGTAAATTGAGGTCTTAAAGAGGAATTCCAGTTCAACTATATGTTAGTCTGATAAGAAAGAGTGAAATCTTACCAGTATAACAGTGAAAACTTGATCAAAATCAGGTAAATATTTGGGAAGTTATGAAATTGTAAAGTTCACCAATTTCTGCAGAACAGTTCTCATACAGTTGATATGAATATAATATGCAAATAAATGAGCTGATGACTAGGGTGTAATTGAGTGTGAATAAAAAATTAAAATGTCAAAATTTTTAGTGCAACCTTTATATGGCAAGTTATTTAGAGATGACATCACTTCACTATTTGCGTGTTCTTGTTAACTGTTTGCAATGTCCTAACTTTCTTATTTTTCATCCAATTTTGATCAAATTTCATTATTTTGCTAAGAAAATTTTACTCTTTCTTTTCAGACAAATGTTCAACTGCACTGGAATTCCCCTTTAATGACATTTGCCAAGAGATCCTTTAGAAATGTTCGTTTTGTGGCATATTCTGAAATTATGAAAACACAATGAGAAAGGTTGCAAAGTTGTGAAGTGTAAATTGGAAATTTTGCAGTGTCTTTTCAGATTCACTCCTCAAGAAGGTCCACAGACATTATACAAATTTATAGATGAACAAAAGAATCCATGTGCTTTGAGCAATAGCAAGAAAATGAAAGATTTGCTGATGACAAAATTGAGCTTCTGTTTTGTTCAAAAGATTTGTTACGAAATGTCTTCTCATCTTTCTTTCCTTTATAGGTTGTGGATTCATCGGGAGAAATTTTGTCCACTATCTTGTCTCAAATGACTTGGCTTCAAAGGTAGGTGGGCTTAAAACTTTTTTGTTGTTGTTGCAAGTATTTGTTTACACATATTTAGTGACTCATTTGGGCTTTATATGACTTTGGGGATGCAAAGTTCTGACTAGTCTTTCTTTTTGTTTTTTAAAGAATATATTTAGCTGAACATGAATGAAGCTGAAAGTCAGACATTGAACACTGAGAATTAGATGTTCAGATAGCCAGACATGACAACACTTCGAGATATACCATACGATGTTTAAAATACTTAAATGTATGTTATTTCTTACGATTAAACCTAAATCTTGTAATGAAGAGAATTTAAGAAGGAAGTATATCAACATTTAACCCAGTTCCAATTTCATGATAATTTGTACCCTATGAGTATTGCAGTATTCTTTTTTTTTTTAAATTACCATTGAGGTCTTAATAATCAAGTTTTCAATCCAAGGAGGGCAAAAGTGTACTCATAACAAATTAAGATAACTAAGCAATTCCACCATAGAATATGAACATCTTTTACCGGTATTGGAATTCAACAAGACCTTGTGACATTATTATCAGTATAGTGATTGGATATACCTTTTTATGAGCAATTATTCTGACAGTAAACATTAGTTTAATTGATGAAATCAAACCAGATAGAAAGTTTCTGATTACTTGGCCATAATTTAACTTTACCCTTATGGCATTCCACCAGCCTGACTTGGAAAAGATCCAAATTAGTACCCTACAAATTCCAGAGACTTGAAACGCTGGTTGCAATATGAAACGCAGCTGCAATGTAAGTTCATCGTGATCTTGAAGAGCATTGGAAGCGACAAGGCGTGAAGGTTTCAGAATTAATTTACGGCAAGTGATGAGTGGGATGAGAAACATATTCTTATACATTGCATCTGTGGTTATAAGAAGAGAACAAGATGTTACCTCTTAAACTTACTTGTAAATTATTTAAAGGGATGGTATGTTACTGGTTGAGGTGAGGATTCAGCTTTTAACGTTTTGCGAGATATTAAAAAACACTCTGAAATGTTAAAGTGCATACAATTTTAAGGGGAATTAAAAGTTTATTTGATGAAAATTGGTTTTGAAATGACTGATTTATCTCAAAACAAGATAAAATAAAGAGATCCTAATAAAAGTTGTTGCCTGTCGCATTTTATTAGGATTGCTTTTTTTTTATAGATATCTCAGCCATTTTAAGATCATTTGTTATCAAATAAACTGTGAATTCCTCAAAGGATTACATTTTTTTTCCATATTTTATAAGAGGTTTCTTATTATCTCACAAGAACACACTCAAAAAAAAGATGGAAACCTGCAGCCCCATCTAGACCAAAACTGTACCCATCCCTTTAAGTCACATACAGCTACTCATATCTATATACAGTTCATTATAATTGATGAACTGTATTAGAGTTTTTGGAGTAAGGAACTTTCTGAGTAACAAACCGTATTTCACATTTGCACTAATAAACTTTTGGAATAGTGAAACTTAATAACAAACTGTAACCATGTGACCAGCAATAAGTGAAGACCAAGGCAAGTGCACACCATTGACTTCTATGTAAGAGGGGAGACATGTCTGTTTCCAGCACTGCAGACATTTCATCAATGTGACTCTATTTTTTGCCTGTCAGATGCTGTCATCGGGCACTTTGTTGCAGAATATAAAAAAAAAAAAAAAGTTTGTTGTGGATCATTTGTGATGAAAAAAAGATGTGCTAGATAAGGTATGATTGCACTTTGCAATCAGTGTGAACATAGTCCCACATGTGCATTTCTGTGCTTGCATTTTTTTTTTTCTTGCACCCATGAAAATGAAGTCGTTACAAAAATTTCCCAGAGGGTAAGCCATAGTGTTGAGTGATGTGTTGAAAGACAGTATCATGGTCAATCCTCAAAACTTTCTGAAAGCTCTCACTGTTTTTCGTCCTGTATTCCCTCTCTCTCTCTCTCTCTTGATCTCTCCATCTCATCTCTTAAAATAGTCTTTTATGTTTTAATGTGTTTTTCTTCATTTTGTACTTCTACCAAGTCAAGAAATCTATCAAACTAGAAACATTCCATTTGTTTTTTTTTTGATAGTTTGCCTAGCAGCTTTTTTTCCCTTGCATCCACCGAGTATATGCTCATATCATGGAATAGCTGCAACCCATACTGGTAAAGTCTGTGAATTAGGTATTATGTAGATGAGAATACATAATTTGTGCAGCCTGGAAGATGTAACATGTCTTATGTACTCTTTCTTTCTGTCTTACCATTTCTGTTTCATTTTTCTCCGTTGATTTTTTTCCCCTCTCTTTTGAGTCCAAACATTTGCAAGATAAGTCACTGGTCGATGTGTTTTGAGACATGTTTCGTGCTGGTATGGGTGATTTTGTATTTAAAGTTTGTGAGCAAACTTGAATCACATTTCTCCCAAGGACATTTATTTTGAAATCATGTTAGGTAAATCATGGTTCAAGGTATAGTTTATTTGTTCTTGATGATGGCCATATAATTGTAATCTGAATAGTTTTGGCTCTAAAATATGTTTGTGTGGTGGCAGAGCATAGCTTAACCTTCTTTTACTTTTGCTGGTAAAATGTGCATTCTTTTGATGTATTTGTCCATGATGGTACATACCCCTGCAGGCATCAAATGTGTAACTGGTGGAACTGCAGGTTTTATTGACAAGCCATAGTATACAGATATGGACTGCCTTTGGGAACAATGATGATACTATTGCCCTGTGCAGGAGTAATCTCAACTCCACTATGACCCAAGGAGTTTGTGCAGAAGGTCGGATTTGAAGCAGTATCAACAAATCCCCAATAAAGGCAATCTATATCTGTTTTATATACTGGTACCAAATTTTACTTTATTTTTACCAGTTCAAATATCAGATGCTACCATTATAGACATTTGCATTATGATCTCATGGGTTACTAGTCGCACCATGTAATCCAGGTGTTTACAGTACATGTACACATGTCCTCATACTGTCCACATACATACCAAAAATAGGACAGTATAGTGCTATAAGGGCCATTTAGCACTATAAGGGCAGTGTGGGTACTATGAGACAGCGGGCCATTGTTGAATTTGACACTGCAATGAACGAAAAGTGCCACACTCAGTGTTGTGATAAGTCTTGAGAGGAAGTAGAATGCTTAGCAGACCGTCTCTCCCACCACCATAAGTTCATATTACAGGGATGACTTATGAAAATATTTCATGCAGATTTTTATGCAGAGACAATAAGGAAAACTTTGCAGGAAGCTTCAGTGGTTGTGTTTGGACAGTCACTGAGACTGAGAGGCAAAATTATGTGCAGAAAGAACTTGATGGGATGGAGGAATCAATGAGGGAGGTAGGGAGCACCAGGATATATGGATGCTGAAGACATAATGGGCTGAAGTTGTCATGGAGATACAACACTGGCAAAAAGTCTCCTGCTTCTTCTTTCGTATGAAACTTACAATCTTAAGGGGCAGGTCTATTAATGTGTATACTGTAAAACCAGAAATGTTCACATGCATTTTGATTAATTTGACAGGGACCTTTGTTGTATTAATGCATGTATTTCTACACTGTAAATGGCAAATGTGCAGTGCCATGTAATATAACATTGCAGCTTCCATTATACACACATAATGCACCATAGTGTTGAAACTCCCGCCAAGCTAAACCAGTGGTCTGGTACCAGCAACCAAAACTGGTCACCCAATACCAGCATCTCATCGCACTGAGTGGTAAAGTAATGCATACAGCAGGATAAATAACCACTAATGTGAAGGAAATCTGCATATCAGTGTATAATGTGTATCCATGCATTATATGTATGTCTCCATTGGGACGAGACAAAATATATCAAACAACCTTTTACGAGCTATGAGGAAAGTCTCAGTATGAAAATTAACACTAGTTTACTGGTTTCATTATTCTCTGACATGACTCAGTAATCTCTAAGGAAGAATTATCACAAACTGTTGCTCCCAATCCAGCCCTTAAGTTCACCTCTCAAGTAATACAATGATAGAGAACTAGACATCATCTAATATCTATAATAACATAAATTTTGTATCAGTAGCTAGGGTGTTGGTGCATTGTGAAAAAGAGTATTGCATGTTATGCTTGTGAGAGGTTGAATTCCATGATGATTGAAGGACATATTCATGTTTCTTGTGGAAGGCAGAGTATACATTCTTGTACACAACTTGGAAATTAGTTGGCATATTAAAAGTGTACAGATTTTATAAAGCATCAAACTGTGACGTCACTTTTATTTAAAAGCTAACAGGAGAGGGACCAAATCAGTGAATTGAGAGTGAAGTAAGACATCTTTCAATCAGGGACTAGGGTTGCCCTGATAGCTGCTTCCTCCAAGATGATGATGAGGAAGATGCCTGGGAAACGGTTCGGCTGCCATGCAGACCTGTTTCATCAACCGGGATGGAGAAGAGTGCTACAGTTAGCCTTTCTTCAAGTCTGTTAGACACATTTGCCTATCAGAATAGATAACACCCTTGGTTTGTGTGGTAGTATTTTTCTCTTTCTAACAAGCTTTTCTATTTTTTCCTCTTGATATGATTTCACTTTTGATTGTAATTAGCATAATGAAATGGAATAGGATCTTACAAGAATATGTAAATTGTGATGGATTTTTTTTTCTCTTGGAGGAGATACATAAGTGGTGAGACATTGGGATTAGTGCTTCATGAGTAAGAAATGAGTCAGTTTGAGCAAAGATGGAATAGCAGCATATCATTTCAGAGCATATAATAGTGAACAAACTCAAACTGTCAAGGAAACATTACTTCTATGAATTGTAACTATCAAGTAAGATGCAATGTTCACATTTTGAGAATTTGGTTGTAAATTTAATGAACTGTTGAACAGTTTGTGTACATATATATGCATAAGAAGACTAATGCACCATACCCTTTCAATTGATAGCTGTAGGCTAAATTAAAGCATTGAGTGGTCAGAAACTTCGGTCTGGTCATTATATAATGCCTATTCACTATTCTGACCAGCATAACTAATCAAAGTGTACTATGAAAGTAAGACAGCAAAACTGTTGCAGGCTGATCAAACTGGGGGCACTAAGACAATTAATTATACCTACCAGGAGATATAGCATGGAAAGATGTGCCCTGAAGCGAAAGACTCAATCGATCCACTCCTCAAAAAAACAAACAAACCCAAAACACACAAACAACAAACAGACTAACAAACAAATGCAGCAGCAATTAATATTCAATGCAAACTGGATTCCAAGTATTGAAAAGTGTCTCTTGGTGCAGGGTAATAGAATAGCTGTATACTACATAAGGATGGAGGAAACATCCTTATATTTGAATAATCACCGTGATGTTAGTAAACCGGTCTATTGCCCCATCCATTTGACTTATTCCTCTGTGAGATTTTGTTCCTCCTGGCACAAGTAGGTGTGTAACATAATTATTTTCAACTTTCTGGAATTTATAAAGGTATTCCTAATAACTCTTTTCTCTGTGTGTGATTATGCATGCCTGGATGAAGCATGATAATTACTGTTTTTACTGTCTAATTAGTGTTTCCCCATATCATATTAACCTTGCCCTATCATACTGCAATAGTGATAGTAGTGGTAATAATAGTAATGATAGTAACAATGATGCTAAAAGTTATGACTTCAAGACCATGTCAATCCCCAATCCAATGTTGTTGTTTTTTATCTGTTCATCATTATTATTTTAATTTCAATTGTAAATGTATTTATTACTATCATTATTATTATTATTAGTTTTTTTTTTTGCCTTTGTTTTTTGTGTTTGTTTGTTTGTTTGTTTTGTTTTGTTTTGTTTTTTGCACATAAGATTGTCCCAGACAGCATTGTGTTAGCTTCAATTCTTAAAATGAAAAACAAACTTTGGGCTTCATGAAATGATTGTGGTCAAAGCACTTTTGTGTGGTGTCAACAAGACCACATTGAAGACTATTATAGACAATGGTAAAAAAAAAGTATTGGTGTTGAAGAGAGCTGTTGTGAGGTGCAGTACATCCTCATAAATATGCACTTTGAAAATAGGATATTTTGAGGGAAAACTTGGAAAATATAGAACATGGAATATTGGAAAATTCAGCATGAATTTATTCATGTCATTTCCCCATAGCTCCACTCACACTTTGTGTATGCAGTGACATTAGTTTGTCTGTTTATGGATATCAGTGATCCAAGCTGAATAATCCACCTGATGGGTTCAGCTGGCGCTGGTTTATTTCACACTATGTTCCTGCATTAAGACAGCCACATCGTGGAGTATTACCATAACACCTACTCAAGATCTCTCCAGTGAAGCCACACATATACCAATGCCAAGAAATTGAACTCTGTAATATGAAACGAAAAAGTAAATAGCTTGTGTCTTCTTTCAGATGAATCCTGTTCATAGTTTTTAATGTAAGAAAAGAAAATGCCCCTGACTGTCCATGTATTTACGGTAAATGGATATCTTGGTAACCTCGTTTTCCACCATCATATTCTTAGTTTCTCTTGGTTTCAATTTGAGCAATATAGCAGTTTTGCTGAAAGATTACTCACTGACTCATCATTATCTGGTCTGATGAACTCATCTGACATTCAGGTTCGACACAAGATGAGGGAGACAACCTTTAAAATGATTTTTCCTGTGCATATTATCTGTGTTTGTGTGTGCGTTTGTGAGTGTTTGTGTGTGTGTGTGTGCGCGTGTGTGTGAGTGTGTACACACAAGGTTGCACTGGTCCTTAGTGCACTGTGTTCAGTCGTTGAAAGACCCCAGACGGGCCACGTCGTCGGCTAATCTATTTTGAGAGGGAGGGATGGTTGATTATGGAAACAGGGTGCTTAGGGGTGAAGGTGGAAATGATGACGGGGGAGAATACCGGGGAAAGCATCTTCCTCGTATCCACATGGAGGTACGAAATATCCACATGGAGGTTTCGTACTGTGGATGCCGCCCATGTGCAATATCATAGACAGTCTGAGCGTGATTGGATTGCATTAAGATAGTACATCAATCAATTGACTGACTGGCAACTTACTAGTAGAAATCTGTAATGTGGGCTTACTTTGTGTGTGGAAAAATGAGAAAAGACCCTGATGATTTTGAAAGACTTTTTTTTTTTGACAAGAAATGGTGCAACAATATATATAATCAGCTCAGAAGGGCGTTATCACAATGGGGGGGGGGGGGGAATTGAGTTATTGGTGTCACATTATAGAGCTTGATTTTCTCTGCATTATGGTATACATTTTAAATTATTTTCATTTTCAGTAAAATGTTAAAAATTAAAACTACCAGGGCACTATTTTACCAAATGTTTTGAACAATGCTTGTAAATCTACCCACTTTTGGTTTGGAAAATTAAACTTGTTATTACATGAACATGGGCTGTTTTGTTTTTTTCTTATGCTCAAATCTGAGAATGCAGTAGCACCCTTCTCATTTTCTCATTCTCATCTCAGCTGACAATATCTTGATAAGTACAATTTTGTTCTGATTATCAATACCCCACTTTTGGAATGGCAATGTGGGAATTAAGTTGGTTTCAATGCTAGGTATACAATAGGTAGGCCCTAACCGTTTAATTCAACACAAAAATGGATTAGAGAAAGTAGACATCAAAGCAATTTGCTTGTCAAAAGCTTGCTAAAGCATGTACTATATGGTCTGTCTTATTAGCACAGGAAAAGTCTGATTCTACTTTATTTTGTACTGTTGTTTTCCTGAATCTTAATACACTGTCAGTCCACCCATAAAAAGGTGCAAAAGATGTAAACAAATGTGTGCTAAGATCTTAATTAAATGCAATGAAATACTCTCTTTGATATATACATATGGGTATGAGAGGTGTCTAGTGTTTGAGACTATCCAGATGTATTAACATTCTAAAGGCATGTAAAACACTACACAACATTATATTGCTTGCTGTATCATGTCAAATTGTAGCATGGCCCGACGGTAATGAGTGCACTGAAGCAAATGACCTTTCAATTAATCGATGAATCAGATATTGACATCAATACCAGTACCAGTACCATTGTCATAAATGCAGATGAATATGTGTTGATCAATTTGTTTTGATATTGCCATTGAATAAATGTTTGTTAAAGGCAATGCATTTAGAGAACTTACTTTCAGCTGTCACGTATGAACAAAGGACTTTCAATAGTTTTTGCATGGACATAAATGCCAAAAATTTATCAAAATACAGCCTTGTAGGAGTCTAAGCTCCAATATGGGGCGACAGATTAATTCCGCCATCGGCATAATACCCCACCCATTGCCTGGATAGTTTTTTGTCTCTGAAGTGAATAATGTAATAATGCTGTCACGCTGAGTGAGAAACTGAGCATGAAGGGAAGGGAAG
This sequence comes from Diadema setosum, assembly GCA_033980235.1. Classification (NCBI taxonomy): domain Eukaryota; kingdom Metazoa; phylum Echinodermata; class Echinoidea; order Diadematoida; family Diadematidae; genus Diadema; species Diadema setosum. The sequence goes on along the minus strand of CM067067.1, from coordinate 3,178,603 downwards.
ACAGAAAATTGTTAACTGTCAAAGACATGTCACTGCCAAACAGAATATATTCGATATTCTGTCTCCCTGGATGTCTGTCCTACCTCATAGTGGATTTAATTGTCCTGTAGAGCAGATATGGCATATTGTGTTTTGTAGGGACAATGTACAGATGTAGGCACTGGTGAGATATTTTGATTGGAGTATCAAAATGAATGATATTCAACCCTCTGAAATGATGGGGGGGGGGGAGTATATGGTGTATGGTTTGTGATTATATTTTATAGTTTTTGTTTGTTTATTTATGTGTTTGGTTCAGATGCTTCTGCGTTCTGAATAAAAGAGGAAATATTAAGATGCAGAATCAAGTCATTTTCAAGTGCAATGTATTTGTTAGAATGAATGGTTATATATGTTTATATATATAAATAAATATATATATATATATATATATATATATATATATATATATATATATATATATAATATATAATATAGTTGTTTTTTTATTATTATTATTAGAATGAGTGGTTACTAGATTGAGTGGTTAGTGGATATATTTATTTCTTGGAATGAGTGGCTAGTTAATTGAAAACATAATGATGTAGCACAACAATACAGAATATTAGTTCAGTACTGACCAGTGTAGTACAGTGAACATACAATGTATTTATTACTATACCAAGCTAATAATGATTATGTAATACAGTGCACAATCTCAGTTTGTGAATATACATATTAAATCTATATAGATCCTTAATAATTACGAGCAACCAATCTTACAGATTTATAAAATCACAACATTATAGAGAAACTTGAAGTCTCCATGACTTTGTAATTTTAGGCCCAACTCTGATGAAACCTTTACCATTCCCTTTTTTCTGATTTACTCTATCCAAGCCAGCTTACATGTAGACATGGCTGGTGTGGAATTGTGCTTTAATTGATTAGTTGTGTGAAACCTGGATCATATGACCCCAAAGGTAGTTCAAACATCTGTAATGGCAGAATAATCAGCTGTTTTCTCTTCCTTGTCATAGAAATGACAGAACTACAACACCAATTACTGAGCCTGAGGTCTGAGTTTTATTAGTATGATGTGTGCCTCGAAAAGACAATTAACTGATAGAATTAACTAGTTGCAGACTAGTCCCGTGCATACTTGGGCAGATGTTTATTAAAAATGCATGTTAGAGGAAAATCAGCTAGTCCTCAATGGGTTAATCCAAGGGAAGCATCATTAAATGACTCTTTTGAAAGAGTATGGGTAACTGGATAGAATAATGTCAGCTGTAATGAGATGGGCTGTGGCTAATTACCATGCTATTAGTAAAGAACAATTAAAAAAAAAAATCCATTCACCGATAGGCAATGCGTACAAGCACCTAATTAACCAAACGGTGATTTCGAGTGCAATTAAGGCACAGTGTCTGTGTTATGAAAGTGTGTCAAAGATACTAGCATTAGTGGTAAGGGCTATGGTATTGTGATTAGGTGGTGTCTTTGTGATATGTGTGCAGTGATGCAAAACAAATTGGTTTACACTTTATTATTTTGCAGAACATTTCAGATTTTAACCTGCATGTGAAAATTGGGGGAAAAAAGAGCAAGATTAGGCCTAAAAGCTGTGAAAAAAAAAAACAGTAACAGCTTCTTCAATATTCACACAAGACCTCTTGAGATGATGTAATAATTTAATCAAAATATAATGTATTCATGTTTCAGAATGCGTGTTATGATTTCAACCTGCCAGAAATGAGTTTCTCTTTCCTGTTAGCTTGCAAAAAAAAAAGAAAAAAAAAAGAAGAAAAGAAATGGTACTAGTGCAGTTAATGAAAATGTTTTCAGCTACAATTTTTTCATTGGAAGACTATATGCAAAACAGAGGCAAACCTTGGGAAGAAGTTATTGTCATGTGCTCGGGAGAACGATGCAAACGCACATGATTCAATGAGGGTGTGCCCGGGAGAACGATGCGAATACTGGCAAGGCTCATAAGTATAATACGTGCCTCATGATCACATCATTCTCATGGGCACATCTTCCTTAAATTGCGTGTGTTCGTGTCGTTCTTCCGGGCACATAATGTTATATTTAATAGTGACCTCAATAATGGGTAGGATGCACCATTTTCTCAGCTTGGACAAGCAGTGCATTATGATACCAGCATGAATTCCTCCATAAGAATATGCATAATCGTATTTCTTCTGTGGTTGTGGTATTGCAAATCAGATACTGTGAAACACAATATTTTTCGCAAATTGGAGCCGACAGCCTTTTTTGCGGCATGAAGTTTTCGCGAGTTGCCTCTAACATTCAATGCATACAGTGTAGACAAGAACTTTTGCATGCATTTTAGTTTCGTAAACTTGGCTCTCGCGAAATTCGCAAATTAAAATGTATGTGAACATTGTTTGTTTTACAGTACTTGTGACTTGCCCCTTTAAATTGTCAGCTGGTGCGGATAATTGACTCCAGACCTGCCATTGATGTTCCCTTTGTTTCTCAAGAGTAGCTCTCCAGCCATTCCTGCTGGCATGTACCACAGCTGCTTGCTATTGAAATTTTATGGTAAATTTGCTAGTTTTGATTCGTTTGTATGGTGACAGGAAGCTGTGAATATAATTTCCTAGTGGCCACTCAAAAGCGCTGCAAGCCAACCTAAATTCTCTGATGTGTTTAATAGCAATATGAATAAGCACATGCCCATAAAAAGCTTGGGAGCCTTGCCCAAATATCCATCCAGGCAAGTTGGGGAAAATTGTTAGTAATACCTTGCCCACTGCTGCATTTTGTATAATTATGGTGTTTTTATTATTGTCTTTATTTCAGATCAGAGTTGCAGACAAGACTCCGCCTGAAATGGCATGGATGAACAGCAGACATAAGGTGAGAAATGGATCACAAGTCTCATGAATATTCATGAGATCAGTCAGCTGCTATTGTTAACTAGAATGAAATGGGGGGGGGGGGGTAAGAGTGTGAAGAGTTCATAATGTCCCCTCATTACTAAGGGTCTGTAATTTTCAAGCATTTGTCAAAGAGAAAACGTTGATATTCTGATGAAAGCAGGATTTCGTTTGTGAAGACATAATGTTGGAATATTATAGCAGAAAATTTCAAGGAGTTTTTTTTTTTTTACTTTGTGTGCAAAAATTCTTCCTAAGTACTGCAGTGGAGCATTTGAGTGCTGATGCTTCCAAATACATTTTGGAATCAAATGTAGGCATCTAGCCATCAAATGCTTTGCTTTGAAGAAAAGAAATACTTCCATTTCTTTCAGAAAATAAGGAAGAAGAGATTCCTACTTTCAGAAACTTTGCCAAATGGTGATGTTTACTAACATTGAAGAGTTAATAAGCTACAATAATGGTAGTGTGGATGTGTTGGTGGGGGGGGGGGGGGTGCATTTATAATAGGACAAGGAAGGAAGGATGTTTGAAGTTGATGTGGCAAAATTGGTGAGGCGTCCAGAATATTATTACAACAAATATATTCCGCTTTCTTTTCTTTTGGTTTTGGTTTTCTTTTCGAGGAAGGAACAGACTATGGTGGGATGCATTGGTGTGGCCCCTCATTGATTCCTTCTTATATGTTTCAATAGTCATCAGCTGAGCTAAATATGATTTATTGAATTATGTTTTCACAAGGATGATAAAAAAACTGGAATGAACAGTGCACCACAGTAAATTCAATGCAGGTCATAAATTGAGTTCTTCAAAACGTGGTCATGCAGTGACTTCAAACTTAATTTTGCAAAGGTTTATGTGCTTGCAACATCAGTAAATGAGTAGTTGACTGAACAGTTCTAAATATATTATTGTTCATGATAGACTGGGAATAGATACTGTTGCAATCCCATTTCACAGGTAATCATGCACATATGGTTCAGAGAAACCTGGTTCCAATATTGTTCATTGCACAAAAAGCTGATTTTCCATTACTGCTCGGTAAGAAAGTTGACTTAAGATGAGATTAAAGCAAGAGCATTTATCTTAAAATCATCTGTATAAATCTCCAATGACTCACATTTTAACCCGTTGAGGACGGCTTGATTTTGCTACAACATGCATTTCCCATAGACGCTTGCCCGAGTATACTCGGGACTCGTCCTCAACGGGTTAAAGGAAAAAGAAGAAGTGTTAATTGTACATTTATGCATTATACATTGTGTGTTCAGGGGGGCGTTTCATGAAGGAACTTGTCGGATAAAATGTCGACAAGTCAATTATATCCGACAAGTTCAGAGAAATCAGCCACTCAGACTAAAGAATTTCTCAAAACTTGTTGGATATAATTGACTTGTCAGATATTTTATCCGACAAGTTCCTTCATGAAACGCCCCCCAGGTCTCAGTAAAATTCCTCTCCATGTGAAATTTATAGTGTTAAACAAGGAATGTTTGCATGCATTTCAATTTTGCAAATTTAGCTAGAGCCAAGATTCACAAAATTAAAATACACACAAAAGATTTTGTCTACACCATACGCATTGAATGCCAGTGGCAATTTGTGAAAATCTCATGCCCCAAAGAATTCCGTTGTCTCCAGTTCGTGAATATTTCATGTCGTGAAAATATCTTGCTTTACTGTATACAGAACAAAATCATGCAAAATGAATTGAGGAAGTAGAAGTTTCAGTGAAACCAGACAGAAAGGCAAGAAATAGTGGAATGTCAGAATTATTATGTTTCATTAGAATGATAATATTGGTCAAAATCACATTTGAAATTAGCTGATATATATAATGATGTTTGCAGTTTACAAGTTTCCCTTTGAATTGAGTGCAAAGAATATAGAGATCATGCGATGTCAGTAGTTTAAAACTACAAAATTTTCCATTTGAATAAGTCATTGCTGCAAAGTCACTACAACTTTGACAGAGTTTGCTGCCAATGATTTAAATCAAAAATTAAAGTCCGATGGAAAATTTTTGTGCAGGCAAAGGGATGAAATCACTGTCAATTACCACTGGTTCAGTATTCTGTTCTCAATATTTAACTTGATCTTCCTTGAAACTGGACATATTTCACTGTTTCTACAGTAGACTTGCTGAAAATTGAACAAAACGAAAGTTTCTTTTTTTTTTTGATAGGTGCAATTGCAGGTTCTCAAGTACTTGCCTCTCCTAAAGATTCTGAAACCATTTTCATAAGCTGTTCTTTGTGACCTTAATTTGAACTTCTTAAAGCCTACAAATCCCCCACGCAGTAACTGCATTATGATTGTCCCAGTGGCTGAGTGCATGCTCTTCCATTTTGTGTGGTTTGCCATATTTTGTTGCTGTTGATTTTGTATAATCTTTGTTCGTTAGAGATGTGCAGGAAAATGTACCCAGAACCATGTAATAAAATATGAATGTATTGGATAACATACTCTCGTGGTATGTAATATGATACATATATTTAGTTCTAAAGTAATAATCTTGTCATGTGATATTCTTCAGTATTCTCATTTTGCCATAAATATTTGTGTTTTTCCAGGGAAAACGTGATTGTCATTGCGTTTTGTATGGAAGAAAAAATTTAGTTAAGAACTGAAGGCTGAAGTTTAAAACCTTATTTTTCCAGAAAGAGGAAGCTGTGTTTAAAACAATCCAAGAGATAGGGTTTTATATTAGTGGTCATATGATGTGTTCCTGTAGCTGTCCTACATATACTACCATAGAAATTGAAGGAATAAATGAATAAATAAATCTCTGAATAAATAGATAAAATGAATGAATACATAAATAAATCAATCAATCAGTCAATCAATCAATAAAGTTATTCAATTCTGTATGAAGAAGTCTGATTTTCCATCAAAATCATAATTTTGTTGAAAATTACTGCAGTACCAGTTGATGACCTTAACTCTTGCACATTTCTCTCACAAATTGACACTAGATTACACATATCTTTCAAGTTCAAAAAAGATAGAAAATGGTATTAAAGTATCATTACTCTATCAATAATCATGTCCGTAACATCAAAGAGTTCACTAGTAGTGGCCATCTGAACATGCCCTTTAAGAGCGAAGTAAGGTATAATGCAATTCACAAGGCAGCAATTTATCTTTGTGGTTTCCTATTACAGGAAGTATTTAAAAGTGTGGATTTCGTCTCTGCCAATCTGAAAAACCAAGGTAAGTATTGAAGTGGGGAAAAGGCACATTATTTCACTCACCTAGGTGGTATTGTCACCAGCTGGACTGTGTGGTGTGTAACATGTGCTGCTGTGTGTAGTCTCTCATTCAGGCTGTTACTTGAGTTGCTATCATACCTAAATTCTAATATCGTCTGTTGAGAATGAGAAGGGCGTTAAGTTGTCTCGAACACTATGGGTTTAGTGGCAACTTAACGCCCTTATCATTCTCATCAGACGATTATGTGATTCTGTATATTTTCATTTACTGTAAAAGTGGAAATTTTCGTGGTGTTATAATTTTAGTGCATTTTGCGCAACCAGAAACTAGCATGAAAATAAAAGCACACAAATATTTTGGCTTAATATTTGTTCCAGTAGTTGAGGTCTTGATTCCGAGGAATTAAAAACACAGAAACTGTTTTTACTCGGCCGAGTGTGAAAAATTAGTCGCATGAAAATATCCACTTTTAAAGTAATTACAATTTCTATTACATTGAAATAAATACTGTAGACATTTATGTGAAATTAAGTTGTAATCCTGCAAAGCATCAAAATATTCTTCAATCTCTCATTGTTATAAAACAGCAGGGAGAGGTTGTTAGTCACACATGAGAGAGAAGAGAGAAATGAAGAGATGGGGGGGGGGGGTAGAGGATGCAGAGAGAGAAAGAGAAAGTGAGATATATACTTGTTTATGCTCACTCACAACTACCTCATTCTCTTCATTTTAAGGAGATGTATGATTTGCATGATTGTATTTATAGCTTCAGTTTTCAGACGCAGAGAAAATTTGGTATTAGCATACTATTAGCTACGGCAATTCTTTGCAGTGTGTGCTGGTTAATGAAAGCTGATCTTGTCAGGAGACAGGCCAATGTATGACTCATAGTGAGGGAGGTATACTATATTTGCCTCTTCTGCCGTGTTTCAGTGTTTGTTCATGTCTGTATGTGTGATATTATGTCGCATTATCTTTCGCACCCTGTAATTTTTCTTCCTTCTACACGGTGAACTTTAAATCTCTAAAATGTATATGCTGTTATTCTCTGTGCCTACAATTTATATACTGCTCTCTTTTCTCGCTCTCTTTCTTTTTCTTCTATATTACATGTCTTTGTTGTTTTTTTCTTAACAACTACTTGTTATCATTCTATTATAGAACTGAATTAAGGTGATTGGCCAATTGAAAAATGTGGATGTATCAGCTCAATTTTAAATCAGTTTAAGACTTCAATTTTAGCATATAAGGGCAACTTTTCTGGAATTAAAAAGTAATAAAAACTTCATGGTACAGCTATTAAATTGTGGTTGTGAAATTTCCAAATACTTGAAATACCAGGCCTGTTTTTTAAATGGCATCTTTAAAGAAGCTCATGTTTGCCACATGGTGTATTTCTGTCACAGCGTCTGTGAAATCTGCATTCTCCGATGGTGATGACTCATTTGATATTGTCGTCAATCTAGCGGCAGAGACTCAGTACGGGAGGACAGAGGAGGTATGTCAAAGGGTGTACGACAGGAGGGGCTATTTCACGCATAATTACATGTAGCAAAGCTGGGAATGTTTGGGCAAGTTCTCAGAACATGAACCTGCACTGTTGCAGCTTTTACCTATTTCCAGTTTTGTAGTGTTTTTTAACTTCTACAAAATAATGGTAGATGACATTGATTTCATATAAAGAAAAGAAACAGACATATGATTCACGTTAATCAATTTTGTAAAGAATTTATGCGTGCCCTGGAGTTTTATATTAGTTTCTAGCAGCCATACACGCATAAAGATTAAAAGTCTTGAGGAAAAAGCCACAGAATGAATTGCCTTTATTCACAGTTTTGGTGTGTAATTGTGAGTTGAAGTTTGTATAACATTAAGTTCTATATTCTTCTCTGTAATAATGCCAACATCATCTGAGTTTCATGTCCCTTCATTGCTATATGCAGCATCTCAATGTTTTTAAAGTCTGCATTATGAAGGAAGAATTTATCATTTTGCTCTAATAGCTGCTATATTTTGTATTTTATGTGAGTGCTTCAGAATTTTTGTAAACTTATGTAAAGCCTGCACCACAGAGCATGGACTTTCGTCAATATCTCACAAATTACTCCACATTTGAAGATATCTGGCTCCACATTTGAAGATATTGGCCTGTTAGGAATGGGTTTGCCTTTATTTTTCGGAAAACAACTACGATCGCTAAAAGATGGTATACTGTTTTTTCCTTTTTCTATTTAAGTATTGCCTGATTTATAGAATAAAGCAGTCTGATCATATGTACAGACATTAAACATTTCCTTTGAAAACATATCAAGTCAATGCACGTGATGTGCTGGCAGAGATGGTCTCTGTCTGTGTTGATGCTTTATAATTACAATGCACACATGACATTCTGTGAACTCAGAGAAAGCTGCATAAAACCTGGTAACAATTTGAGAAAGTACTAAAGAGTAGCATGTTGTTTGAATCTCTTGATTTGATTTATTCTGGGAGTAAAGTTTATCACATTGCACTGTTGAGAGCCTATTTTTAACTGAGCTGCAGATGTCATAACTGGTGTGGCTTTCACTTGCTTTCAAAGAGACAGAGTGATCAAATCACCATGAAAATGCTTAGGAGTTTGTGAGTCTTTTGATATCAACTTACCGACTTTAAACTAAAATGAAGGTGAATTTCCAAAAAATGCACCACTACTATCAAAGTTTATATGCTCGATAATGAATTGCCCCGGGTAAATGCTGTGAATAGTGATTTTATTAAATAAGAAATAAATACAGAAGAAAGGCAACATCTTCTGGGATTTTCATATCAAGCAGTCTAAAAAGCTCAGTCTCTTCATGTCTTCTAGGTTTGTTTCAAGCTTGAGACAGTTTTCATGTGGATATCTATTAGTTTGAATACAATATATAAGTTTGTTATGAAAATCTAAAATTGTAGAATGCTCTTCCCGACAGCCAAACTGTTATGATATGTCCTCAAATTTGATTTCTATGTTTGGTACGCCCCCTTTTGAATGAGATAACCTTTTGGGTAAAATTGATTCTTGATATTTTTTTTTCCTATTCCTAAAAACTTGTTTATTATGCCTCCGCCACGAAGTGGTGCCGGAGGCATTATGTTTTCGGGTTGTCTGTCCGTCCGTCCGTCCGTCCGTCCGTCCTTCCGTCCGTCCGTAATGAATTTTGTGGACAAGGTAACTATCAAAACCTGTTGAGGTATCCTAATGAAACTTGGCATGTATGTGTATTAGGGGGTGAAGTTGTGCCTATCAACTTTTGGGTGCACATGCTCAAGGTCAAATACATAAAATTTCACTATTTCCACCATATCTATTGAATGCCTGAAGGTATTTTCTTGAAACTTAGTGTATACATGTATTACCCAATTAAGACTCTCTGGTGAAAGTTTGGGTCATGAGGTCAAAGGTCAAAGGTCAAAAGGTCAGGGTCAAATACATAAAATTTTACTATTTCCACCATATCTATTGAATGCCTGAAGATATTTTCTTGAAACTTAGTGTATACATGTATTACCCAATTAAGATTCTCTGGTGAAAGTTTGGGTCATGAGGTCAGAGGTCAAAGGTCAAAAGGTCAAGTAAAAATATTAAAACTTCTTTTTTTTTCTCCATACCTTGGAAAATTGTTCAAGGTATCTTCATGGAACATAGTATATACATATACTGACTGGAAGTGATTATCTAGAGAATGTAGGGTTCATGTGGTCAAAGGTCAGGGGTCAAAGGTCAAGTGCAACACTTCAAAATTTTACTATTTCCCTCCTATCATGCAATGCCAGCAGGGTTATTTTTTTTTTTTACACTTGGTGTATGCATACATGTGTAACCTAATAGAAATTCTCTGGAAAGTTTTTTTTTTCTTCTTTTTTTGCCTCAAAGGTCAAAAGGTCAAAGATCAATTGAAAGTGCTGAACTAACTTTTTCCTCCATATCTCGGAAGTGGCTCAAGTTATCTTGAAACTTAGTACATATTATGCATGTTCTACCTGAAAGTGATTATCTTATGAATTTTAGGGTCAAGGGCCAGATGAAAATGGTAACAATTTACTATTCAATTCAGAAATTGCACTTTTTCTCCACACCTGTACCTTGAAAATTACTCAATGCCTAAATGTATGAATGGGTCAAAGTCGAGTTAAAGTCCTTAAATCCCTAGATACATGCTCTCCTATTCATCCAATTAAACCTAGGTCAAGGAAGGTGAACATTCAACACATTTGTGACAAACTTGTCATTTCAATATTTTGCCAATTTTGTGAAAATGTAATCACACATTGTCCACATGTACTATCTAGACCTATTAGGAAAATCATGCATTATGGCGGAGGCATACCAGTCACCAATGCGACATTTCTAGTTAGTTTAAGAGATGATTCCTACCTCTTCAATGTATGTTGTAGATTTCCAGGTGAAAATACTTAGCACCCTAGAACCTAGCTACCCGGAAATTTTCAGTTGTTTTGTTCAAGGGAAACATTTTTGTTTCTCTGTTTAGGATGTCATCTCATGACAAATAACTTTTTGTTCCGAGGGACCCATATTTGAAAGGAGATGTATTTGGTTTCCATCAGAGAGATAAAGGGTGTGGACAATCTAAAAAGATGTAATACACTAACTTTAGATGACAACAGAGAAGTATTTTACATCTTACAGGTGATGTCTTTTGTTTTTTTCTTTCATGTTTCTATGGGCAGATTTATGAAGAAGGCATCGTGAAGCTAAGCCTGAATTGTGCCAGGGAAGCTGCGAGCAGAAATGTCAAAAAGTACATTGAGATATCAACAGGACAGGTGTATTCTTCAGACAAGGTAGAGACTGAGGGGGATTGCCAGTGATGATCTGTATTTATGCAAAGTATACGGCATTTTGATATGACGTGTCTGGAAGGGTTATGTTATATCAGCAGTTTAGTGTGATGTGAAGTGTCCCATTGGCACAAATCTTTTGTCTACTTAAGTATGGTATTGATGCATTGTGAGTACCGGTATTAAAATCCCCGCAATTTGATCAGTATCTATCATTGCTGAGTTGATGAGTGTAATTTGATATTGTTGTTGTGCTCAGGCATGTTTAATATGTCAGGATATGACTTCAAAATCTACATTTCCTTGTCTGTAGTCCGACTTGATACTGTGATATACAGTTTGTGATTTGTGTTGGTTGAAACTAATTTTACAGGCATACATGTATCACTTTCACCTTTATCATTGATGTGGGAAAATATGCAGGTCATTAGTGAAAGTATCCCTGTTTATTTTTTTTTTGTCAATCCATCTTTGAATTCAAGTTTTAATGGTCTTTGTCTCATTTTTTTTTTTTTTTGGATAAAAACCAAACCCCAGAAAGCCAGCAGTGAAGAAGGCAAAGTGTCTCCCTGGACAGGCATTGCCAAGTGTAAGCTACAGGTAGAAGAACATCTCAAAGAAATCAATGGGTGAGAAGCTTTTACAGATAATGATGAGAATGTCAATATAAATAAAGATAATAGTAATAAAGATAATAATACATGACATAATAATAATAATGATGATGATGGTGATGATGATGATGATAGTAATAATGATGATAATAATAACAATAATAATAATGATAATAATAATAAAAATAATAATAATAATAATAATAATAATAATAATAATAATGATGATAATAATAATAATAATAATAATAATGATAATAATAATAATAATAATAATAATGATAATGATAATAATAATAATGATAATAATAATAATAATAATGATAATAATAATAATAATGATAATAATAATAATAATGATAATGATAATAATAATAATGATAATAATAATAATAATAATAATAATAATGATAATAATAATAATGATAATAATAATAATAATAATAATAATAATAATAATGATGATAATAATAATAATGATAATAATAATGATAATAATGATAATAATAATAATGATAACAGAGACAATATTGACAATATATCTCATTAACCCAGGGTAGCCTTTTCAAGTATTAGCATTGTGCTTTTACGTCCGGACAATACCTGTTGACATAACATTGTCCAGTAAGGTCCAAAATTGAACTTGCATTTACTAGCAATGAAAACTTTTTGTCGCCATTAGGAAATATTCTGTTATTTTGCTGACAGCAGTAAGTGGGTCATTCCTTCCACCATTAAGGCCAAATTTCAGGAAGACTTGATAAAGGTAATGTTAGTCTATTTTTGATAATATCTAAATATCCATAGTAACCAAGTGAAAGGTACAGTATAAACAGTGCTACATCATGTACCCCCTGAAGCTATGTAAACTGATCATTTTTTTTTTCACTGATGAGTGCAATGTGAAATTATGGCACACCAACATGTGACTGGTATCAGCAGATGGCATGAATTTAAAGTGAACAAAATATCTTAAAATATTTGTCTGACAATTTTTACATACATGCTGTAATTACAAAGTACAAAATGCAGGAAAGTTTCCATGATGCTATTAAAGTCCACATGTGCAGAATGTCATATGGATCAGAAATGTCTATGCTAGTTTAATACAACTATTGGTCTTGAATGCATGTGTGCCATTTCATGCCTTTGACTGCAAGATATGTTTGAAGTAAGTGTTGTGAATAATAAGTTCTAATAATTCTCTTTCTTTTCAGGTTGAATTACTGCATCCTCAGACCAGCTACTGTGTATGGGCTTGGAGACAAATATGGACTAAGTAAGTTTTGAGTGAAATTCCTCAAGAAATGATAATAATGATATTTTTTTTCTTTACAGGCTCTCTTCAAGTGTGAGGTTGTCCTAAATAGTCAAGAGAACATTCAGGCTAAGACCCTGTTTAAAGCCCGGCCTCAATTGCGCGGCCGAGCCTCACAATTTTGTCCGTTTACACTGCTGGGCTCGGCCACGCTTTTAATTCAAACCTTTCAATATTTTGTCGTAGTGGTGCTCTGCTTGTAAACGAACGCAATTTGGTATAGTCTGCAGCCGAGACCACCTCCAGAGCGAGGCCAAATGCGAGGCCAATTTTGGCCCCGCATTTGGCCTTTTGCGCGTTTACACTGAAGCGGGGCTGGGCCGAGCCGCGGCCAAGCCTCGCACTGTAAACGGGGTCAAAGTCAGACAAGTCATGTGACATTGATTGTCTTTTAGAATCTCAGAGTGACAATTTGGATCTCATCCTTGTGATGTCACTGGTGGCATTCTGTATTTATGGTCAAAATAGGAGGTTTATGTAAATGTGTGTAAAGGGAACAACTTCCTCTCTCAAATGATGTGTAATGATATGACACCCAGTACTTTAAAGGGGAAGGCTAGTAACTGATCAGTGGGAATCAGTGAAAATGCTGGGAGATGATTGTTCCAATCTTTATGGGATTCATTCAAGAGTACATTGTATATCTACTGTTGTGTGAAAATGATTTGCTTCAGAACGGTCTCATATTCAAGTAATGTGCAGATTAATGCTCCGTCACTGACCAGGGACGCTAACCTGGAAATATTAAACTGCACATTACTTGAATATGAGACCATTCTGAAGCAAATAATTTTCACATAACAGTAGATACATAATGTACTCTTAAATGAATCCCATAAAGATTGGAACAATCATCCCTCAGCATTCCCACCGATTCCCACTGATCGGTTACTAGCCATCCCCTTTAAGGAAATGTGTAAAGTAGTCACATTTTATCCACAGATTGTAGAATGAGGGAGCAATTTACAAGCAACATTAAAGTTGTGTATCCAGAGACAACTCACTATGAAGCTTGTTGAAGGACCTCTTCAACTATTCATAGATACACTTGTAGCTGTCATAATTTCATAGCTTTTGAATCCAATCAAAACTTTGTCTGATCTTGTACTCTTGTGCCATGTTATCATGTCCTCGTGGAACAAATATTCGTCTTAAAGGGGATGGCTAGTAACCGATCAGTGGGAATCAGTGGGAATGCTGAGGGATGATTGTTCCAATCCTTGTGGGATTCATTTAAGAGTACATTATATATCTACTGTTGTGTAAAAATTATTTGCTTCAGAACAGCCTCATATTCAAGTAATGTGCAGATTAATGCCCCGTCACTGACCAGGCATGCTAACCTGGAAACATTAAACTGCACATTACTTGAATATGAGACCATTCTGAAGCAAATAATTTTCACGCAACATTAGATATATAATGTACAGTTGAACCTCTATTATCCGGCCTCCCTTTATCCGGATCTCTCTATTGTACGGACGCAATCTCGCCGTGATTTTTTTTTTTTATATTATAATTACGGGAGGAAAGGGGGATTCCCAACTCCATGGGTCCCGTTGCATAAAACTTTTTTCACAACCTTAAAAAATTCAGGTTGGGATTTGCCCAACCTGAATTTTTTAAGGTTGCTAACATAAGAATGTAAAATCCGTTGCATAAAAACTCTGGTTGGGAGCTTCCAACCGGAATTTTGAGATTTCAACCGGAAAAAAATCCGGTTGGGGTTTTATGCAACGGGCCCCATGAGAACTCCTACACAAACACACATGAATTACATATACTTTATACATTTCTTAATAATTATTTATAGGTAAATCATCCCAAGAATTTATAAAAGAAAATGATTTCATTCTTGCAAACACAAACCTCTATTTTGGGGTCTGTTACTGAGTGTAAAAATGAAAAGGTTGCAGTATACATTGTACTCATTACTACATGTGGTACTACAATGGGCTACATCAGTACATGTGTATGTATATGTACATGTATAAAGCATTGAGTCTCCCATATCCGGCCAAATCCCTTATCCGGATGAGCCCCAGTCCCGACTTGTCCGGATACGAGAGGTTCAACTGTACTTTTAAATGAACCCCACAAGGATTGGAACAATCATCCTCCAGCATTCCCACTGATTCCCACTGATCAGTTACTAGCCATCCCCTTTAATAAGTGATTTTTTTTTTTTTTTATTGTGTGTGTGTGTGTATGTGTGAAAACGATTACACAGTGTTAATGTCTTGATTACAGCAGATTTTTGTTTGTTTTTGTTTTTGTTTTTGTTTTTTTTTTTTTTTTTGGGGGGGGGATCATAAACAGGTATGTGTGCATGTATACATATACCAACTAGTTGTTATTTCAGTCAGTCCTTTATTTTGGACAAGGACTGGTTTTACCTTTGAGTTTTCTTTTGTTTGTTTGTTTTGTTTTAACCTTTTTGTGCCTGAATGTTGGTAACATCCCCTATTATTTGACACTGTAGTTTTGTTCTTGTTCTTGAAACTCTGTTTTGATTTACCTGGTTTAAGGATGAAATTTGTCATCAATGTAGTAAGGCGTAATCCCTTGTTTCTTTATTTTTCAATGTAGATACATAAAAAAAAAAAAATCTTCAGATACCAAAGTTTTGTGTTAAGTAAATGAATTAATATATTTATTTTATTCTTTCATCTTTCTTTAGCTCCAAGACTAATAATTGGTGCAGTCTACAGACAGCTGGGAGAGAAAATGGAGGTATTAAAAATTATTTCAACAACTCTTTCATGAGATTTTTAGCTTGATCACTGGCAGGACAAGTAAATGTGATCTTATTCATATCAGCTCCTATTGGAGGAAATTGGTGGCTGAGGAGGAGAATAGTAGACGTCATGTTGGATATCAAGAGAATAATCATAATAATAATACAATAATACCCATAAATTTCTAAAGCACAGAACCTATACAGATATACTCTACTGCACTGCAAGAGCTTGTAATGCATACTTGCCAACTAGTAAGATTTTATCAGATTCAGTAAGATTTTTTACGTTAAAAATAGCAAAATCAGATTTTCTGTCAGAGAAATCAGATTTTAAAAAAATATTTAGATCTACCTTTCATGTGTATTTTCTGAAGATTTGACCGAAAGTAAGATTTTTAACTTCAGTTTACATATAAAATAAGATTTTTGCAATCCATGAGTAAGATATTTCATCTTGAAATATTGGCAGGTATGGTAATGTACTTGACATAGTATGTTGTTGATATCTAATTGAAGGGGTAAACTTCTCTTTTTTAATTTGAGATGATGTGTTTCTCATTTGTAGTGGAGATTAATTTCAGTTTGAGTGCTGCACATGCAGATCAGCTTTATCCTAATGTTATTTCTGTTTTGCGCGATATGATACTGATGAATATTTAGAGCTACAGAGGTTGGGTGGGGTATGCTTACAAAATGCAAGTTTCAACAGTTTTAACAATGTGACTAGAATTGATAGAAGGGAAGAAATTGAAATGGGCATCAAAAATTGACAGAAGATTACTGAAAACATGTGTAGATTGGGACAGAAAATGCATGGACACATACATATACTGTAGAGGGACACTTTACTGTATGCAAGTCACATTTCATGGTGTGTGGTGTGTTTTTTATTTTTTACATTGTGAATTGACTGATGTGGAAGAAATGGCAACATATAACACAATTGCAATGTATAATGTCTCCCAAGGTCAGAAATCACTAACTTTGCTCCTTTGAAAGGGATTTTACTTTTTTTTTTTCATTTTGTAACTGTGGTTTTCAAAGAGATTCAAGTACTGACAGACTTGTCTTACAATTCCCAGTGCAGGAAATATTACGCGTGTAAAACTTGTGGTGTGTGCAGTATATCAGGTAATACTTGAATGGAAACTAGAAGGGAAGCGGGAAAGAGGAGGAATAAATTCAATCTACTCATTATCCTGACAAAGAAGAAGAACACAAAAGTAAAATGAAAGTGAAAGTATGCTAATAAGAGATGAAAGTGGCATATCACACATATCCCTGTAGCAATAATCTGAATAGATAGGTAGTTGTTAATTTGATAGAAGTTTTGTGTTTGACTGTACATATCAAACTGAGATGTGAACCAGTGTATTAGTTTGAAATTACCAAGCACCACTTACAGATCAAATAGAGGAAGGGAACGGACTTTATGTACAGTGCTAAAACTGGTCTTGTGAGCTCATGAGTTGACTTATCACAGGCTCTGTTTGCTGCATTGTTAATACAGTGTCCATTGCTTCCCTTGACCTGGTATGTGGTACTTACAGCAGCAGCAGCAACAACAACAACAAAAACAGCAAAAACAACAACAATAACATTAACAACAGCAAAAAAAAAATAGCATTAACAATGACGACAACTTCGACAACAACAACAACAAATCCATTACCTCAGCTGCATTTCCTGGGGTTTATATTAACTTGAATAAATGGAGGGCATTCAGACAAAGAATGGTACAAATTTCACTAAAATCAGACATAGAATGAGGAAGTGCGAGTAGTCACAGTCAGGCATCCAAATTAGATTAGGTGATGATGTCATAACTGCCCAACTTCTCCCATTTACCAGCATGCAAATCTTACTAAATATCTACCGGTAGATGAAGTGAAAAAAACAAACAAACAAACAAACAAACAAACAACAGTCATATCCTTTGGATCAGAAGATTGTGTAGTTATAGTGAAATGACTATGATGTCTACATTAGCAACCAAAAATATGACTTCATATTTATGATGTTTTTATATACAAACAAGCTACAATGTAAGAGTTTCTAGGCAACAACATCATTACCTCACCTAACTGAAAGTGTTGTTGGGACGAGTAGTACCATTTTTATGCCTCCGCCACGAAGTGGTGCCGGAGGCATTATGTTTTCGGGTTGTCCGTCCGTCCGTCCGTCCGTCCGTCCGTCCTTCCGTCCGTCCGTCCGTCCTTCCGTCCGTCCGTAATGAATTTTGTGGACAAGGTAACTACCAAAACCTGTTGAGGTATCCTAATGAAACTTGGCATGTATGTGTATTAGGGGGTGAAGTTGTGCCTATCAACTTTTGGGTGCACATGCTCAAGGTCAAAGGTCAAAAGGTCAAGGTCAAATACATAAAATGTCACTATTTCCACCATATCTATTGAATGCCTGAAGATATTTTCTTGAAACCTAGTGTATACATGTATTACCCAATTAAGATTCTCTGGTGAAAGTTTGGGTCATGAGGTCAAAGGTCAAAGGTCAAAAGGTCAGGGTCAAATACATAAAATTTCACTATTTCCACCATATCTATTGAATGCCTGAAGATATTTTCTTGAAACTTAGTGTATACATGTATTACCCAATTAAGATTCTGTGGTGAAGGTTTGGGTCATGAGGTCAAAGGTCAAAAGGTCAGGGTCAAATACATAAAATATCACTATTTCCACCATATCTATTGAATGCCTGAAGATATTTTCTTGAAACTTAGTGTATACATGTATTACCCAATGAAGATTCTCTGGTGAAAGTTTAGGTCATGAGGTCAAAGGTCAAAAGGTCAAGTAAAAATATTAAAACTTCTTTTTTTTCTCCGTACCTTGGAAAATTGTTCAAGGTATCTTCATGGAACATAGTATATACATGTACTGACTGGAATTGATTGTATCTAGAGAATGTAGGGTTCATGGGGTCAAAGGTCAGGGGTCAAAGGTCAAGTGCAACACTTCAAAATTTTACTATTTCCCTCATATTTATGCAATGCCAGCAGGGTTATATTTTTTTTTTGCACTTGGTGTATGCATGTGTAACCTAATAGAAATTCTCTGGAAAGTTTTTTTTTTCCTCTTTTTTTTTGCCTCAAAGGTCAAAAGGTCAAAGATCAAGTGAAAGTACTGAACTAACTTTTTCCTCCATATCTCGGAAGTGGCTCAAGTTATCTTGAAACTTAGTACATATTATGCATGTTCTACCTGAAAGTGGTTATCTTATGAATTTTAGGGTCAAGGGCCAGATGAAAATGGTAACAATTTACTATTCAATTCAGAAATTCACACCAATTCTCCACACCTGTACCTTGAAAATTACTCAATGCCTAAATGTATGAATGGGTCAAAGTCAAGTTAAAGTCCTTAAATCCCTAGATACATGCTCTCCTATTCATCCAATTAAACCTAGGTCAAGGAAGGTGAACATTCAACACATTTGTGAGAAATTTGTTATTTCAGTATTTTGCCAATTTTGTGAAAATGTAGTCACACATTGTCCACATGTACTATCTAGACCTATTGGGAAAATCATGTATTATGGCGGAGGCATACCAGTCGCCAAAGCGACATTTCTAGTTTTTTTTTTTTTTTGTCATGATTCTCTTATTTCAAATCTAATCCATAATGGCACACCTACCATTCTCTTGCTTGGCTGTACTCTCGATTGTAAAGTCAACTTTGATAAGCAATAGAGGCTTGACAGATGACATAATTATCAATTGAATAAAGGGATAGTATCGTTGTGGTTGAGATGGCTCTTCAGAAATTAAACTTTTCTGTGAGACAATGAAAAACCCCTTATGGAATATGACAGAGTATAAGATTCTATTGGGAATTCAAAGTTTACTTGATAAAGTTTGGTTTTGAAATGGCTAAAGTGTCCAAAAACAAAGCAGTTTAATAAAAGGTGGGTCCCAACTTTTATTACGTGAGACAACCTTAGCTCCCTCTACTGTTTTGAATTTGAATCCTTTCGGTATTAGGCTTGTTCGACCATTATTCTCAGCACACATGATCAATGTGTACCAGACGGATTGATCAGGGAGGCTGACCTTTCACCTCTCTGGATTATCAAAGGGAAGGAAAATATTTAATGTATTACAACATGTCTCTCTGCTATTTATGTGTGTCCCTCCCTACAGCTCCTGTGGAGTGCAGACCTAAACATGAGCACGGTCCACGTGGACGACCTCTGCCGGGCCATCTGGCATGTGTCACAGCTCGAGGGAAGTGGAGAGGTCTATAATGTGGTCGACAAATCTCACTCGAGTAAGTTCCAAACGTCGAAGGGGAAACTCAGTATCATGTTCGAACTGATTTAGAAAAGAACAGAAAAAACAAAGAAAAGAAAGACTCAAAGGTCATAGGAACAGACCTGAATGTTTTGCAAAAGCTAGGCTGAACAATTTGTAACAAAAGTCTCTAGAGAGCATTATTTTCCTGCAATTTGCAACCCAATAACCTGCTCGGTTGATACCATGGCTTCATCATAACAGCTAGGATGAATTTTGTGTGCAGGATGTCATTTCCTTCTTTTGAATTCATTAAAAAAAAATTACCAAAGGAAAGGTTTGCACATATTTAAGTTAAATAACTTGTGAAATGATGATATCCGCCCTTCTAATTTGTGTATGTAGTTGTCACCATTATCCTTGTTCTGTGAAAATATATAAAAGTTGGAAATATCATAACTATTTTATCTTTCATTTAATTGTTGAAGTTTTTTTCTGTTTTATTTGTTTATGTTATTCTGCTTATTGAAGTAAACCAAACATGGAGTGGAGCTTCTCTGGAAGCCATAAATCCGTTGTTTGCATGCTGTTCCAATTTTCCAAAAATATGTTTGGTACATATATATTCACCATTGATCATCAGTGAAACATAAATCAAAATATAGATCACACTTCCCTATGGTTAAACAATGTTTTGTAAAACTTCTCCTGCCTATACAGTGTAAAATGAAAATGAAATTAGAGTAATAATGTATGAAACTGAATTTATTGTGAGTTTTGAAAAACAACGTGATATACTGGATTTTACAGCTGTCATTTCCTTTCAATTCTTGTGATATTTCAATATTATGTATACATGTATATCATCATTATAATATTATATTCCAATGGCTCCAAGATGCGATACCCTTTTCCTGTATGAAACAGATTAAATCTTTTTTTCTTCTTTTTTTTTTTAGCTGCCGATTATATTTGTGAATATACTGTAACAGCATTAGCAAGCATCATCTACAGTCCCTTTTAATGATTTCTTTTAATGTTCCACAGCACAAGGTACAATTAGTGAGCTGGTGTGTAGCATCTTTGACATCCAACACTGCTACTTTGGCACAATGGTCTCCAACTTTGCCCGGGTAAGATGAACCATCATCATCACAGAACACAGTTAACCAGCAGTCTGAAAAGACTGGCAGTTGTTGAGACGAAAATCAAAATATTGCACATTTCTAACTCATCCAACCTGAATGGGCATGGTGAGCTCATGCCATGGCATGATTTTACCAGCATCCTTCCATGTGTCAAATTTGTCTTCTTCATTGTCATTTCTCTTCAGATTTGCTGTCCAATTTGCTCTATATAAAGGGACAATGTGTAAGATTCAAGACTTTTACCCAGAGTTGTAAAATTCATGAAAAAGGTCTATTTGCGCAAATCATTTTCTGGTTTATCTCATAGACTAAAGTGAGATACAAAGAACTTTGACACAGAAAGTTGGCCTCAAACAGGAAGCAAAATAAGTTGTGTGCTTTTTCTCTTGTATACTCTGAAATATAGAAAATCTTTTAATTTTCTTCTTCCCTTTGCAGCTGAAAATGAAAGACACTGTGGAGATATCCAATGACAAGCACACAGTGCCCTGGTCAGAGGCGTGCAAACAAGATGGCATAGAGCACACTCCTCTCAGTCCATATCTTGACCAGGTAAGACTGACCATGGTCAGTTATTGCTATTTAAAAGGAAGAGTGACACTACATTTGCTCCTCCAACAAGTACTCCGGTCTTGATGGAAGGATTGGTTGTTGGTAGAATTTGTGTTTGGATTAGCATGCAGATATTTCATGGGAGCAATTGTTGCAGGAGCTTAATGTAATAGAACCTAAACGAAGAGCCTCAAAATGGTTTATTTTAGCTGCAATTTGTTCTAGTGTAAATCATGGAGTGAGCAAGTGTGGTTAGGCCAGCACATATTTTTAGAATGAATACAGACATACCAGAGCTTAGTATCACTAGACACCTTCCACTCACCAAGGCAAGGGCATCTTTTCAATCAGATATTTGTAGCTATAATGATATCATGTACATCATGAGTGTAGCAGAACACATAGTTCGATGGCTCCTTGGTTGTAGATGTAAAGGTATTCAATTCAGTTCAATTCAATTCAATTCAATTCAATTCAGTTCAATTCAATTCAATTCAGTTCAGTTCAATTCAATTCAATTCAATTCAATTCAATTTGTTTTCATTTTTTGACAAAAGCATGTAGACATCACTTTTTTGGTAACAGAAAATAAGGTGCGTAAAACTATGTAAGATGAAAAGAGTGTTCAATAATTGAATAATCTTATGATAATTATACATTGTCATAAACTCAAGAGATCATAGATAAGTGCACAATATGCAAAATTCAAAAAATGGAGGAACCCACTATGTGGGTCTATTATCTATCTCATTTGACTGAATGTACAGTAGTTGTCCCTTTTGATTTGGTTTGGCCAAGACAGGATTACTTCACAGATACGGTCAGCTAGGCACATTGTTAATATGAGATTCAAACACTTGAAAGCCAGCTAGAATGTTTAGATGGGTGGAGTAGGGGTGGGGGTGGGTTAACTCTTTATGTGCCATGGTGGAAACCCCTATGTGCCACATAATTCCTAGACACCAATGTTGTCATGCTTTGAGAAAACATACTGCTTTTTTCAAATCTATGTTACTCCTATAGATTTATGTTTAGCTGGACATATAGTAAGTAAAGTTGTTGAGCAAATGCCAAACTTTGCTTTGATATAAATTGTATGACAAATTTATGATTGTTTTTCCTTCAAGTGACTAGTAGCTAGATTACTGTAAAGGCATGGCTTTTGCACACTAAACAGTGACAGAAACCTAGATATCACACAAAAATCCAGTAAGGAACACCGCTTGTTAGTCCATCACCACACAGAATGTAAGATATATGTGAGATGAACTGAAGCGAGAGTAACGCAGCCGCTTTCATTGTACATCGCCATTTGGCGATTTATCGATGTGTTTTGGCAGGTTTGTGCATTTGAGCAGAATATGCGAAGTTGTCACGCCGTCAACTGAGTCAGACGTACGAACGTGGCACATATAGAGTTAAAGGGGTGGGTCAAATGAAATATGATTGTTTCTTTGAGGGAATGTTCACATTCTTTCTTCACTCCATTCCATGTCTCAGGAGCTCCTGTATGAGAAACACATGCTGCTGGATGGTAGTAAGCTGGAAGGAACAGGATTCATCTACATCAGACAAAAAGTGACCAAGGAGGCTCTGAAAGAGGTCAGATTTGATGAGTGTAACCAAACGCAAAAAGTCTTGATGTGAACTTGCATCACAAAACCAACAAAAAGTGGCATGCATTGATTTTGTGTGAGGACTGCAAATAGGTGAAATGGGTCAACCTAGCCAGTCTTGAGTTTTTCATATATTCTGAAAGAGCAAGTCTTCTTCTACAGTATGCTAAAGTTTGGGATCATAGAACAAATAGGAAATTGCAGTTTTAGCAGTTTTTCTTGAGCACTTTTTTGCAGAGTAGTGTGAGAAGGGGAGTCTTATAGAGTTCTCTTTCAATTCTGAATGCTGTACACACTCTTCGCTTTCAGCTCTAATAACTTTAGACAGGATGGCGCTCCTGCTTTGAAAGTTGGCATTAATCATGGATAGAATTTGTTAATAAAGAATTGGTCAATTTCAGCTTAATCTGATGATCCCGTCATCGTTGTTGCTCCAGTGGTTTACATCCTGTGTTTTGTCCCATTCATCGCACAGTTAGCATGGCTTGGCAAAGATTTAGTGCTTGAATAGACCCTGTACTTCAGAGCATCTTTTCTCAGTTTACACTTTTCCAGAGTGTGTGCTTTCTTCCCGACATTAAGATAGGTTAGAAGAGTCCATTTGAATTGAGTTATACATCATTTTAAAGCTTAAAGTCTACTCTTTTAGAATATGATCTTAAATAAAAATCCATATCTGGAGACTTATTGATTTTTTTGTGATGCAGGGTCACATATAGACGTGATTTAGTCTGTAAGAGGATATTTTCTGTGCAATTGGCAATCCAATAACCCACTCAGTCAATGCCATTGCATCATCATTACAAGTGGAATGAATTTTGTGTGAAGAATATTGTTTCCTTCTTTTGAATTCAAACCTTGCCAAAGCAAAGGTTTGTACAAATTTTATTGAGAGACTTGTGAAATGATGCATATGTGCCTGCATAGCTAGCAGTCATAAGCTGTGAGATGCATTACCAATTTAAATAGTTTAAAAATCATAATCAAAATAGTTATATAACTTGAATTTATGAATAATTTGATATAGGGTCGCAGGTCCTGTCCTGTCATCTAAAACCATACCCGAATCAAAAATTAGTTTATATTAAAAGCATTATTTTAAATCAGCTATGTTGAATAACACTTCAAACTTAACATGTGGACTTGTTTGAAGCTGTGTTCTTCTTCAAGGTCAGTTGGTATTTGCATCAAAGCTTAAACTCTCACTATTTGTGCCTTTCAATGTGTTTGTGGATGTAAACTGTCACAAACAAGCAAAAAAGGAAGAAAAAAAAAATGGATGCCTGGCTTTCGGTTAATAGATCTGATATAGCATGATGAGCAAACAATAATACTACAAAATCTTCAGTTGCACCGGACATACTTTTCTCAATTTTTCTTTTTCTTATCTTTTCTCTTTCTCATCTTTCCTACAGATGGTGGATGACTTTGTTGGGATCGAAGTATTCCCCAAATCTCTGGTGCCCAGCTGATTCTGTTCCTCAGATGTGGCCAGTAAAATGAGCCTCTCTCTTTTTTCAGCTGCTTCTTTGACCTTTGACCTTTTCGCTGGCCTGCGGTGTGAGTGTCGCCAAGGTGGTGTGAAATGTTTCGTTGGTATTTGTTTTGTGTCTTCCATTGCGTCGCTGCTCTCTTCGCGTTGGGCAATTTCAGTACTTGCATGAATTCCACAAGGAGATTTAAAAAGAATTGTAGTTGTGACTGTGAAAAAATGTGTATAACAAAGCATTGTTGAAACAACAACTTTTATTCTTGTTTTGTCTGGTATTGGGGCCTTTCACACTAGAGAGGAACTTTTAGACATTTCATACTTTTACAATCATATGTGTATCTGGTGTAGCAACAAATTTAAAACAAAAATGGTTCTCTTTCTGTATTGTTTTGATTATACAAATGCAACTGAGTAGACAGAATTGGACAAATTGTAAAAAAGTGGATTTAAAAGGAAATGAATTATTTGTTGATATTCATTGTTAGTCCTACACTTTTTCAGCTTACTATCACAAAAGTGTGTTGTTGGATTTCATCTTCATTATGACAAGTGCAATTTGTGGAATTGTGGAATTATGTACATACAAAGTTAACGTCATTAGAAAAAAAATAAGGCAATGTGGTCTGTACTCAAAACAGTAATTGCGATAAGTATTAGTGATTTGAGAGTCTACCTGTAAATTTTTTTTTTTTTTTTTGGTCTTTTTTCATTGACACTATGGTCCAAATGCTAAATATATGTGACAGATTCTTGTGTAACACTTTTCCTTTTCATTTGGAATTGACATAACTGTTGCTTACTCTGAGCTTGGACAAAGTAAATATTAGGAAAAAGCCAATGACGAAAGTGAAATCAAATGTTATGATATCACATCTGCAGATGTTGTAATTATGTGTATTTCTACAGACTTCAGCCTCAAATATTTGACTGTGACTTTGTGTGTTAGAAAAAGTATGTTTTTAAAGTCTTGCCATTTTAGCAGAGAATTGTTAATTTATGAAAATTTTATCCAGCTTGATTACTTTTCTGTGATTTTGTCATTAGGAGTGCAAGTATCTGTAGGTTTTACTGAAAGTGTCAAATGCACTATTAACATTCTGTTGCTTTTCAGAAGTACAAAAACAAGCAAAAATATTCTTTGGTTATCTCTCATTTAAATGTGTGATATTACTGCAATTATTAGTTATACACCTTGACATCTACACTTTAACTCCTGTGTTCTGTAGATGATTATTGCATTACCCGAGGCCATGTGCTATTCATTCCAACAGACGTGTGTATTCCTATCAAAAAGGCTGACCAGGTTGGTGTCGACACCAAATTGTGTTTACCTTGATTAAAGCTGAAACTTGTGGGTGGTATCTCATAGGTGATGCAGACTAATAGTGGTTCGATCAAGATATGGTGAATTAGGAAAATACTGTGAATGCATTCTAGCCTGCTACAACCCCTCCATGCTTGTTACCCCAGGGTACCCAAGGTGGCCCTAGGTGGCCCAGGGTGGCCCAAACTCACAGTTTGGCATGTAAAGAGCCAGTCAGAACTCACTGTACTGGTACTTTTTCTCTCCACCCCGATTATCCACCGCCTTGTGTCTCTCAGGAGACGAAATCATGTATCTTTGAAAGAGAATAAAGATGTGATAAATGCTGTCTGAACTTGATTGTCATAATCAAATAATAAGACTGTTGGGAACATACAGGAAATGCAGAGAGCATATGTGTGACTGAGGAAATTTTAGCCATGTGGCAGCTGTGTTGTGTACAGCATACATTCCTTTCATATATTTCCAGAGTTTTCTGTTCTTTGAACTTACATTGGATTTGTTTAAATTGAACTGTACATTGATACGGCTTGCCTGTCAGTGTTTTGTCAAAGTATTTATTGAGCCTTGTTAGTTCTGTATACTGTAAAAGTAGAAATTTTCTCGGTGTTGAAATTTTCGCGCATTTCGCGCAATCAGAAACTAGCGCGAAAATAAAAGCACGCGAATATTTTTGCTTGCCATATGTTCCTGTAGTTGATGTCTTGATACCACGGAATTAGTCACGCGAAAATATCCACTTTTGTAGTACACAGCAGGTCAAATAAAAAGATAGTAGAAATATGACGGTATTGACTGCATCATCAATGCGCAAAAGCTCTAAAAATTGCTTTAAGGCAGACTAGAGGTGGAAGGGCATAAAACTATCAATTTTGACCTATATTGTAGCTGGTGAACAGCATATTTCCCTCTTTTTCCCTGTTTCATTTCTTCCGTATGTACAGTGTATGTCAGTAGACTTAATTGTTTCTTCTTTTGTTTTCTTCTGTCATTTTTTATTTTTGCCAATAATTATGAAGGTTATGGGTTGAAAGCAAATCAATCATGGATCAATGTATATTGCTCTTTCTCTTTGAGTGGTGGTTGGTGTAGCTATAATGTAAATCTGTATTCTATTTGAAGAGGAATGTGTCCGATGTTTGACTACAGATGGCAGCATATAGGGACAGTCCCCAGTGCTGATGAAACGAGTATCACCCATAAGTGTCAGAATAACTTATTGTTCTTTTAATGTCTTGCAGCTCAATAAAATCATGTGTAAGTGAAATATCAGCAAATGATGTGACCAAAGCAAAAAACAGTGATTTGATTATACACTGTATGCAATATTGTTTTGCAAATCATGGAGTTAAGTTGAAACAGTGGTGATTGAACATGCAACTGTGGCGATAATTTGAAGCGAAATTGATGTCTGTCGTCTTACTACTGTCACAGAATTATTGGGTTGAAAAATAAATCAAACAGCTGCTGTGTAAGGATCATGTCTGAATAAGATAGTTGAGGTAATATTACAATACTATATGCTGAGGATCCCATAGTTTAATAAACATTCTAGTCACACTGGTACATACGTACCTTATATGTACATTCATACATAACTTCTCTCTTGTGTACACAGCTTAAGAATGTAATCAAAGCAGTGAATTTAAACCAGCTGGTATCGTTTTTTCATGTTGACACATCACAGAGTCAAATTCAGCCATACAAAAACAATTGCATGAGAAAGAAACATTGTTCACCTTGAAAAAAAATCCACCACTTGACATTGTTGTTGGTTTTTTTTTTCAATTAACTCTGTCTGTGTTGAAGAACTACTCTTGTATTGCATATATGGACAGCTGAAGTAGTTTTTTTTTCTTTTTCTTGTGTTACATAATCAGTATTCCTTAGCAGGCACATATTTCAATGGCCATCGTTTGTGTGGTTTGTGGTTTTTATTCTTAAATATTAGTGTGTCCCTTCTGGATCCATAGGCAGAGCAACTTCTTCAGAATTCCGTCATCTCATCAAAGCGTGACCAACTTCGCAAAGTTTTTATTAAAGTACAAGTATCTTCACGAATGCATTTGACTGTAAAGAAACTTTATGACTGTGACATGTGTTTTGGAGTGCCTTTTTTTACTATCTTGAGTGCAATAATTTGCCAAATTTGTTTGTTTTTAAATGTGTACGACTATTCTTCCACGTGTGATTCATTCCTTTCAAGATTGGCGTGACGTTGCAGTAGCGCAGTAGTGTAGTAATCTCTTGAGTTTCTGTTGATTGTGAAATCTAAATCTTGGTCAAGAAGCTGATACTTTCACGACAATGCAGTCTTACAACAGGTGGCATGTTTGTATGACATGTCCCTGCCATAGCTTCTGCGTCAAGTTTGTATTGTCTATGTAGCTGCAGTATAGCCAAGGTAATGTGGTGCAGAAATAGTGTAGTGTAGTATATGGTTATGGGCAGCCTGTGTGAGATTAGTTGCTCAAACAATATCATTAACCATTTCTTCTTGACGAGTAACTATTGTCATCATATACATCACCAAACGATCTGTCTACAGTTGACAAGGAGCAAATCTGACAAGAACTTGCACATGTATTTTTCATTGTTTCTGTTCAAGTTCATCAGGTTTTTTTTTTTTTTAATTCATGGTCAGAGATAAGCTACACTGCAATATATGGTAGTGATTGACTACGTGATAAAATTGTAGGGTATTCAAGGTGGTTGAATTGCGCATTCAGTAAGTTGTGCCGGGTGAATGTTTGCTTTAGCATGAAAACAGGCAAGATCAGAAGTCAAAGCTTCTACCTACAATAAATGTTGTAATGTTTAAACTGATGCATCATGCAAGTTTGTCAGTTACCATTATAATTGTGAATGATGAACAATATTCAGATGTGAAGAACTGGTTCTTCAGGAACAACCAGGGGCACAACAAATGCACAGAGTATTT
The DNA here is from genome assembly GCA_033980235.1 of Diadema setosum. Classification (NCBI taxonomy): domain Eukaryota; kingdom Metazoa; phylum Echinodermata; class Echinoidea; order Diadematoida; family Diadematidae; genus Diadema; species Diadema setosum. The sequence continues at coordinate 3,149,687 of CM067067.1, read as the reverse complement.
GCTTTCTGCTGGATTTTCGCCTTAGCAAAAACCACGAGCCCCTTTCTGCAGGAGATGTTCTGGGTCCATACACTTACTGTTGATGATGGGACCAGAGCAGCAATTGTTTCATCGAGCGTGCAGAATTACTTCCCAGAGAACTGTCGTGGTATGATGTTTGGAGTTAGTGTAACAGTTTACAAGTGTGACATGAGTGTTAGCCATCTGTTATCGATGTGACCTATGACACTATTGTTAGGAAAAACAATGTCACACATTGTTTTTCAGGTTTTGTTTTGTTTTGTTTTGGTTTCGGGTTGTTTTTTTCATAGATGCAAGCTAGCAGAGGAAGTGGTATAGTAGTCAGAGCTGTGACAGGGATATGACCTTGAGATATGGGGAAAAAAGCCACTCTCTTTGTTCCTGCCTAACACGTGTCATGTCACGCTCTTTCTTTCTTACTACAGTATTTGTATGTTGATCATATTAGATGTGCAGAATAATTTTCTTGACTGAGACATGAAAATCATAGTAGAAGTAGTAAAAGTAGTAGTAGTAACAGTGGTAGTGGTAGTAGTAGTAGTAATAGTTGTAGTAGTGATGGTGGTGATAGTTGTTGAAGTAGTAGTAATACAGAGCACATTGTTGGTTATGGATTAAGGATATTGTCGATGATAATTAATTCATCTCTCATGTAACAGTTAAAGAGGAGATTTATCTTTCTTTTTCCAGTGTTGTATGTGCAAGTTTTGTAATGCACTTTTGACCAAGGGAGAGACAAATTAATTTTGTTCCAGACCTTGGTACTTTGTGGAAACAATCCACACCACGTGTGCTTGTCAGGGGAATGGTAGAAAAAAAAAAGAATCAGTTCTTGTCAACCAAAGTTGATTTGGTGTGCGATTAAACCCGTACAGATATATGTGTTTATGTCTGTACTGTCGTGGGCCCACAAAAGCTGCATCTTAATTATGTCAGAGTTACACAGGCAAGTACATGTACAGATGTTGAAAGGTGTTTTTTTTTTCTTCTTCTTCTTTCCCTTTTTTTTTTTTTTTTTTTTGATGAAATGATTTCTTGTGGCCATGGTTTGTGGTTTGTTATCATGCAGACATGATTGCAACTGCATAAACAAACACAAAAGTATATAATTGGGTAACAGCAAAATGATGCAAGGTGCCCTTAGTAAACAAACACAAAAGTATATAAGTGGGTAACAGCAAATGATGGAAGATGGCCATAATAGTGCATGCAGATTTCATGCTTGAGTAATCAGGGACAGGAAATTGAATTTTCTGGAGTGGGGAAGTGGAGAATGATGTGTAGTAATTCCTGTTGAATGCCGCCACAGTATATTGTACATGATTAGCTTTTGAAAGATTTGAAAAGTCGTATTTATTAATGGGCTTGTAAAAGTGAAGATGTGACGAGAGTGCTTGTTGTACATGCAGAGGGGAAAATCATGGTGTGTTTTAGGCAGGTTGTGGGTTTTTATTTGTGAAATTGGATGTAGGGAATAATCTCTTGCCTGTAGACTTGTGGAAAATAGTCTCTATAAATACACACTATACTCAGACGTGTTTGTGCTATTTTAAATTGTTGTTTATTCAGTGGTTGTACTTGGGTTTTAATGACATGTCATCATGCATACACAAAGGTACATTTACAGTGTTTCACTGTTCACTCGAAGTGCAAAAAGAATAAATCAGACAGAAATCAGAGTACGGTACAGAGAGATTTTTAGAGCATCACTGAATTTGTCACAGAAAAAGTGAGGATTGATGTGGACAAAATATACATCTGTGTGACCTGAATGTGTGTGTGTGTGTGTGTGTGTGTGTGTATTGTAGATTGATGTTTTTATCAAGAACAGTATATGAGTAAATTAATTGAAGGCAATGTGAAATTTGTAAAACAAAGCTGACACTTAACAGAGGCTATGCACATGACCGAACGAATATCTATTAATGAAGAGATACATTTTGCTGAGATATGATAGCTGCAGCTGTGTGCTGGCGTGTGTATTCTGATCCCCACAGTCAGGGGTCAAAGAGGCAGGAATTCTGTAAAAGGGGGGGGGGGCGCACCTCCCAGTTTTTTTTCTTTTGTTTTAACCAAAAAATAAAAGATAAAAGAGGTGCACGCCTGGTGCGCTCCCTTTGGATCTGCCACTGACAATGCTTGTTTGAAGTTGGTATGATTGATTTGTTATGTGCCCTTCTCAGCATCATGTATTTAATGGACAAACTTCCAATATTTTAGTAGGCTGAAGTACTGATGATAAGACCCTGATTATGAATCTGTGCAAAATTATCAGAAATACACATTTGCCTTGAATGAAGAACAACCATACAGTTCATGTGACATTGAGATTGAAGAATGACACAATTTAACCTTCTACCAACATCTCTGAAGATTATTGCGTGATAAAAGTCGAATTATCACATTTAACACTCAATTCTGGCTAGACATTCAAGATTCAACATTTAACACTACATTATGAAGCGTGGAAACAAATATACAAAGATATGCAGGTCATATACCTCTCTCTCTCTCCCTCTCTCTCTCTCTTAATTTCAGTGATTTGCTGGGAAAACGATTTCAGTGGAATTTATGGACAACATATCCAATGTAGGATGAGAACGGGGAGACGTTTCACAATTAATACGGTGATTTTTCCCCGCCATATATAGTGCGACTCCCCTCTATACGAGGCAAATATACGTGTGTGTATATAGTTAGCTCGCTAAGTTGCTATCCAAACACCGCAGTTTGCTTCCGACTATGTAACAATTAAACTACAAAAAAAAAAAAAATGTTCAAACACACAGACTTTTGTCAGTATCTCTGCAATATAATACAAGTATAACTTTTTGAACGTTACTGCATAGACTCCAACCCCAAGCATCTTTTAACTAAGCGGGAGATGCTTCCGCGTGGACCTCTTTAATAGCTACTAACTGCATGGAGACTCTATGTTGATGCTATGCGTGCACAGTGCACATCCCGAACGCTAAGTCCCTTGCTACCGGGGGTCCAGGGCCCGCTTTTTAAGGCCCCTTGAAGATGCCCTCTAGCATGGTGCTATCTTATCCAAACTTTTGAATAATAAGTCGATAACCAAACTAATATTGGGTGGGAGAAAGCTAAATTTTAAACAGGAGAAAATACAGCTTAAGCGAGAGACACGGCTACAGCAAGAGAAATCCAAACTCGTCAAGCAGGAGAATGGGAGATTTTGCAAAAATAGCCATTAGAGTTAAAGTCTCCGTTACTGATGGAATAAAACGTCATGAAACGTTACTTCCTATAAAATCTGATATTACTTCCAGGAATAAAAGAGAGCTAATCTAAAGCGAAATGATTATTATGAGCGTTTTATGCTACGCCTTGCGTCGATATTGAATACACTCGCAATGGAAGGATAATTTCATAAAAACACTGAATTGAAATCGCCATAAGCACTGAACACAGGCCAGAAACTAAAGCAAAGCATACTCATAATCATCTTGAAATTCAAATTTCAATACCCATTTGATGTCACTGAATATGCATGATTTCCTTCTTTTTTCTTTTTCTTTTTTTTATTGCAACAAATCGCATTTTGTGTTTAATACCTGTATCTACGGTATCATGTCCTTACGAAATGTTTTACGGAAAGAAAGGAAGATATATAGTCATCTTTTTTTAAAAAACTCTGAAAGTGACAACATGTTTCATGATTGATTTTGTAATCAGAAAGTATTGAGCAGGACGAACAGTATACAGCTGCATAATAACCATATACGCATCCTTGATGAAATCTAATGAAATAGCATTTTAGTTTACACTTCACCCATAAAAACTAAATGTATGCACACTGTTCCTATACTCCTAAAAATGAATTATATTTTAATTTCGATTTCCTAATTAAATCAGCATTAATCATTCTATTGTATAATAGGACACTCAATAAATCGATAGTTTTATATCCACTCGCCTATGAAGACAAAGAAGACCGAGCAAATCCTGTTTCTGTATATAAACTCATCGCTGGCTGTCTGCGAGAACTTTTAATTTCTAGTCTATCACACCTCTATTTTAATATGGTCAATCCGTTGGATTAAAGCCATGCAATGGTTTGCACATTTTGTTCCTCTGAGTTGTCAGATTATGGCGTCTTCTGACCGTTGTAGACTTGCCAGGCAACGTTGTGCACGGAGTAAAGTATCCCGAGCACGGTAGGGATGAAGGTCATGGAGAAACCAAATCCCCGTAGGACTGGTTTGACGACGTATCCCACGAAGAAAAAGGTCCGACCAACGACGAAGAGCAAGACAAGAAGCGGCACCAACTGCAGCCGGTCAACCTCCAGACAAGAGGCCATCCCCAGGACAGCTAGGACATGCAGGAGGGTTTGCTCTACGGTATTCTGGAGGATCCTCTGGTAGGTCACGAAGGTTGTCATGGACGGGGCCACAGGGGCCGTGGGATGGGCACCTAGTGTTTCCATGTTGGCGAATCGCTGAGAGCCTACTTTGTTCACACAGAAGAATAGAGGGAGAGCGGAGAACGAGAGGCAGCGGAATGCGAAGACCAGACGATCGCCTCCGGAGAGGTTCGGCGGGAAGCCAAGTTTGTAAGGGAGCGCTACATAGCCTGTGATGACTATACAGCAGATGGCCATGGACACCTGGAAATAGATGACTAACTGATTAGCAGAAGGCATGGTGATAGACCGCTGATTTCACTTTAATTCCAACGAGTGAAAATATATAGTCTTTCAAACACAGCTGGATTTGCGTTTTTACTCGATGTACCCCAATACAGCAACTAAATCAACTATTTCCATTCGCAGCATGAGCGGAATAAATTCCTAGTACGGTACAGCTGCGAGGGTGAGCAAATGAAATCCATTCAGACTGGAGATAAAATTCCTGGTTGAATAATCTGCTGACAATATTTGAGTGATGTTAACCCTCAGTGACCCTTAAACACAAGACCCTGGAAAGAGCGAACCATTGTGCACTAAAGATGACATGCCAGGTCTATCCTGTTTACTAATATGAACTTTGGACTTGTTTGTGGTGTGCGTGGACTTTGTAGAATTAATTTCTTAGGACTATTTTCACAGAGCATACGAATGATTTGAGGAGAACACGCGGTGTTTAAAATATAAAGGGCAAAGGCCGATATTCGGAGGAAAACTTCCCGACACTCGTGGTACCCACTTCCCCACAATGGTGCCGAAAAACATTCTTGCGCAGTTGAGCGTATAAGTTCTAAAGACCTACGGTGGACAGACATGTGCGAAAGTCGTGTATTACACTGTCTTGAAACTGATACAAAATGGTCATACGAACTTGAAGGCCCCGAGCTTGGTAAAAAGCCAACAACAGCCGAAGCAAGTATGATGATCAATGTCTATACTTCAATGTCACGTGATGGCACCTGAACAACACACAAATTAAAGGTTACACGAAGATGTAAATCAAGCATGTACTCAAAGGACACGGGTTGGCTGATGCTGTGTTACGTGCACAGTGCACATCACGAACCCGAAGTCCCTATATTATTTGCTGGGGGTGGTGTCCAGGGCCCCCTTTTTAAGGGCCCTTGAAGTGCAAAGGATTATTATATGCCATTTGCATGGTGCTATCTTCAGTGGCTATCTTAGCCGTGTTCTTGAATTTATAACTGAATTCATTAATTACACTGATTGAATAAAACGTCCTAGAACATTGCATGAACAGAAAAATAGGACATTACTTCCAACAACAACAGTAACAAAAAAAAAAACTGTAGCTAATCGTAAAGCGAAATAATCATGAGCATTTTATGTTATACCTTGCACTGATCGATATTGAATACACTCGCAATGTAAGGATTTTGTCTTAAAATCACTGAATATTTAGATCACCAAACATGGACACAGGCAAAACAGCAATAACAGTAAAAAAAAAAAAAAAAAAAAAAGTAAACAAATAGGCCTAAAACAAAGCAAAAGCTGTCTGAGAGAATTATGTCTTGCTGAATTAAGACGCCATTGGTAGACGTCAATTCCTTTTAAACTTGGAAAGTGGCAATAATGTGCTTCATGGCTGTGATTTACGGTCAGAAAGTATTAAGCAGGACGCCTACCTTCCAATATTGATAACGCATAAGCATATGATTCCTTAATGAAACCTATATATCACGATGGCTTTTTTAGTTTCCATTTCACCCACAAACTAAATACAAACTGTTCATACTCCTAAAATGATGCTTCATTACATAATTGAATTTGCATTAATTATTCTATAAATATATTACTCAAATCTGTAAGTCATTACTGATAGTTTTCCAGTACTCGCCTATCACTACAAAGAAGACTGAGCATATCTTAATGTTTCTGCATGTAAAGAATCATCGCTAGCTCTCTCCAGAAACCTTCCTCGATTCAAGTCTTTCACATCTCTTTACTAAGGTCAATCCGTTGGATTAAAGCCATGAATAAATTACTTGCACATTTCGTTCTTCTGCATGAGCTGTCAGATTATGGCGTCTTCTGGCCGTTGTAGACTTGCCAGGCGACGTTGTGCACGGAGTACAGTATCCCGAGCATGGTAGGGATTAAGGTCATGGAGAAACCAAATCCTCGTAGGACTGGTTTGACGACGTATCCCACGAAGAAAAAGGTCCGACCAACGACGAAGAGCAAGACAAGAAGCGGCACCAACTGCAGCCGGTCAACCTCCAGACAAGAGGCCATCCCCAGGACAGCTAGGACATGCAGGAGGGTTTGCTCCAGGGTATTCTGGAGGATCCTCTGGTAGGTCACGAAGGTTGTCATGGACGGGGCCACAGGGGCCGTGGGATGGGCACCTAGCGTTTCCATGTTGGCGAATCGCTGAGAGCCTACTCTGTTCACACAGAAGAATAGAGGGAGAGCGGAGAACGAGAGGCAACGGAATGCGAAGACCAGACGATCGCCTCCGGAGAGGTTCGGCGGGAAGCCAAGTTTGTAAGGGAGCGCTACATAGCCTGCGATGACTATACAGCAGATGGCCATGGACGCCTGGAACAATATGGCAAACTGATTAGCAGAAGGCATGGTGATATACCGCTGATTTCACTCTAGTTCCAACAAATAAAATAGTTTTTCAAACAGAGATGAACTTGCGTTTTTACGCGATGTAGCCCAATACAGCAAACTAAATCAACTATTTCCATTCGCAGCATGAGCGGAATGAATTTAAGCAAAGTGAATTGGGGCCTAGTACGGTATAGCTGCGAGGGTGAACAAATGAAATCTATTCAGACTGAAGATCAAATTCCTGGTTGAACAATCTGCTGACAATATTTGAGTGATGTTAACCCTCAGTGACCCTTAAACACACGACCCTGGAAAGAGTGAACCATTTATGCACTGAAGATGACGTGCCAGGTCTATCCTATTTATTATGGCCTTTGGACTTGTTTGTGGTGTGCGCGGACTTAGTAGACTTATTTTCTTAGGACTGTTTTCACTGAGCATACGAATGATTTGAGGAGAACACGCGGTGTTTAAAATATAAAGGGTAAAGGCCGATATTCGGAGGAAAACTTCCCGACACTCATGGTACCGAAAAACATTCTTGCGCAGTTTGAGCGTAGTTCTTAAAGACCTATGTGCGAAAGTCGTCTATAACAAAATGGTCATACGAACTTGATGGCCCCGAACTTGGTAAAAAGCCAACAGCAGCCGAAGCAAGTGTGATGATCAATGTCTATACTTCAATGTCACGTGATGGCACCTGAACAACACACAAATTAAAGGTTACACGAAGATGTGAATTAAGCATGTATTACTTAAAGGACCCGGGAACGAAACAATGGCTAAACGAAGATTTTGCTACAGCTAGCTCACGAGGTTGCTGCTAGCTACTAGGAAGAGCCTGAGAAACTTTATCTGTGGTCATATATTTATATACATATACATATATATATATATATATATATATATATATATATATATATATATATATCTGTAGATAAGAGAAGAGAGAGAGAGGGGGGAGAGATACTATGTAGGAAACAAAGAGGAGTCATAGGTCGCGATTACTGAAGAATGTGTCAATGACGTCAGGCAGACTGAGGATCTTCGCTCCCTGGCTGATATTCAATGTTTACGATACGAAGTCGTCATCACTGGGAATGGGTCCCGCTAATTCGCTTTAAAAAGTGTCATGAGATTCTAATACAACATGTAATCTTGTCAAAAGTTACAGAAGCATCTCTACAGCTACATTAAAGTGACCTAGTATTTGGACTTCTTAAATGTTACTTGGCGCTGTTCATCTTTGCGGTTTTGTTGTACATTTTCAAAGTGTCATCATGACTAAAGGTTATTTTGTTATCATACTGTGTGCTGCGTCATTTTTTGTACTTAGTGATCCATGGCAAAGTGATGCGTTTTGATGAGTTACATCTAATGTGGTGTAGATCGGTAGAGTATTTTGCTTTATTTTGTTTCACAATTCTTTTTTTATTCTCATTTCTTTCGGTCGACTTAATCATAATATTTGTTGTTGATTTGTATTCTTTAACTCTTCCAAGTGTTGCTTTTGATTTTATCTTTATTATTTACATCAGTGTTATTGGAGGTTTTGGCTCTAAATCCCTTTCCGAAAACTTGTAAATTTCTACAATTATGGTTGATACATTGAGTTTATTGAAGCAAATAGATAGAGGGACCAATGACGTAAAAACCATAACAAAACAAAGCAAACTTCGAACAAGCCGATCTCACTGTTTAGGTGGAGCTATACTAATCTAAAAACGCAGTCCCACACCATGGCCAAGTTATCTTCAATTTAAGTGACATTGCATGGACACAATAATAGAAGATTCATCAAGATCGGATATTACATACGAAAGTTATGGAATCTTGACTTTTCGCATATTTTTTACCTAATACTCTCTAAAAAAAATCGAGTGAAAATTTTCACTCTAAAAAGAGTGAATACAAAAAAGAGTGAATTTCGAGTGAAATTGGAGTGAATTTTGAGTGAAAATGCTCTTTTTCACTCATTTTGGAGTGACGTCAGGGATCACTCGAAGATTTTGGAGTGATCCCTGACGTCACTCCAAAATGAGTGAAAATGAGCATTTTCACTCAAAATTCACTCCAATTTCACTCGAAATTCACTCTTTTTTGTATTCACTCTTTTTAGAGTGAAAATTTTCACTCGATTTTTTTTAGAGAGTACAAATAGCAAATATTAAGACAATTATGATTTCATCATTTCACAACCCTCTCTTTGGTGATTGTTTGCATAAAAAAGAAGTTATTATCAAACTCATATTCTGGGTCTGTACTTTTACAAAAAGATTAATACCAGAATGTCGTTATTCATACAGTTGTGTGAAGCGAAGATGATTTCTGTTTGACTTCATGTCAAAAACAAGGAAATTAAGTGAAGGTTTGTGGATAACCATTATGGGAGATTTGTAAGATAATGACGTCATCACCATTGTCAATGTTAATATGAGTATATAGGCCTATCAGTTCCAATTATTACCACTGATTGATGATAACATGAAAAGGTTAATTTAAAAATTTGCTTATTTTAGTTCCAATTTTTATGATACATTTCCCATTCTTACGTCTTATTTGGTGCTGCTATTTCATTATTATGTATTAAGGCCAACTTGAACATTGGAATTGCGCTTTTAAAGATGGATAAATACAATAAAAACATAGTCCTCAATATTTAGCATTATGTATTATACTCAGACAGCGATTCAGATAGACAATGTTTCATTTCTTCACATTATATCATGAATGTCATGAATGACTTTATTAATATAGATAAAAACATTGCACAGTGATGTATACAGCCTGGAGTCAGAAGGAAAAAATGACCATAAACGGGAACGCAACGAATAAAACGCACGAAAAAGAAATTAAGAAAGGGATCCTACTTTATAGATCTATACTTGCATAAAAAGAAATGATTTGCGACCACCACATACTGCCATTATGGCACAACATTGGCGCAAACTTTTATAAGATTTCAGTTAGCGTGACGAAACCTGATCGAGGTAATGAAACACATATAATAGAGTATGTGGGTCTGAGGAAGACAGAAAAAGACAAACGCATACACTAACACATAGATAGAGAAGTACGGCAGAAAATTCTTGGCCCATAAATGGAAATGTCACGATGCAGATTCATTGAAAGAAGCTGGAATGGCAAAAAGCCAGCTTATTGCATTGTTTCCGATTCGTGGAAGTCGCATTGATGATGCCACTAAAACATACTGCCAAGAGGAATACTCATAAAATTTCTTTAATGGCGTACGCATCGTCAATTTCGAGTTGTTCAATTTTCATTCATAATTGAATATTCATACTTGCATTTAAATATTTCATTATTTTATTTGTCTTGTTCAAATCAGCCCCACCCCGACTCATTTGCAAATTTCCATAGATCGCAACCGCTTTGTCAGTATAGAAGTTCCTTGAGTGTTGCAACAATTGCTGTTGCAGAACTCTATACTTCAGACCACACCCGCACATTTCCTTTACTTCCTTTGCTGTGGGTCATTCGACTGCAATAAAAACGGATCGAGTTTCACAAAATCTTAAATATAACATGACCGTAAATAGTGTGACGGTATTCTTACCAAATAGGACATTGTGATCATTATCATGTAGTGATTCTATACCGGTATAGATGTGTCTTCTTCAGCACAACCACCAAGTGCTTTGCACATGAACCATACCTATTATGTATAGAGTCATACTGCTTCCAGTTTATTTTTGCAGAATATAGTTTTGAGAAGGCAATATGGAGCATGTCTATTTTTGCTCATCGTTTCGTTGTTTGTTTGTTTGTTTCTTGTCATCTTATTTTTGTAGGGTGGAAAACGCATCTTACTTTGCATTCTAGTTTGCCAAGATATGGCTGAAGAATAATCAGTCTATTATGTTAATGTCCTCTTGCAACGTATCACAAACTCTGAATACATTAACTCAGTTTCTATAGCGGCGAATATCATGCATAACCCTTTTTCACGTTTCATCGTGTTCATCTGTCAGGCTGACGTTGTCGTCATCGGGCTGGACAAAGGAGCCGTCGGTGAGGTCACTGTTGAAACAATCTTCCCACCTGGGTTCATTGTACATTCTGACATCGTCATCATCGTCATCGATACTGCTCTCAGAATAGTCAGCGTCCACATCATTGCCGATCTCGGTCGACCTGTTAAACCGTCTTTCGAACTCTTCGGGAAAGTATTCCCACAAAGCATTGGTGTTGTCAGAAGAGGATGCAGGGGCGCCCTCATCGTTGTTCTCCCACTTAGGTTTTAGCTCCATGGACGGACAAACTGGCATGGGCGCATGCTCCATAAGGTACTCCGTAACCGACGATCCCGAGCTCGACCTCCGTTCACAGTCTGTAACGATTGGGACTTTGGCCAAGTCGTAGTGGACAATGGGCTGGTAGCTGATGTACCTGCGTGTCCCGTTGTCCTGGGAGGCTCCGTCTCTACACCTCGACACCCACCGGGGAAGAACGGTGGTCGAATTCCTCCTCGTCATTAATTGGTAGCACACCACAAGGGCAGTGATGAGGAACCAGGCAAGCACACACGCACCAATGAAGATGGCGACGAAGCTCAGCCACGCACTTTCGAACAAGATAAGAAAGATGAGTCAGGAGAGAGAGTGAAAAAAAAAATGAATTACTATAATTTTACAACCATGTACAACACTGAGATTGAATTCTCCTTCAGGTTTTCCAACCTGACACTCCATTATTTATTATGATATTATATTGATGGATAGTTTTCTGCATGATCATTATAGGATTGATAGAAATAAGGGAAAGATACAAACGAAGAAAATAATATGCCAGTCGCATCAAAGCGTTCAGGAGTTTCACTTATTAGTGAAGTTCATATTGGCTGCATTATTGACAAAAGTAATCGGTTTTTATGAAGTGTACAATATATTGGAGAGTCATAGGCTAAAGTACATTGTTGTGATTACCGATGTCACTGTTTCACGAAAATGTGTGAAACTTCATCATCCTGTAATCATTTATATCATCTTATTTCCGACTTTACTTGAACCTGTTGAAATGTCTTTTTTTTAAATTCTACATTCTTTTTGAGACTTTTTTCATCAAGAAACCACACTTATAGCAATACTTGAAGGAATAATGTCAAACGGTAGGGCCTTACATGGTTTCATCCGTCCTGGTATCGTGTGCTATCAGGTTTTCTAAGTAAAGCAAAGTGAACATTTATGAATATGCACAATTTAAATGAAAGGAAAAAGACATGACTAACTATGACCATTGTGTGTATCACAATTCTTGAATAGCTAGTTTGCTCATTGCTAAATGCCGTCTCAGCCGTTGTAATGACCTCTATAGGGTATAGAGAATAGGGAGGAGCACTCAATAAATAGCAACACTATAAACCATGGTTAAAATACCTACCAGCATTGTGGGTCGGAATCTGTCGGCGGTACAATCGTGCTGGTGGTGTACGAACTAAAATAGAATCCGGACGTGCCCCCTGTTTCTCCAGTGTCCAGTGTGTTACCTCCTTGGTTTCCGGTTTGTCTGCTATCAGGGGTAGTGAATGGTAGATAGCTCCCGCCTTCACCTACGGGGTCGGGGGTGATGACTCGGGTTGGCACACAGCAAGTGAAAGCAACCGATCCAGTTAGCTGACAGCAGGCCGTATGGTCGATGGGATCGACACCCGGTCGTGGGCATAGATACTCCCTCCCGTGTCCGGTGGTACATCCGACATCGGACAGCGCTGGGCTGGAAGACATCTCAGTAACAGCGAACTCACAGTAGTTACCTCTTCTGCAACGTAGACTTGTTAACCGGAACCCGCATGCCTAATATATATGAAGGGAAAGCAAGTTTGGGCTCACATTATTTTTTAAGTTCTAATAAGACTTATGGTTTTACTCACATCTCTCACAGGCCATATAAAAATCATCTTAGAAATATTCACAATGATAGGAATGTAAGAACCAAGTTGCAATCCATTACAAAGACCCTGAAACTGCAGAAAAAAAGTAATAAACATTTTTGATAGAATGAGAAATTTGTACCAGTATAGACACGCCAATTACAGGGTTATAATTTCTCATATCGACGATTGTTACGGGTACTGTTTGCAGATTCTGAAGCCCATTATCATTTATTTCTTGGGTGGGAGGGGGGGGGGAGGCTTGAGATCTCGCGCGAATCTGCTCTTATCTTTATCGTCAAATGCGACTTTCTTTCAGGGTCCTTGGAACGTCTTCTAGCGTGTGTGTATAGGCCTGTAGTGTGGTGTGTGTGTGTGTGTGTGTGTGTGTGTGTGTGTGTGTGTGTGTGTGTGAGTATGATATGGGAGGGGTATAGGGGTAATGATCGTAGTTGAGTCAAGGATCAATATCAAGGATAACACCCCCCCCCCCCCCCCCCCCCCAGTTGATGAGAAGAATCTTTGGTCAGGTTATTCTCTGCAACTGATTGACAAATTGCCCTACATCGACAGGTTATTCTCTGTTTAAATGTCATGATGGAAGGTACATATTAGTATTAGTACGTGGAGATGGGACAGGAGTGGATGGTTGTGTTTATTGTCCCGTTTGATAATATGCGATTTATTTTTATCAGAGGATCATATATATATATACATACTATAATAGCTGGCGGCATGAACTGTGCAAATCCCTCAGGAGTGAGTTACGTAACTGATAGGAAAAAATGGAACATGAATGTATGAAAACACATACGCAAACACACACACACACACACACACACTAACACACTAACACACCTCAATATCTTGAATTTATAAACTAGATTGTAACTATAATCACAATTCATTTATGCCAATGTCGTCTTTTAATTGCTGCGTTGTCAGTATTAATATTGTAATTCACTGACTGATGCACAAGAGACATTAGACCTGCTTGCAGGTTCGTTTCAAAAGGAAACCTGGGCCGCGTTTTATCAAAAAGATATAGCATCGATTTTAAATTTCCTTACCACACAGGCTGCCATAGACTTACAGTTGAAGTCAACTTTATAATCAATTCTAACTTTTCATAAAACAGGGTTCTGACTTCACATTTTGTTCCAACCGTCCTTTCAGCTGTCGTGCTCAGTCAGGTCAGGTCGGGTCAACCCTTTACGCCACCCCGCCCCCTCCCCCCGCCGTGTATAAAGCGACGATAGAGGGCTCCCCGCCCTTCTCTGTTGCTGGTCATCCTCTTTGGCCAGAGGTCCATTTCATGAAGTCATTACACAAAGGTCTTTACATAAATCTCATAGAATCGCCAAAGTCGCTCATTAGCTATAAGAGACTTTCAATACATTTCATGAAGTATCTCTTCAGTGTGTCGTAAAAAAATGAACGAAAAGTCTCTCGTAAGACTTTCATGAAACGGACCCCTTGACTATCTGTGGTCTCATAATCAATCCACCCTCTACTGTTCTTCTCTGTGTCTGCTTGGGTCTGCCACGTCTTCTAGTCCCTTCATGGTGTCCAATGAAGAACCTCTCTAGGAATGGAGTTTGCGTCCATTCGTAAGACATGTCCAATCCATCTCCATCTCTTCCTGATGATAGTGATTAAGGTCTCAAAGTCCTCGGTGGACATTGGTCATTGTGCACAGTGGTCATCGTTTATCTTATTGTCTGCTGTTTGAAACTTGTAGCAACTTAATGACAATTATCATGTATATTGTGTCGTGAAAAGTTAGCAAAATGACGCCATTTATGGGGCATATACATTAATCCATCGAAGCGGGTATATAATATACTACAGATTTTTCTCAGAGAAGTGATGTGGATAACGTATTCTGGAACTAAGAAAGGCGAATCTATCTCGTAATTCTTGGGTTCACTGTTTGAGACCATCCTAATGATGTTGTATGTGTATCTATCCACATTTACCAGTATCATGAATATATTCAATTACTATGGAAACAAAAGATTGAGATAAATTCTCTTCCTCTGACAAAATCTCATCTTAAGAATGAGATTTCACTATTCTTGAATGCTTAAATAGTTGTTTTACAGCGCACATGCATGTATCGTAATGAAACATCTTTACGCACATCAGACACTGATACCAGAGACGAACGGATGTGATCTCATTTCACATTGTACTTATCGGCATAGCTTGTGGGGAAACATGATCTGATCATTAAGATGTTTGAACAGTATAACATTTCAACATTACGTAAGTTGCCATAGTTTGATCTTGCGTAATATACTGTAATTGACGACGAACCACCTGAATCCCCGTGTTTACTGATCAAGGTTCGGTCTGTGGTTTTCGTAAATTGAGCTTCAAAAAACTTAGGTTTTTGTTTGTTTGTTTGTTTGTTTGTTTTTACTACGAAACTTTTGATCAAATAAAAAACCCGCAAACATAAATAATTACAAAAGACAAGACAAGACACAACCATTATTTCTCATATATCAAAAAGCAAGTACACATTTTCTCTATGAGCTGACGGTCTCCACATCGCGCTGGGAAACCCGGACAATATTCGAAAGATAATGATACCGTTGTCACCTGCTAATACCATATGATATATATAGTAACGGTGTGCTTTAACACCTCAGAATTCGGGTGAAGCACCAATGATGTTAGATGGATTCATTTCAGTTGAAAGTGATCTAAGTGAACTGAATATAAATAATATGTGATACGACATTGTTCATTTGTAATTATATTTTTGAACACAAAGTTGGATGGATAAGGGTTTCCAAGGTTATGTGTTTGAATTGTGTCAGGTGTGTTCATACTTTGAAAATGATGTATTGTGCCCTTTCTGCATAAGTGTCCAACTTGGTGAAGCTGTATGAATGGGTCACTATCAGCACTGGGGTAATACCATGCAGGGAGGTAGGAGAGATACCTCCCTATAGTATAATATCAATGTCAGAGTGGTTCGTACCCTGTGCAGGCTATAGCCCGGGAAGATAACATCACCATAATAGACAGCAGTAAAAATCTACATTGCAAAAATAAACAACTGTGATAGATCAATATTGATTTCTGTTGAAGAGATCAAACGTTACCTTATTCTTTAAACCATATGACTTGAGTATACTTTTTGGGAGTCATTATTTATCTGTTTATAAATTTATTTATTTATCTATTCATCTATTTATTTATTTATTTATTTATTTATTTATTTGTTTATCTATTTACTTATTTATCTATTTATTCATTTATTTGTTTGTTTATCTATTTACTTATTTATCTATTTATTCATTTATTTGTTTGTTTATCTATTTACTTACTTATTTATTTATTCAATTATCTCTTAATTTATTCGTTTGATTTCTCTATGAACCACCTTGCAGGGTCTCAGTTGTGCAAAACTGCTTTCCAAAGGTGTCCTATATATAGTTTTACATGCATGGATATACATGTACACGAGTTACACAAATCAAGTTACATTAACTAAATCAAACGATGTATCATGCAGATTCAAAGTCATGTATAGCTCACAAACTATTATCAGAAAGGAAATAAGGACAACATGATTTTTCATATAATTTCTTATCATTCTAAAGTGTCATTTGCTATCATTGTCATTCTCACCATTATTGCCAGTATCATGGATTATAATCATTCTCATCAGCAGAAACGGTGATAGTAGGCCTACATACCAGCAAAAGGGGGAGGGATGTCCCATGCAAACAAGACACACATGTATATACACACACACAATATAGGCAGACAGACAGACAGACAGACACACACATACACATTCTCAAAAGACTTGCGGTGTCCTTGAGTGAGTTAAGAACAAAATTTTGAATGCTTATACAATAACACTGCACCCTCGGGGTTTTAAAAGTTGTACCTACAACTTTGTAACTTGATTTTCACATAAACGAACAAAAATTTATATCGGAATTCCCTCTACCCTCAGAGGGGGTATACATTACCCTCCTTCTCAGACCCCTACCCCAACCCCTCGCTCGGTCGTTTTGCTCCCTGTCATCCCAGAAAAATTATTTTGAAGTATAATAACGCAGGCTCGTTTATTGTCATTGCTTACTAAGTCTGAGAAATAATATTTATAATTTAAATAAGATTAATCACTGAACAGGCTTTCAGAATCATTGTGAACAAGTAATGAATATGAAAATCATACATTGTCATTCGACATACCGGTTTAGTTAATGATGCTGTGCTTATATATAGCGGTAATATATAGGGTTAGCGTATAAACGATCGCTTACCACACAAAGACGTTGCTTTCACTGCTGCCACAACAGTCATATTTGTCCCAGCTCCACTATTGGACCATTACACTCGTGGAAAGTAATCAGCACCTGTAATCAACACATTAGTGGATGAAAAACTGACGTCATGCTCCCAATCGTAATGTCATGGTCACAGTCTTCAACCTCAGTCTTCAAGACATATAGCAATACTGCTGGAAGTCTCCCACATGAAGCCGGGCTCTTCACTCCTTGATGATGGGAGAGAGCAACGTGCTTATCTGGAAACACGTGGAGTAACCCAGAAAGAGACCTACTCGACGGCGGTTCAGTCAGTTTTATGCTGCCATGATCGTGCACTTAGCGATTCAACCAAATCAACTTTTTTGCAGGTACCGTTATCTTTGAGATACAAACTTTACTTCGTAAAACAACCAGTATTCTGCCCGCGCAAAGCCCGTTATAGGCTGAATTGTACTGACGAGTTCACGGAGGAAGGGGTTTTGATGTGAAACTGTGAATGACTTTGCGTTAATTTTTATGGCTGACCAGAGCGGGTACATGCTTAGTTTGTTTACTGCTTTTTTGTTTGATTTTTTTTTTCTTACTTTGACCGCGTATCACACATCCCAAGCAGGGCTATGTGAAAGTCAGGCACGCCAAGAAGTGCGGATTAAAGTCCGGGCATAGTGAAAGTGCATATCTATTCCATCATGTTAAAGTTGACTTTAATTAACAGAATATAACATAAAAACAGTTGGAAAAGTGAAATTTTCATGAAAGCCTCCCCCCCAAAAAAAAAAGGTATTTAGAAATTTCAGATCTATGTCTTTTTTTTTCAAGGACCCTTAATTGCTCGCTGTGACCAAAGTTATGTTCAATTTTGACTAGGAGATGATGAAATATCTTCATGCATCTCCCACTGTCTCGCAACATTTTTATTTTTTATTTTATAGCGTGCATTAAAGAAACGGATGAACTTGTTCTAAAATTGTGAAGATTTACAGTATAATGGTGTCTTTATAATAGAGGGGAAAGTTGTGGCTGGGAAACTATATATATATATATATATATATATATATATATATATATATGCATGATGTAAACAAACTGATATATTTCCGAGTCAAGTACCACTTGTTATATAAGGTAACATATTGTTGGATTTGTTTATGTTATTATATATTTCTATCTCTCCATTTCCTTTCCACTCTAAAAATGTACAACCTGTACATGTAATTCGCACTATATCATTATGTCCCTCTGCGCCCCAGAATAGGTCACACATCAATATATAGATCGATGGTACAGTACAAGTACATGTTCAGTATGATCAGGGAGGTGACTTCCACCTCCCTGGTATGATTATAATCATAATAATAATAATAATAAGTACAGTAGTAGTAGTTGTTGTTGTTTTATTATTATTATCAATTTTTTATCATTGTCATCTTATTTGAAATTTGATTATGACGATATCTCAGATTCTCTCATCCTCATACATTTCAATTTTTTAATTTAAATTTCAATTTATTTTCATATTTCTCACGAAAATAGCACATTGAACATACATTTATGCAATATCAAAGTTATGCAAAGCATAAATTGGCTGAAACTTCATCGGAATGTACAACAGTCTGTCTCAGTATAAACACAAAGGTCTGTTTAGAGTTGGGCTTTGGTCATAGTACGAGCAATAGATGGGGCCTATACGTAAAAACAAGCCTGTTCAGCCGCGGGTCGCGGGATAAATCAGATACGGGGAATTATGAAATGCAGATATCTATTAAGACCATCGATACTATGATTGGGAGAAAATTATTGAAACGAACAAAAAAAAAAATAGATCTAGTCAAGAGATAAAAGCACTAGCTTTTTATATGTGATGTTGTAACATCATGAAAAGAAGCAAATTTCAAGAATACCTGCAGTATATAGGTGTAGTCATACATGACAACGGGTTTTAAATGTTTCCATATGAAGTTGCTGCAAATGTGGTCTTCTTTTTTATATTTTCCCTTTATTTTTATGACTGTAACGACCCAGACAAGAGAAGATAGATCGTCAGGTGTAATGAAAGTTCCCTGAAGGGAAAAGAGAGATCATATTACTGTACTAGAGAAAAATAAAATATATATAGAGAATAATCTGATAAACAATACGAGAATATGCTGGTCTTGCATTGCATTCATGATCTGAGGAGGGGTAAGAAAAAAAAAATGGATAGCATTTCCTGGACAGATCAGGTTAACCGCGGAGAAGTTTTATGGCGAGCCAAAACATGTGAATGAATTAAACGGTATGGAAATTTAGAACCATAAAAATCAGCATATTTTTGCAGGGTATGAAGCAATAGAACTTCACCTACAAGCTAACAAAAAATAGCTAGAGGATAAGAGGTATGGAGTAGGTCTATATAGAGGTCAGACAGGAATAAATGGCCAGAAACATGGCGGAGTATATGGATTCGTGGTCCAGTATAGTCACGTGCGTCAAAAAACCAAAACCAAAACAAAAAACAAAAAACAAACTAAAAAAACCCTGGTAATGTTGGCACTGTAGTGAATGTTGTAATGTTACATTGTATATACCGGTACATTTAAATAATGTGCTAAAATGTAAATCATTCTTTCACCTCTATTCTCTACATTAGTTTCTTTCCCTCCCGATGTACACTATATATATATATATATATATATATATAGAGAGAGAGAGAGAGAGAGAGAGAGAGAGAGAGAGGACTCGGGGTTCTCGGTGGCCCGGTGGCCCGGTGACCAGGTGGTCCAGGGCATACAAACCATATCAGGCCACAAAACTTTAAAAAGACTTATACCTTTTGATGGCCTATAATCGGGCAACTAAAAGTCAAAATAGATTGCTATATTTCCTTTTATTTGGCCAAACTACACGTCTTCTTCAGGCTACCAACATTTCAAATTAAATGACTTTTGTGGCCCGAACATGCCACCATAATAGAAATCCATAATCTTATAACGGTTTTTTTTTTCTCCTATGTTCCATATTCTGTTTGTCTGACTTTATACCCAAATTCTCATATTTTTTTTTTTCTGCCTGCTTGGCATTTACAGGACTCTTTTATGAAAGAGAAGGTTCTTCCTTATTGCGAGACCGTAAAATGCAATGCCAGTACTGATTTTTTTTTTCTAATCATCTTTAAGAAATACAGGACTGGACGGTGTTTTTTTTTTTCAATACGTTATGTTTGTATTTTTGCATGTTCTTACGAAATATCTTATTTTGTATAATATTTACTTTTTATGAAGCTATAATAAAAGTGTAATAATCACAATGAAAGAGGTGTTGTTTCTGGGGATAAATGATTTGAAAATAAATTGGAAAGTGGAGGCATGGAGCTATAGCTCCTCGGTGGAGGGGAGTTTTATTGCCGTGTAAACCTCATGTACTATATATGAACTTCATCAGCTACTTCACCGCGGCAGAGATCAGTGCATTGTTACGTCACTTCGGTAAGGTGATTGCACTAATCACTTTACTAACATATACATGTACCAGCCTGTCCTATAGTTTATGTAAAGATCAGTGGGTCATTTGAACTATTATACACGTCGGAGTTCAAAGATGACTGAACTTTTCTTTGTTTGTTTGTTTGCTTTAATAAAGGGGACTCTTGAGATAATGTGTGTACATGATAACATTCATACCTTTCATAGCTATGTTGTTTGCTCATGTTGATTGACTGACTGACTGACTGATTGATTGATTGATTGATTGATTGATTGATTGATTGATTGATTGATTGATTGATTGATTGATTGATTGATCGATTACTTTACTGTCCACTCTGGAAATTATTTGTATACATTGGATATCACACACAAAAAATAATAAACGCAGGTCACAGGTACACCACAGACATCACAAAATGCGAATGAAACTAACTCATATTAACATACAATAACATAATATACATCATAACAACATGATACATTACAACTATACAAAAACTGTCAATAATAAGAATCATTTTTATACAATTACAGTTGTATTCAACTCATAAATATATTCATTAATATCCTTTCCTGCAACATCACTACACCAAACAATATCTCACCTATACATACCCTAATGTATTATTATCTTCCAATATAATACCATTATGATTATAATTTTCATTAGCCTCATATAACTTTTAACCTTATCTAACTTCACCAAATACCAAAACTTATCTAACATCTTTTAATAAAACACCATATCATAATATAATTTCATAATAATTATTATAATTACCACAACAACACTTTTTCTGACAAACACACAACACATATCTTGCACATCGACACCTCAATATCATCTTATACACCAAATTCAAATTCAATCGCTTCAAAATTGTGGAAATAATTTACTCCAGAAAATTTCTCCCCCCCCCAAAAAAAAAAATGTTGAAGGATACAATGGGTGTCATAATGGCATTAATGATAAAGAGAGAGATATCATCGAGCAAGGGGGAAGGGGTTGAGTTATTATACCCCTCCCACAGTAGAGACTTTTGAGGCACATGAACATGGACTCACCTATTTCTGTATACAGGTAGGGCCTACGTATACAAGACCACTACAAACACATGAAGATCGGGACGGAGTTGAAAAAAGAAACTGCATGAAAGGAGTTAGAGAAGGAAGAAAAATGGATTGGAGAGTTGAAGGACAGAAGATAGACAATTGAAACGTACAGAAGAGACAACTGATGAGGAAGGTAGACGAATTCATAGCATACATAGCCATGAAATAATTTATCTCATAATTGTATGCTTTGTCTGATATAGGATTGCGATAAAAAAAAAATGTCCACTGCTAGTATATGCGCTTTCCTTTTAAAGACAGCATGATATGTTGAGGGGCGTTTTCAAGACAATGCTGTGTATATACCACCGTTTACCATAACTGCAGCGCAAAACAAACAGACAAACAAACAAATCCAGGTGATTGCCATCAATCATCTTTAAGAAATACAGGTCTGGACGGTGGTTTTTTTTTTTCAATACGTTATGTTTGTATTTTTGCATGTTCTTACGAAATATCTTATTTTGTATAATATTTACTTTTTATGAAGCTATAATAAAAGTGTAATAATCACAATGAAAGAGGTGTTGTTTCTGGGGATAAATGATTTGAAAATAAATTGGAAAGTGGAGGCATGGAGCTATAGCTCCTCGGTGGAGGGGAGTTTTATTGCCGTGTAAACCTCATGTACTATTATGAACTTCATCAGCTACTTCACCGCGGCAGAGATCAGTGCATTGTTACGTCACTTCGGTAAGGTGATTGCACTAATCACTTTACTAACATATACATGTACCAGCCTGTCCTATAGTTTATGTAAAGATCAGTGGGTCATTTGAACTATTATACACGTCGGAGTTCAAAGATGACTGAACTTTTCTTTGTTTGTTTGTTTGCTTTAATAAAGGGGACTCTTGAGATAATGTGTGTACATGATAACATTCATACCTTTCATAGCTATGTTGTTTGCTCATGTTGATTGACTGACTGACTGACTGATTGATTGATTGATTGATTGATTGATTGACTGATTGATTGATTGATTGATTGATTGATTGATTGATTGACTGATTGATTGATTGATCGATTGATTGACTGATTGATTGATTGATTGATTGATTGATTGATTGATTGATTTATTGATTGATTGATTGATTGATTGATTGATTGATTGATTGATTGATTGATCGATTACTTTACTGTCCACTCTGGAAATTATTTGTATACATTGGATATCACACACAAAAAATAATAAACGCAGGTCACAGGTACACCACAGACATATCACAAAATGCGAATGAAACTAACTCATATTAACATACAATAACATAATATACATCATAACAACATGATACATTACAACTATACAAAAACTGTCAATAATAAGAATCACTTTTATACAATTACAGTTGTATTCAACTCATAAATATATTCATTAATATCCTTTCCTGCAACATCACTACACCAAACAATATCTCACCTATACATACCCTACTGTATTATTATCTTCCAATATATGATTATAATTTTCATTAGCCTCATATAACTTTTAACCTTATCTAACTTCACCAAATACCAAAACTTATCTAACATCTTTTAATAAAACACCATATCATAATATAATTTCATAATAATTATTATAATTACCACAACAACACTTTTTCTGACAAACACAAAACACATATATCTTGCACATCGACACCTCAATATCATCTTACACACCAAATTCAAATTCAATCGCTTCAAAATTGTGGAAATAATTTACTCCAGAAGATTTCCCCCCCCCAAAAAAAAAAAAAAAAAATGTTGAAGGATACAATGGGTGTCATAATGGCATTAATGATAAAGAGAGAGATATCATCGAGCAAGGGGGAATGGGTTGAGTTATTATACCCCCTCCCACAGTAGAGACTTTTGAGGCACATGAACATGGACACACCTATTTCTGTATACAGGTAGGGCCTACGTATACAAGACCACTATAAACACATGAAGATCGGGACGGAGTTGAAAAAAGAAACTGCATGAAAGGAGTTAGAGAAGGAAGAAAAATGGATTGGAGAGTTGAAGGACAGAAGATAGACAATTTAAACGTACAGAAGAGATAACTGGTGAGGAAGGTAGACGAATTCATAGCATACATAGCCATGAAATCATTTATCTCATTTGTATGCTTTGTCTGATATAGGATTGCGATAAAAAAAAATGTCCACTGCTAGTATATGCGCTTTCCTTTTAAAGACAGCATGATATGTTGAGGGGCGTTTTCAATACAATGCTGTGTATATACCATCGTTTACCATAACTGCAGCGCAAAACAAACAGACAAACAAACAAATCCAGGTGATTGCCATCAAGCATAGCGTGACAAGGAAGACGGTATTAACAATATAAGAAAAAAAATAATCGATACAAAACTATTGAAAGTAATGATATTCATATGTTATTTGTGAGTGTTTTCAGAATTGAAAACTTTATGTAATTTTCAAACTAAGGCAATTATCTTTTATTCTTCTTTGTGTAAAATATTGTAGTACTGATAAAGCTTTATTTTATTTTGTGCGTTATTAAGGAATCACAATTCAATTCAATTCAATTCAATAGTTTATTTATTTCCATCATCACAAAGAAAAGAAAAGAAAAAGTTGACATAATCCAAAGTGATACATTTTTTTTTTCATTTCTCTTACACTCGTCCGATAAAGGATTTTTTTTCAATACAATATAAATTATATTATACACGAATGATGTCGTAAAAAAGAAACAATGCACTTTGTCATGGCAACAAAAATAGTAAATAATCACAATGATGGAAAACATTGTTCCACTAAAAAAGCCACGCTTGTAAAACGCGGAACACAACACAACACAATATCATCTTCACAGGCAGATCATCTTCATTATCATCTTCACAGGCAGATATCACAGGCAGATATAAACTGATGGGAAGATCAGTGGGGGGAAGGAAAAAGAAAGGGAGAGAATATATGTATTGTGATATATAGCCTACATCGCTATGTCAAATATCTCCTCCGGCCACAAAATAAACCGAAGAGGAAGGACAGAATTTCAGTGAAGCGTTATTTTTGTATCCTAAGATTGAGAATCAAGGAGAAAGAGGAAGAGAGGGAGAGGGAGGGAGAGGAGGAGAAGGAAGGGGGAGAAGATCACATTAATTGGTTTGCAGCTTCCCAAACCACTTTATTGACAGAGGCAACTACATAGTATACAATAGAATAATTGAAAACAAAAGAAAACGCAATCATGATGATTGATCAAAGAGTTTAGCATGAAAAAGACAGCGGAATTAGGAGAAATAGATAAACAATATCGGATAACTACATTCTTAGGCCTACTTAAAAAAGGCAATGTGCAGCCACGCGATGTACAGAGTAGGGACCACAGAAGTTCTGTGGTAGGGACGTTGCTCGAAGGTAGTCCATAACGATTCTCGTTTTTCGCGAGATTCACGTGTGCAAAATCACGTTGTTGCTGTCTTGACGACACATAACAAGATGCAGGCAGGGCTCCCGCACAGTTCAGCACAGTACGTGCATGTCGTGTATGGCTTCCAATGTGTGCCGTGTGCCGTGTGTATACGTGATGAGTAGATTTCTATGTGATAAAACTTACGCAGCGAAATATATTGTAGAAGTACATGTACATGGGCATAGCAGTGCTTCTGTAAATTGTTCAACTCTAACGTTAGCTGGCTAGGTTGTCACCGGAAAAGGAGTAGACCTTTTCTATCTGAGTCCTCGAAATCAGCAGCTGGAACTTTCAATCGTGGGAAAGCAGAAATTAAACAGCAATTTATCGGAAAACTTATCAATAGAAATCTACTGGGGGAGCTACCACCACTTCACTGCAGGTGCTGCGGAAGAGCAGCTGTGTTGTGTGGGACATTCCTTTTGTGACTCTCAGCCCAGTCTCAAACTGGCGGCCAGTTGATAGAAACAACAGTGTGTAATTCAAATCGGATCCGAAGCAATTAACAGAAAATGGTAAGAATATGTTCTTCGCGTGTGAAATGCAACAATCCTGCGTGAATCCAGCTGACGAGAATACATTGTAACTTGCTGTGAAATGTTTATTTATGACGCCCCACTCAGCTCAGTCAAGGGAAGGAAGTGCATGTCAATTTGATGTGGGCAAATGTACTGGAGTATTGTCAAATAGAACCCTATCCAATCCAAAGAAAACTGAAGAAGATAAGGATATTGAGTGGTTGAATAGAATCTAGATCGAAAACAGTGTTTAGATGTCAACATCGCCCGCAAGAATGTCGGTTATTCAAACTTAATCAAAGTCACAACTGTCTTATAACTAGTCTAGTACTACTTATAACACAGAAATGTCAAGTTAAACTAATATAAAGCCTCTTGGTGCCAGAAGCACTTGTCACTGATAATAATAAAAAGAAATTGATTGAAAGCCCCACCTACACTCGTGCAAACTCTTCTTTCTAAATCTTCGTAGGGCTAGTGTAGATCAGGGCCGGCAGAGCATTTTCAAAAGTGGGGGGGGGGGGGGGGGCACTTCAAAAGAAGGTCTTCAGTTCATCTTTCTCCTTCCACTTCCGGGTTTCATAGTTCAGCTGACAAGCAAAAAAAAAAGAAAAAAAATATTAAGGGTCTTCGGCGCAAAAAACATAACATTACCGGGCTCACACTTCAAGATCTCTACTTCTAGACCATCTTCTTAATCCTATTTCTTTTTAGTGCACTTATGACTTATGTACTTTCGGGTTAGAAAAAGGTACCCCCCCCCCCCCCCCCCCCCCCCCCCCCCGGTTCCGTCGGCCATGTAGATCAAAATGTATTCAGTCTATCACAACTCCCTCCTCAGTTTCCCAGAATCTATGTACAGGGTAAGGCCCTAGGGCACCAGTATTCAGTCAGCCCCAGTATTCGGTCACTTATCACTAGTCACCAGCTAGTAAGTTCAACTGTCACAACACACGCAAATCACATTAATTCACATACTTGCACACTCATTCACAACAGGAAACTCCCTTATCCCCCTCCAAAAATCCATCCAAAATCCCAAATTTTACCATCAAAAGTGCAGAATCGGCGCTACTTTCCAAAAGCGCATGCGGGTAAAAAAGGCCCAGTTTTAAGAGTACGGGTCGCCGAAAAAGCGCTAAAAATCGAGAAATACGCCGTTCTCTCGCGGGATTTTTCGCTTATCGCAAGCTTGGAGTATAATGGTATCCTCAAAAATGCAAAAGAAAAACAAAATTTCCGTACGTGCCGATACAGTGTCCCAATGTACAAGGGTTGAATGCAAGTGCCGAGACCCCAGTATTCGGTCACCAACGGTCGCCGCAACGTCCCGATGCAATTTTGCGCCCACAAGGTAGCGTGCGCGCGCATTTTTCAGCTGCCTTGAACACGCATTGACTTTGAACGCGCACATCGCATGACCGAATACTGGTGCCGGTGACCGTATACTGGGAAATTTTCAAGGTGAAATATTTCGGGATTTTGTGCAATTCTGTGAGATATTTAACAAAATGAAAGTTGAGATTAAAGAAATGTGATATATTTCACATACATTGCTGTAGATATGATGTATGAATGTATTATTTTAGTTTGAAAAATATTGCAAAAAAGCTTAAGTGACCGAATACTGGGGATGTTACCCTAGTATGTTCTATCTATGTGGGCTGTCTACTTCTAACTATTAAATTCTAGGTACAACTCTTGCTTCTTAAGAATCTTAGTGTTTAGTAGATTCTACTAACTAGCAGGTGGTTTACTAGTCTCTCCCTTTAACTCTGCTTTGTCCTGCAGACAACTGTACGAAGACAGAACTTGACGCATGCCAGCCAGGAGCGCATGATGGTGCAGGCACGGCACAAGGAGGATGTTCGGGAAGACCACCTCAAGCGGCTGGCCAAGGAGAAGGTTCTGGAGGCTAACATGGCCAGTGAGGAGCGGGTGGAGAACAAGCGCTTCATTCGCCGCCTCCAGCAAGAGGAGCAGGAGAGGGTCATGGCTGAGTCCATCACCAAGGTACAGAGACAGGCTTGAAATATAAGCACAAGTTCACCAGCCTCACTGAACACAACTCAGGAGTGATAACAGACTGCTGGTAGTGCCAGCAAATTGAAACTTGGCAGAGTTACAGCTCCACATTTTTTTTTTCCAGCTAAATTTTCATAAATTGCACTATGTATGATGCTTTGCCAGACACTTGGTGATGAAGAAGGGTATACATTATACAAATGATGCACAGGATAGAGTGTGTTAGTGAAGGTGCGGCGTGCTCGAGAGTATTGACAATGGTGCGACATGCACGAGGCGCAGCCGAGTGCATGTTTGCAACCGTTGTCAATACTCGAGAGTGCGCCGCACCTTCACTAACGCCACGAAATAATCCTGTGCATCATTTGTTTTATAAAATGGGTCGAAAACTAACAGCATTATTCACGTACCTTGTGGGTCAATACCAGTCAGCTACATGTAGCACTCGCTCAAAAGTCAAGATGTCCGAAGATATTCGTCCCAAACATTTACGCACTTCGCACTCGGAAATCCCGCACATAAGTACTGTACATACATATAAGAGTATACGTACGCTACGCCGCCGGCTGTTGTGGCAGCCCGCGGCCCGAACTAGAAGTTGTTTACAGGATTGACAGCGCGTATAGTAGCGCGTGACGCACTTGTAACAACTGATTGAGTGCGCACTGCTAGTGTAAACATTGTGACATACGTCAGGCCAGGGAGGTGGAAGAGAGACTCTTCTTAGTGCATACCTGAAGAAATTAATGCACGCACACGTGACTCATTTCAGCGCTTCCAATTGGCTACATTCTTGAACCCATTTTATAAATAATAGTTAATACATCAAATTAATCAGAGGGCAATTGAGTCACTGCAGATATGAACTCCCTAAGTAGACATACATTAAAGTGTGGTTACAAGTTTGCTTGTTTAGAATAAACTTCATCATATTATGAAGTTGTTTGATTTCATAGAAGGATTGGTTTGCTTTTAAAAGTAATAATGTGGATATACTGTAAGCAGTCTAATGAAGAGAGTAATGTTTTCTGTACTTCAGGCATTTTTAATTTGTTCTAAAAGACTTGTGAAGTTGGGGATATACAATTTTTGTAGTGCATATTGCTGTCATATGTGTAGAGAGTTCAAAATCAAATCATTTACAGATGAACAGTTTCAAAAAATTTTTCTGTTGGATATTTGTACATTCATTCGGAAATATACATTTTTTTTATTCATTTATTTTTTTAAACCAGGGATTGTTGAAAGTAATACATGTACGTAGCAAGTGTCTTGTCAAGTATTACAAAAACAGTACCAAGACCCTGCTTCAAGTTGCTTCACTACATTAGTATTAATAGTAAGTTGCTGTTGAATTACCCAGGCTCAGCAGGAGAGAACCCAGAAGGAGCAGCAGATGGAGCAGGAGGAGCGCATGGCCAATCAACTGCAGCAGCTCAAGCTGGCTACGCTGAGGGACGAGAAAGTCAGACAGCAGATCCGTGAGAACAGCTTAGAGCTGCGCGAGCTGGAGGCCCAACTGCGTGCGGCCTACATGAGCAGGGAACGGGCGGCACAGATTGCAGAGAAAGAGGCCAGCAAGTACGAGAAAACGGTGAGCAGTTCTCTGACTTTCCATATTCCTCTTTCACCATTATGTTGTCATTTCCTCCTTCCTTTCTCATCCTGTCCTCCTCCACTTTCATACAGCCTGTCGTAAAGGTTGCTTGTCATGTCTACCAATTCCATCTGATTACCTACAGTGCATCTGATTACTTCAGATTTAATTGATGCACTTTGTGCCATGTGCAGTTTGCATATCATACTGTTATAAAGTGATAAAATGTTATATCTCTCTGAACTGGACTTTAAATGTTTCTTTCCATGTGTTTGCTTTCTCATTCACAAATAATTATGTCGTCGCTGGGGCGACTAGACCTTGTATCTACAAAATGTCAAATGTTCAGGAGAGCAAAAAATCATGGCAGCCAAAACACTGTACCCAATGGGATAGACATTCCTTTGACATGCCGTGGTGTCCTCATTTTTAGGGTAAGACATATAGGATTTGGACCGGATATCACTTAACTGATTATCTGACCATTAACCCAAAAAAGTCATTTTCTCAAAAATTGCAGATACAAGGTCTTGTCACCCCAGCGACGATGTAGTTTTGAGACCTTACGAGGTTTTCCTTTGTCACGTCTGTACTAATTCTATGAATAGGCATAGATAGAGGTATACTATATGGAACAGCAGAGGGAGTTCTCAATTTGAATTGTTAGAGTCTTCGTGAGGTAATTTTTGTAACTTTTAGTCAATCAGGACATCAATTTTATGCAGAAGGTTCTTGTGCCCTATTACGCAAGGTCCCACTACAGAGATTAATGTGATTACCTGTGGTTACCTGTGGTTTATGGTACTTGCTTCATCAGGCCCGTGATGCAGAGATTGCACGCCGCATGAAGGAGGAGTCGGCCCGGGCCGAGATGGAGGAGCAGCGCAAGCTGAAGGAGCGCTACCAGGAGAGCGTGCGATACCAACAGGAGCTTGAGAAGCAGCTGGAGGAACAGGAGAGGCGTAAGCTGGAGGACTACGAAGAGTTCCTCAAAGAGAAGCTCATGATCGACGAGATTGTGCGCAAGATCCACGAGGAAGATGAGAGGTGAAGAGGACTGAAGATCTTTCTCTCAGTAGGAAAATTATTCCTTTACAAATAATGATTTATTTATCCTTTTTATGCCTCCGCCCGAAGGGTGGCGGAGTCATGTTTTCAGGTTGTCCGCCTGTCTATTCGGACATAGTTTATCCTTTTTTTTTTCTTGATAGAAAAATGATTTGTTCGAGCTCGAGTTCGAGCAGGGGACTATGAAACGGGCTCCGTACGTGTGTGTGTCCGTGCGTCCGTCCGTCCGTGTGTCCGTCCGTGTGTGCGTCCGTGTGTGATCAAAATGTTCAAAATGCTACTCCTTCGCCATTTCTAACCCGATTTTGATTCTGTTTGCTTTATATGATAGCACTACATGGGAGCTTTGAAACTTCTATACAGAATTTCAATTGTGACCTTTGACCTTGACCTTTGACCTATATTGTACATTTTGCTTCAAAATGCTACTCCTTCGCCAATTGTAACCCGATTTCAATTCCGTTTGCTTTAAGTGATGGCACTAGGTGAGGGCTTCAAAACTTCTACACAGAATTTTGACCTTTGACTTCTTTGACCTTTGACCTTGATTTTTGACCTATATTGTACATTGCCTACAAAATGCTACTCCTTCGCCATTTCTAACCCGATTCTGATTCCGTTTGCTTTATATGATGGCACTAGGTGAGGGCTTCAAAACTTCTACACAGAATTTTTACCTTGACTTCTTTGACCTTTGACCTTGATTTTTGACCTATATAATACATTTTGCTACAAAATGCTACTCCTTTGCCATTTGTAACCCGATTTCAATTCCGTTTGCTTTAAGTGATGGCACTAGGTGAGGGCTTCAAAACTTCTACACAGAATTTTGACCTTTGACTTCTTTGACCTTTGACCTTGATTTTTTTACCTATATTGTACATTGGCTACAAAATGCTACTCCTTCGCCATTTCTAACCCGATTTCGATTCCGTTTGCTTTATGTGATGGCACTAGGTGAGGGCTTCAAAACTTCTACATAGAATTTTGACCTTTGACTTCTTTGACCTTTGACCTTCATCTTTTTACCTATATTGTACATTTTGCTACTAAATTCTACTTCCGGCGGGGACATATATTACGCACCGCGTAATTTCTACTTTTCCTTGTTGATATAGATGTGAAACCCTCCAGAGTAACATGTATGTCTGTGCTCACTGGCATGAATCTTCCATTAAAAGTAATGGTGTTAATTTCGAACTGCGTAGTTTTATGGAAAATGTCATGCATTATCATAATTTTTAAGTGGAATTTACAGTACATATGCAAGATCCAAACCCTCTTTGATATGCCTGAATACAGTTTTTATTGTAGCTGTGTTTGTGATTCTGTTTAGATGAAAACTTAACAAGGACCTGCCCTTTACAGCAAAAGTTAATCATCCCAGAGTCACCTGCTTTTTATGTTGTGTCACATAATGAAGATTGATGTACATTCATTCCCATACGACAGGGAGAGGCAGATTTACCTGGAGAAGCAGCAAACCACCAAGCGCTACATCAAGGAGGACTCGCAAGCCCGCCAGAAGTGGAAGGACTTGGAGCGACAGAAGATGGAAGAGGAGAACATGAGAATCCTGCAATTTGCCACCATGCAGCAACAGCGGGAGGAGGAACGCATGGAAAACAGACGAGTCCAGGAGGAGGCCAAGGCCAAAGTCCAGGAGAATGTGAGTGATAGCTGCCCATTTCTTCTTTTTTTTTGACAGGGTTTTACTCCTGACTTCAACTACCCAGCTTATTTTAGTCTTTAAAATGTATGTTCTACATGTTTCTTCTTTCTTTTGACATGGTTTAACTCTTGACTCTAAACCATGGAGCTACCAAAGAGATGGAGTAACAACGGTTGGGGTCCTTTTGAAGTGATGCTCGAAGCCGACTCGTAAAAAGTAATCCTCGCTAAGCCCCCGTATGAGCGAGAGCGATGACAGATGAGACAGTGCGTACGCACAATGACGTCATCCGCGGCGCGTTCGCAAACTGGTTCTTACCATGGAGTTACCTAACTCCATGGTTCCACCATGGAACGTCAATGCATGGGACTACACAAACTGCAACTGCCCCGTCGACTTCGAGCATATTCGATTTAACATGATTCTGAATTAATTATAGCTACAAATTGTGAATCTGCAGTGTAACAAATTGTTTAACATGTCATACCGTCGTTTAGTATGTAAATCACGATATGATACGACCGGCATGTATTAAACAAACACTGCACTCTCGACACGATCAATAATGGCCGTCACGCTGTCCCGAACAAACACAAAGACAAATAACAGCTGGCTTCACAACGGTATAGATAAAATGTACGCGATTGTACGCAGTCAACACTTACGTAAGATTGTAGTTTCAAATGTCAGCTTTACGGACAGATATTGAAATATGTGGAGAAATGTGAGGGATTTTTATTAAGAATTTTATTCTTAGGGTATGTACTAACCACAGTCACAAAGCATGACGACAATACACTGTACAGTACCTTCGCTGTTCATGGGCCAATTCAGTTCGTTCAAAGTGCACTGCACTCGGTATCTCCTCTGTTTTGCCTGTGGATATTATGCGCATGCGCGTGGTCTTCAGCAAAGTTTTGCGCAGCCATATGTTGTTGCAAATCGAGTTTTCGACTCGATACAGCACTATATTGTATGTGCAATGTTGGTGAGTATGACGTCATTTTTGCGGCTCGGAGCATCGTTTGCCAAAGTATCCCCTGCGGGACGAGTTAAGCCGTCCCAGCGAGTGCGGTGCTTTGAAGTCTGTCAGAACTGACCGCTCGTAGTTGGGTTACGTAATATTGGTGGCCTTCGTTGTTACTCCATCTCTTTGGTAGCTCCATGTCTAAACTAACCAGTGTAGTTGAACTTCTTCTTCTTCTTCTTCTTCTTCTTGCTTATGAGGCAGCAGCAGCTAAATAATGTCCCTCAATTGTTGTAGCCAAGTTACAGTCTGTGGAGTAGGGTGTGTCAGGTCCATGTTGTCAGGAGGGCGGAGATCAGGGCACTCACTCAAGATGTGTTGAGCAGTCTGTTCTGGTGCACCACACTGGCAAGCTGCTGACGGGCGTAGCCCCCAACGATGCATTGTTGAACTTCATTGGTAGTATGAATTATATGTAGAATTGTGTGAAGCAAAAGTAATGTTCAGTTTTGATAATTGAAATCTATCTTATCTATATCTGAGCAAAGTGAATGCAAATGCTGTATTATTTTAGAAGTAACTGTACAGTTTACTCAACATTGCATCTTCAAAACTGAATTGCTTTGTAATTCACAAACTCTCTTTACAATGTACTGCTTGTGAACATACGATATACTATATAAGCTGTTATTTTTGCATACAGATATTTTCACAAATGAGGAGTTCTTGACATTTTTGCGAGATGTTGTTTTCCTAGATTGACACTGAGGCTATCGTTATTCTTGCGCGTAGCAGCATTTTTGCACGTTTTTGCGAAATCTGTGAAAATTATAACCTCCCGAAAATAAGAGCTTATACAGTAATTGATGTGATTTATGCAATACTGACTTGTGTTATGGTAAGCAGTAATGTTGAGTGTCATTGCAATCTTGTTCACTGTGCAGCTGAGCGAGGAGATTGCCAGGAAGCGTGCCATGGAGGAGGAGATGGAGCGTGTGAGGCAGGAGCTCTACCTGGAGGAGCAGGAGGAGACCCAGCGCCAGCGGGAGATGGCAGAGATCGAGCGCCAGATCCGCCAACGCCTGGAGCTCCAAAAGACCTACTCGGAGCAGCTGAGGCTGAAGGAGATGAGGAGGCAGGCCGAACTGGCAGAGGAGGAGGAGTTCAAGAGACAGGTGGGTGTGGCCATCTTCTGTCAGTCGTCATGGCTCAGTTTGATGAGCCGTCCCCCCCCCCCCCCCCAATCTTGAAGATGAATGTAGTTGGTCAATGCCATTAATTTATTAGAACTGAGTATTTTGAGGTGTTTTAGGGTGCAAAGTCAAGCTGTAATGCATTAAAAATGTTCATCTGTGAGACTTTATTCACTTGTACAGGGTTGCATCAAACTGACATAGGATATTCAAGCAGAGTGATGTAATCTAAGCCCCCTACGGATGATAAATTGTGAATTGTGTGGGTGATTTATACTGAGTTGGTTAACCAATGTACCAATGTGTCAATGTGTCATGGGAAGGTATGGGAATATATGTCTCCTGTTTGATAGATATGATCAAGAATGAGATGAAATACAGGAAGAAAGGATCACAGCCAATCCTCTAAAAGTGGCTAGGCTACCAAATGGCTGTGTCTTCAGTGTGCCACTCCGCCTATGTTTACGGCTTGTCACTAATCTCTCTGTCTGTATCTTTTTTTTTTTCAATCAGATGCTGGCCAAATTCGAAGAGGATGACCGTATCGAGCAGATGAATGCCCAGCGCCGTCGCATGAAGCAGCTGGAGCACAAGCGCAAAGTGGAGGAACTCCTCCAGGCACGCCGGGCCCAGTTTGCAGCAGACAAGGAGCGTGAGAGGGCAGAGAGGGAGGAGGCGGAGAACCTGGAGCGGCTCCGCATGCAGATCATTGAGGAGGAGAGGCAGAGGCTGCTGAAGGAACATGCCTCCAAACTCCTGGGATACCTACCCAAGGTGAGCAGCAGCATTTTTGGCATTAGGGTCACGTGCGCTTAACCCCTTGTGCCACAGATTTCATGAAGTGGTATTCATCATGTCAAAAAGCATGCATGAAGTGTCAACTTTGGGAATGTCTTCCTAGCGCCATTAAAAGTGTGGCTCTTTGTTTGAGGATGTATGCAAAGAGTGGGTTCCGCCCTGCACGATACAATTAATGAAGGAGCCAGTCACTGCACAGGGCTAAATAGTTTGCGTTATTACGAAGAGATGAAAATTCGGTTGAGAAACCTGTATTTATTTGCATTATCTATTGAACAATATCAAACTACAGATTTACTTTGACATGGACTTTATTGGTCGTATGCTGATCTCCAGTATTTGAAGAGGCAATTGTTTGATCTAGCTGTCAATGCTATCTTGTCATCAGTTCCTAAATGGGCTTAATGTAAGGAGGTTTAATGTATGTGGCTTCTCCTAACTCTTATTCTCATGAATAGTTGCATCGAAAGTTCATAGGTGTCATGATGTATACAGAAGTTGATGTGAGATGGGTATTCAAGCTGTCTGAAAGAGACAAATATTAGGACAAATCGCATAACGTTTAAAAAAGTGAGGAAAAGTTTGTTGTCAGCTTCAGAGTAGTTTCCATGGTTGGAGAGAACCATGTGTTGTTTTGGTTGTTGTTGTTGTCTTTGACGTTGTTATTTGAATAAGATGTATGCCATTTAATCCTTGTCATCTCTTACATCTGTTTCTTTGCTCCCACTCATAGGGTGTGATCAGAGACGAGCACGACCTTGAGCTCTTCGATGACGACTTCAAGAGGAGATACAGCGCCAGGCAACGAGATGTGTTTGCCGATGATGGCTGGGAATAGGGATCACGGCTTTGTTTACACCGGGAGAAGACATCCCACTCCTAAGTTCTAGATGTTTTCTGCAGCAGCAGGAATGAGACTCTTTAAGGCCCAACTCAACCAGCTTCTTGATGACACAAACTGAAAAGAAATCCATCACAAGGGTCAGATGTTTGGACACTGATATCACCAGAGTGAAATGCAAACTTTATGGGACTTTTTTGCTGTGAGTTTTTTCTCATGAATCTTGAGAAACATTTTGTTGACCACAGTCATTCATAAATCAATCAATTGAGAAGTCGTACAAGATGTCGTTTAAAGGAAATGTTTTGTATTGCTGTCTTATAAAAATTACCCTTGACTTGATTGCACTCTGAGAATATGTGAAGATATTGACAAGAAAAATAAAAAGCACACTGCAAAAGAAAAAAAAAAAAAATGTGACTAATGTTTGATCTAGCTGAGAAATCACCTTGAGAAACTGGCTTACCAAAGGAGGCAAAATATTACAAAAGGCCAAAACAAACGAATGTACTCTTCTCTGTAAGATCAGTTTCATGTCAGCTTCATTTGAGTGAAAAAATGTGTCCAAGATTAGTCAATATTAGGTCATGAGAAAATTATGCTTTTGGATGTATATATATATGATTCAACAACAAAGAAATTAATTTAGTAGCTGAGATGTACTCACATGTGAATATCTGAGTGCATTTTGACCTGCACTTAATGGTTTGCTCTACTTAACATTGTGTTTGTATATTTTATAAATTCAGTGGCGTATTCATGTTTTGATGTATTAGAATTGATGTTTACATGTGAATCTTAAGGCAAAAGAAGGCATTTTGAATGACCAGACCAAACTGCTAGGTATTTTGATCTTATTCTGGAAAATGGGTGTTTCAGTGTGAGATATAGAAATTTGTGATTTTCATGACTTTTTGTGTTTCTGTGCACCTTCAGAATATGGTTGTGACCCTACAACACAAAAGTAACAGAAGTTACCAGATAAATTTTTTTGGTTAACATCGAACCTTTCAAAACAATATTCACAGCTTCAGAAGTCTTTACTGTGTGGTGAACAAACTAAGGTTTAAAACTACACAGCTACCACTGTAAAGGGATTATCAAATTGAACTAAAACTTGTCATTGGCATTAATTATAAAGACAGTACAGATGACAAGTTTATCATGTATTTTGATTTGATGGTGACATGAGGTGCAGATGCAGGAGAAATGAATAAGTCAGCCACACCCTGTGAGCATAATGTGAATTATGGTGATTAGTTACTTCCACGAAGTACAGATCTATTCAAAGATATTGAAATGTCGTGTGCATATGTCATGGCATGCACTACTGTACGAGCTGAAATTTTCGCGTACAGATATTTTCGCGAATTGCTACTTGGAGGACATTTGCACGTGTTGTTAATTTCGCGGTTGCAACGGTCTAACTGAACGTAACTATTTGCACGTTGTTATTTTCGCGTGTTGTTATTTTCGCGGTTCAAAGGCGATTTGCGAAATTCACGAAAATTTCAGCTCGTACAGTATATTGTATGATAGCTGATTTATGTATAAATAAAGAATTTGTTGGAAGACCTTTTATGTGAAAGATTTGGTCTCATTGTGTCTCCTAATATTGAATGCTGCATAAGAACCTTGACTTCAGAGAGATAGATATAAATTAATAGATAGATAGGAAGAAAGATAGAGAGATAGATAGATAGATAGATAGAAAGATAGAGGGAGGGAGAGAGAGGGGAGAGAGAGATAGTACATATCGTCTGTTGAGAATGAGAAGGGCGTTAAGTGGTCTTGAACACTGGGTTTTGTGGCAACTTAACGCCCTTATCATTCTCAACCGACGATATGTACATATACATACATACATGCATACATACATACATACATACATACAATATACATATATACATTGTACATACATACATACATATATACATACATACATACATACATACATACATACATACATACATACATACATACAGAGAGAGACAGAATTATTATTAGGTAAAATTGGAGACAAGCATTGGGAGAAAATTTCCAAATCCTTTTCTTCTAAAGTTACATACTGTAATACATTCAACCTCACCTTAGTCAAATCCAAAACGACCAGCAAGAATTTTTTTTTTTTTAAGTTATATGCAAATTTTGACTCACTCAACTGAATAAGCAGATAATTTGTCAACATTAGACTATAATTTTTCATTGACCTAGCCGATTTTTTGACTTGTGCGATCTTGACAGTGTGTACAAAGAAAACTTAGGTGAAAATTTTCATTCCCGCCCAGGCATTCTTTGGATGACAAAGTAATTAAAGCAACAAGAAGCAGTCTCCATGCAGAAGATAGCCCAATTAATTTGCAAGTCTTGCATGTTCTCCAAATGATACAAAGAGACACCCAGAACTTTGGACATGGACAATGTTCAACGGTTCCATGACATTTGCCCCTGCGTCAATTGCTCCCATGAAATACAAATCTGCACGCTAAGCCAAACATAAATTCTTGAACCTTGAACCTTGAAGTAGTAATCCCTTTCAGCAGTTCCTTGAAACTATCCCGGGATGGTAGAAGTGTCGTGCGTCAGTGAGAGGTGACATGGTGAACATCTCTTCTTTCTTTCTATAAAACAACAACAACATGGTGAACAGGATGATTTTAAATGTCACTAATGTACAATAAAAGTGACGGTGCATAGTGCTAGTAAAAAACATGCCTCTTTGCTTAGAGCATGTGTGACCCAACAGGAGGCAGCATCAGCATCTACCCACAAATATAACCCTAATCCTAATCCTCGCATCAAACTAAACCAAAAACCCTATCATAACCCTAACCCTAAAGCCCTATAATTCTAACCCTAAGTACTTGGAGAAGAGCAAATGCCGTGTCACCGATGCCCCCAGTTTACCTCTTGGATGTAAATCCACTTTTACGGTGGCACGCCGATGCCAAAGTAGCTTAGCGCCCTCTACGTTGATTGTTTTCTCATGTTTGCTGCGACATTTGTTGTTCAATGTTTTCATATCCCATCATGATTAGTGATTACTCCGCCAAGTACAGTCTTTCTATATTTACCTTGATTTACCTCGATGTTGGGCATAAAGTATACTGGACTTATTTGCCCCTCGGCATCCTCTTGAGTCTTGCTGCAAGTGTTATTTGCTCTACTATTTGCATGCATAGGGCAGGAGCATCATGGGAATTTAGTATTCGGGTCATAACAGTTGAATTTATGTTTCCATGACTTTTCCAGATTTGATTTGAAGGTGTTGATGCTGCTGCTATTGATGACTTCAGGTAGTAGGCTGTTCCATAAATTAACTACTCGGTGTGAGAAGTTCCTTTGTCTTACATTTGAGTTTGCGTAGGGTTTTCTGAGCTTGAGTGTATGACCTCTTGTCCTGGAATGTGTATATTGCTGGAAGAAATCTAAGCTACGCAAGTCGTCTAGGCCATTCAGGATCTTAAACGTCTAGATCATATCTGCTCTGTGTCTTCTATATGAAAATGTTGGGAGACCCAGTTTCCTTAGTCGTTCTGTTTAGCTCAGATCTCTCAGACCAGGTAGCAGCTTTGCTGCTCTTCTCTGTACATTTTCCAATTTGGCAATGTCCTTCTTTAGGCTTGGGAGCCATACACTACTGCAATATTCCAGGGATGGTCGAATGATTGACTTGTATAATTGAACTAAGCCTCTATACCATTCTCTACATAACCATCCATATATCTATACTAGTTAACTATGTATTTGTCGATTGATGGCCTTTTTATCGGTGCCTTGCCTCAAGATATTGAAGTGAGCCCATTCTCTATTTAACTCTCAATTTCTTACATCATAGATAAATGCATAAAAATACGAGATTTTTCATTAAAAAGTACTGAGATGTGGGCATGACAAAAACAAAGTTTCCATCCTGTTTGTGGTTTGTCATAATAAAGATATCAAAGCCTTTCAAGAGACAATCAAAGATTGGAAGAAGAATAGGTGCCTAATGACATACCTGGATTGGATAAAAAAAAATTAACCTCGCTTCGACTTGTTCAACCACTTCAATAATTACTGTTCACACGAGAACATGAGTGCCATCAGGTATCTTTAGACCTCAGAAGTATTTCAGAGAACGACATGATCTTTTTCATTTTTTTTTTTCTTACGCACACAGACGGGCGTTTGCTTTGTATGTAGCCGATATGTTTCTTAGAACGTTATGCATTAGTCTCCCTTTGGAATCATGTCGCGTATATACACACGTCAAGTATCTAATATTTTTTTTTGTGGGGGGGGGGGGGGTGGAGGTGGGGCATTGCCGAATCATTTTGCATGACGTCAAAGCCACGTCGATATCGCTTTAGCATAAGTCTTTGTATCTCGTAGTTCTCCATGGGGAAGTTCTCCAGACAACATGCACACTTGTGTAATCTAGTCATCTGGTGTCACCCTACTCTTAAAGGCTGACACATTGCATGATTGCTACTGAACACTTTGCACAATGCAGCTATATAGTGTATTCACAAATTATGCATGTCGGATTTATGATCTTCAAAATCCATAAAAATTACAGTCCTTGAAATGTTACTGTCATTATTTAAACTCAGAGGCAGATCCCATATACTATAAAGTTTTCATTCTGCCTTTCAGTCGCAGCGCAGAGAAGGACACAAAACACACGAGGTCACTCACAACACAGCCAGCAACAACTATACACAAAATCAATATCATTGATGGAAAGTTTACTTAATCTTTATTATATCCTTGATAGAATGTGAAATATCAATGTACTGATTTAAGGATCATTGTTGATCGAGAAGATTTTAGTGGTGCCTACATGTAGGCATCATCATAAGGTAAAAGCGTGTTCCCCCCTAAAATAATGAGTGCTTTATAAAAGAAACAATGAATTATCTTGTGTTGTATCGGGTGATAATATGTTTATTATATTATACCGAAGGTTCGTTAATCCGAAATGAAAAAAAAATGCGTCCTATAAAACAAACCTAAGTAGAAAATAACGAACTTTTTTTGTTCTTCCTCTTTTCTTTCTTTTTAGAAATCCCTTTTGGGATTAACGAAACTCCAGATGTTAACCTTCGGAAAAGGTACGAACCTAATTCGGAATAGCGAACTGTAACTGTGGTATCATTACGTCACAATTGTACACTTGATGTCATACCCTATAACTGAATCAAATGTTTCAACGTGCACACTCTTCGTTTAACCAAGGAGGTATGAGAGAACTCATACCTCCTTGGTTTAACTGCATTGGACCATGCATTTACGATTATTGTTTCCGCGGCCGAAATGAGCACATGTAAGAAAACAACGACGTATACGTTATAGTTTTCCTACGGCATACATCACAAGCTATATTATTATTACAAATGACATCCTATACAGCTTCAACAGTTATGGTAACCTCTGTAGTAAAAGCATGTTTTGTTTTGTTTTTTTCCGTCAGAAGTAAAGCGCGTGCACAGTCATAACGACAAAATGAAAACGAAATACAAAAGACACGATATAGGTTTTGTATGAATAAAAAATGCCAAAGTCTGTTGAATTTCCGGCACCAGAGAATACTGATGCAAAGTCCCGTGCATGACAACAGAAGTATTATTGCCCTAAAACCCTACCAAAACAGATAAAAACCCTCTCATATAAAAAAGGAAACACAATATAATATCCATTATCAGGCCGCATGAATTCATTTATATCGAATTACGCATTATAGACAGCATATCATACCATCACTGAGAATGCAATGAAGATATTATTGGCTGTTATAAGACACTTTAAAAAGTAGTTTCTAAATCAGTGAAGATGAGGACCTTCGTTAACATTTATCACAGACTGTCAGACCCCCACAAAACCACACGCTCGAATGAACAATTTTAGTTTCAACATGTAATATTGCATTGTGATCTCTTTTCATAACAGTATACCGTAACTTTTTGTACACTGAGAAATGATATGGGATAATTTGATTCAGTTCTATCTTGAAAGCACCAACATCCACAGGAAGAATAAAAACAAAATCGCCAATACAAAAAGACTGAGATCTCTTTTCTTACGGAATATGTCTGTCTGTCACGATAGACTTTTCATTCATCTATCTCACAAAGATTGATATTTTTTCAAGTAAGATTATTTATCTGTATCTTTCATACCCGTTTATATTGCGAGATACACCACTCCATTGCTCCAGTCAGTATAGGCATAGTTATTCCATCAATCTCAGTGGATTCTTCAACTTGCCTCTAGATATCCACGGTTAATCTACACCATGAAGACATAATCGGTCCAAAGCAAGTATAGACCATATCTGTTTATCACCTATCGATTTACCGGAGTCATATTCCATTTCCATATTCACGTAAACATTAAAAAAAAAACCAAACAAACAAAAACTTTGTGAATAAAATTGTACACAAGCGTGTATGCGTAGCGGAGATTATTGTGAAGCGATGTTACCGTTGTTCAAAAGAAAACATGAAAACAGGAGTAACATTCACTTTAAAGGAATCTGTCCACTGCGGTTAAAATTGATTTCAAGAAAAGAAGTAAACTCACGACGTGGGTGTAAATTAATTTACTGTGCGACAGTTCCCGATATCATGCGACATTCTAAGTAATATGTTTGGTGTGACCATGGACCCTACTAGGGTCCATGGTGTGACTTTCATGAATATTTCTCCTGTTCCTGTTTGTTATTCCATTCATCAAAGTCAACCTCAACATACCATAGCGGAAAATCTTTTTCGCCTTTACAATATCCGTGAGGTTTGACGATTCTACGTCACTAGACCTTTTCAGTCGTTCGATGCAATAGCCTGGATTACTCATCCTGCAAAGAGTAAAATCTTGGGATCAGGGTTGGGTCTTCAAAACAGACCAGGCGATACGGAGAAATCGCGCGGGCGTTATGCATGACCGCACCCTCTTAACACTGGATGAAGCCCTACGTGTGTGTGTGTGTATGTGTGTGTGTGTGTGTATGGCCCACTTGTTGAGAGATGGCGTGATCGGAAGCTCGGACTGTTTTGGTCTGTGTGGTGGTATTATGGTGCGGTGTCAACAACGGCGGAATCGGAGCCAACAGAGCCCCCC
This sequence comes from Diadema setosum, assembly GCA_033980235.1. Lineage (NCBI taxonomy): Eukaryota > Metazoa > Echinodermata > Echinoidea > Diadematoida > Diadematidae > Diadema > Diadema setosum. The sequence continues at coordinate 3,106,680 of CM067067.1, read as the reverse complement.
CCCCCCCCCCCCGCCCCCGAAATACGGGTACGTACAGTATACTACGTTCGTATACTATATACACACAGCTAACAGAAGATAAACATAACAAACAACGTGCTTACTATTACCGAAGATCTGACCATGCTGACCGGCGACGAAAGAACAGGCAGCAAATTTAACTCCTCCTTTTAATGGATTTTCTGAAAGTGACAACTTCAAAACTAACTCTCGAGTTATATGTGATGGGACATATTTAGCGCCGTGTAACTCGGGTTACTATTTTCCTACCGGTCGTAATTTTCTGTTTTTGTCACGATTGGCAGTATTCCAGCGCGTCGGCATCGCCAAATCAGAAGGGCCGGGGTGCACTGCTGTGCATGCATGGTTACTACACAGTCGTTGAAGCCGGTGAGTGGGGAGTGTCATCCAGTGAGTTGAGAGGCTGTGAGAATACGGAGTCCAGTCGGAGGGAGACAAAACGCGATTCTACTGTACTGTACTGTACTAGCAAGAATTCGCCTGAGTGAGTGAGTCATCACGCAAGTGCGTAGTGATCTTCGAATGTAGCATCAAGTGAAAATTCTGTTGGTTTGACGAGTTCGTTGAAGATACAACAAATAATCTTAATTAACGAGTTTGGATGAGTCCTGTCGTATCACTTTGCGGATTACTGTTAGAAAAACAACTCGTCTGACAGTAGCTATCTCCAAAATCAGTTCACGGTGCTTGTGCAGTTGTGGACTGTTTTGGCTGGCTGTCGCGATCGAACACCTTGGTCTATATATTGTTAGATCTATCTCTTTTATTACCGGAGTCGAGGAGTTTACTAGTATTTCTGCCTTATTTTTCAGGATAGTGACAGACACATAGATTTATTCCCGATCATATGTTGTTCATATTGCAGTGATAGCTACCTCTTGTGGACATAACACAACATAAAAGGGTGAGTTGAACTACTATTAACACTTCAAAAATTTACCTTTTCTTTAGATCTAGATCCTAATCACTTATTTTGTTTACCCCTACAAAATCATGCATGTAGTTTATGACAGAGTAGATTGATAGGAGTAACTTAACTGTTTAACCCGTTGAGGATGGTTTGATTTTGCTACAACACGCATTTTCCATAGACGCTTGCCCGAATATACTCGGGGACTCGTCCTCAACGGGTTAATAGAACATTGACTTTGTTGTTTTGGTTTCATTATAGAATGGTATGGTACAAGACAGAGCTTTTGCCTTTAGTTTTGCCCAAATGGTTCAGAAGCCACAACAAGGACTTACTGCTGCAACAATCCAAAACTTTCCACCCCAATGATCGTACTTCCTCATGAACCATCCGGATGAAATTGACCTTAGGCTTAGCCAATAGAATTTCTACCACTTCTGTGAATCCCCGCCCCTGTCCCTGATACCGGTACTGGTTTTAACACTGACCAAAACACACTTAGACCTATGAGATTCAGTCTACTACATATCCTCATTCACATCCTGTAAATATTACATATTTTTCATTTCCTTTGAGTGAAACAATTTTATGAATGGATGGCGTATCTGTAGCTTTTGCCTGTACAAACAGTAGTTAAACACAGGGGAAACACCATTACTGCTACATGTTGTACTTGTGTTGATATTATTTACAAGTGTTGTTAATGTGTACACATGCTCTGTACAATTCTGTATGTGACCTTGCATCACAGAACCAACAAAGAGTCACACCAAATACAATGTTTTGATTAGTGAAGGTCAAGTACTGAAACAGGAGATTATCCACTTAATGAAATGATATACACTTGTGTATTAACTCACTCAAATCGATGTTCCTAAGCTAACCAAAGTGAAATTAATGATGAAAGAGTAATGTACAGTTTAGGAATGCTACTCTTGAGAACAGGGGCTTTGAAGACAAAGCGATGTTATAATTTTGGTTGAGATACGGATTCAGATTTTAAATTTTTGCAAGGTAATTTAGAAGGCACTTTACACTTCGTATATGATTACATATATGAAATATAGAAGAGCATACAACTCTAAGAGGAATTAAGAGTTTATATGATGAAAATAAGTTTTGAAATGGCTGAGATATCCAAAAACAAAGCGGTCCTAATATGAGGTGGAACCCACCTTTTGTTTAATAGGATAACTTTGTTTTATTTTGTTTTTGGATATCTCAGCCATTTCAAATGTGATTTTCATCAAATAAACTTTTTATTTCTCTTAGAATTGTATACTGTTTTATACTTCATATTTAGCAGTTTCTACTTACATCTTACGTAGAAAGTTAAAGTCTGAATCCCCCGTCTCAACCATATTTTTGGCTCCCCTTTATTGTATCAAGTTCACTCAAAACAAATGAGGATAATTCCTTGACAACTACAGCAAAGCAAAATTTGTCAGCTTCTCCAAAAACTTGATTGTGCGCTCATTCATGACATTCTTGTTATAATATCAAAATACAAAAGCCACTTTTTATTCATACCTACTGCCTGGCAATAGAGACAAACGAAGCTTGATATTTATCATCCTTTTATTGGACAGTGCACATAAAAATGTGAAAACATTCTAAATCAATTATTTTTATGACATTGTAGTATTCAACTGTAAATAAGGAACTAACACAATGAACTTAATTCCTCTTTCAAATTACCTAGAAATGTCAGCAAACTGCTGTGCTGTGATGTATCATTAATTTTAGTGGATTTATCACATTCTTTCGAAGGATGCATGTCTGTCTGTCATGGATGCTTGATTTATGAATGCTAAATGTTCAGCCAACTCCTTTATCAGTGTACCCAGTGAGGAGATGGGAGGTAGTTGTAGTATTCTGTGAGAATTTTAAACTGATATTGTAGTTTTGTTTTAACTGCGATAATACGTTTGTATAAGAGATATACACTGTACACGTAGCTCATTGCATCCATTGATAATACTTTGTAGTAATTGACAAATATGTGATGCTGATGTGTGTTTTTAATTGATCGATGAGGGACATTAAATCAGAAGTACATGTAGTTTCTGGGTGTTGAAGCTGTACATGAAACAGCATACAGCCATGTAGATTGCATCATTTGTAATATCATAGAATCAGGGTATCATTACTATTATTACACCTCCTTTATAAAGGAATGCATCTTATTATGTCAGTGCACTAAGTCAACTAGTGAGTTTGTTTTTAATTTGTTTGTTTATGTGAGGGCATTTTATTTCACCGTTTTCAGAAATCTTCAGAAAATAATGATATGTGCATTTTGATGACATCAGAACTGATTATGCTGAAATTTAAGTTATTAGCCATTGTTGTTACTCATCTTCATTGTTGACTTTTCCATTTTACTTCCTGCAGTGCATTACTTTACCACTTGTAAAAAGAAAAGTCACTGAGCTATGATACAGAGTGAGTTATAAAGAAAAATACAGTACACAGTTGCTGTTATTGGAAGGACATGAGGTGTAAGAGGGACCTGCAGAAATGATCAAGAATACCTCATATTGATGTTTCTCAGATTTGTTGGATATATCATGTAACAGTAATATGATCAACGAAGGAACCTCAAAGAGAATTTTGCTGCGGTAGAAGATTAGCGTTTACGCCCTAGTCTTAACATCAGCACTCGGGGTTTTTTTCCCCAATCATTATATGCCAATGTTAATGATGCACAGATAATGTGCATTGCAATTGTATTAATGGGATACAGAATTGCAGATCAGCTAATCTACAATTTTGTGTAATGTGGACAGGGTATAGCTGTAACACATAATATAGATCATGTATTTATACAATGTCTATAGATGTACATTGTACATTCAGCTGGAAGTGTACACATCATGATTTTAACAACGTTGATGACTTCAAGTTATGAATTCGAAGTTATTTCGTATTTGAAGTGCATGAAGATATTCAAAGGAGAATGGTGTTTTTTGCAAGGTTGCCTGGGAATATTTGATTTTTTTTTCCCCCTGGGGTACGTAGAGGATATAGCCATAGACATGTATGTTCTCATTAGCATGAATTTGCATGCAGGTACACGTGTACTTGTACTTGATGTGCAGTGTACACCTGCATGCGTAGTGTAATTCTGTATGTTTCCATACTGGTTGCAATTAAGAATTTACTAAAAAGAATCACAAAGTAACTATCTTTTATATTCACATAAATTAGCTAAAATGAATGAGATCATATTCTTTTGATAATGGTAGCACTGATTCTGGTTGTGTGTAATGATAATTATTTGTATGCATGTAGCATTGATATCTGATGAAGATATGCATTCTATAGTGATGATAGTGATAACAAAATGTTCATTGTAAACGGCAAGAAGATTAATCATGGTTGTTTAGCCTTTCCCAATGTGAACCATGTGAACATCAGGCTGGTCAAGGATGACCAAGAATGTGTGGGTTTACTACAGTGACCCATGAAAAGGGACTGAAAAGATGGACTATCAAACAAATGTGTGTTTAGGCTCAGTTGGAAAAGCTTCAACACAAACAAAATCTTTATCTGTTCATGACCTGCAAAACTGATATATCTCTGACCCAGTTTATGCAAATATTGACCACCCATAGTGCAGAGGACCTCCTGAACAAACTGTCTGCCTTATACCGTGCACACCTGCAAATCTCTGAGGCACAATTGTTAAACTTACAATATTCTTCATTCATGTTCCCATCCCAGGTGAATATCTGTTGGAAGTAGCCGACACCTTTGACATACATTGCAATTATACTACCTGGTCAAGATGCTGGACGAGGCTGTGTGGAGATGGTATGCTGTGCTCTTGACCCTTGCTGCCCTTTGTATCTGGACGGGCAGTGCCAACCTGTCACTGGACGTCCCTGGTAGCCATGTCTGTACAAGGACCGACAGGTAAGCCTTCCAACAAGTCATAGGAAAGAATGGTGGATTACAAATATGGATCTCATACCTGAACAAAAATGACTTCCCCAAAGAAGGACGTTTTGAAATCCCAGGACATTGTATGTAAATCAAAATATTGCATAAAACACACAAAGTGTTGATGTCCTTCATGTTAGAACAGTGCAAGTATTTCACCAGCTTGTTGCAGGGAAGTTTCTACTGGAACACCAATGACAGTAAATACTGTATAAAAGTGTGATTTCCCCTCTGGAAATTGCAGACATTTTGTGAAACTGCATGCAAAACCAAGTATTTACTCTTTGTATTTAGAGAGAAGTCCATCCAGCCTACAAATGGGGGGGGGGGGGGGGGAAGGGGGGGGGGGTTAACTGAACTGGAGAGGGATATTTGGAGATATCCCATTGGGTTTAAGGGCATAGTAAATGTCTTCACGGAAGCTGTTGTCCTCTCCACTCTACACCAGCGCCAGGCTGTCCCACTTCTTTCCTGTCTTGAATGACAGGATTAACAGTGTAATGTCCTGAAATGCCATTGAAAACTGTCTATGGCGGAGTTCTTGACTTTAAAACATTCTCACTACACTCTCCTTTTTGGCACTAAATAGTGTCGAAAAGTGGAAAGTGGATTTTGAAAGAGAGACCAAATAAAAAGTGGAATTACCACTAACTTGACCTCCCATTAGAGAAGGGAAATGATAGAGTCACCTTGTTAGACAATTAAAGATGGAACCTTTCAAAATTTTACATGTACAAATGTACACGTAATTGCCCAAAAGAATGCTGCAGTTACTGTACGAGGTGAAATTTTCGCAGTGGTTTTTATTTTCGTGAATTTCGCGAATCACCTTTGAACCGGGAAAATAACAACGCGCGAATAACTAAGTTTAGTTAGACCCTCGCAACTGCGAAATTAACAGCACGCGAAAATGTCCTCCAAGTAGCATTTCACAAAAATATCTGTACGCAAAAATTTCAGTTCGTACAGTATCTCATTTAATACTCCTAACTGTTCTCAAAGTGATGTAATGCATACTCATTGTTCTGTACGGTAGCTGTGTACAATGCAATTATAAAGTACCAGAGACTTTCTGTGAAAGTGGTCTGTACTTGTACTTACCCCCAGAAATAATGAAGTTGATATGTTACTGTACCATTATTGCATCAATTAGACATTAAGTATACAATACTAAACTTGCTATATACATGTACTTAAGATAGGAAATGAAGTCCAAAGTTTGTATGTATGTTTGTATGTATGTTGTACACCGTATGTACAATGTATGTGCAAATCTGCTTCAGAGTTTGTTGTAAATTTTGTGTCACAAGATGATTTGCAAATTATCCAATTTTCCTCCAGGGGAAGATTGCCAGATTAGATCTACTTCTTCATTAATAGGGTGACATTGCAAGAAGATTTATGATCATTAGTGTTTCAATTTAGTGGTGAACAGGTGGAATATATGTTTTGCTTTGCCATAAATTTAAAACCAGTCATTGTCCTTTCTTTCAGTCTTATCCTTGATATTCAATTCATTATATTTTAGCTGATTCTGATGCATTTTCTGCAAAGTGCATTTCCTGAATATGTCTATTAAAACTTGTTTTAATGAATGCAGTAAAATAAAACAAAAACAGTGAACAAGTCTGTTTCATCAAAATTTGAAATGAAATCTAATTAAGTAAGTGTGGAACTTTAAAGTTTAAAATGTCTTTTTAAAGCAGTGATATTGCACCCACAGGCTACATTTTGGGATTTTGAGGTCATCGCTTCATGAGTCTCGCATTACACTGCATGAAAATCTTTACTAAATTTCCTTTCATTTGGCATCAAATCAAAAAGAAAACCTTGACTCCCTGTAAACATGAACTTCAACACCAGAAGGAATATATAGCACTTCTAGAATAGCCCTGTTTTGATTGTAAAAGAGAAATTTATCACAAACCAGAATTGTTAGTCTGACTCACCAATCTGTTTATAAACAATGGACTTGCAAACAATGGCTTGTTCAAATTGTTTTAGTCATGATGCCAACATTGTGTAAAACATTCATGAATATGAAATCTTGTAGGATATCACTCTGCAGTTATAGTTGAATACATGATCTCAACTACAAGTGTAGTTAGGATCACCAGTGTAGTTATTGTACAATTTTAAATGCATAGATGCTGTCAAGAAATCACCTGTCAGCTACATGTATGTAGATATACAGCTACAACTTTTTGATGTACTTTTGACATTCTTAAAGTTTTTAAAAACATTTATTAATATATGTACAATTTGTATTTCCCATTCATAATTGAACCTGTATTTTGTCTTATACTTGCTTACCAGTGGAATTAGATTATATGTTCAATAGACATGGCAACTGGGTGCGTACATTACCATAGTGCATACATGTATGATTCAACCATTGATGCAAAATACAGTTAACAGTCTCTGCATGTTTATTTTGCGATGTCATGGAACATGAGAGACGGAGACGTAATATGAAATATCGCAGGAACAGGAGCATTTATGTTTTGATGCACCTGATATTTTATCAGTGTGTGCAGCTGACGAAAAACTTCCAGGAAGTTGACGTACACTGTTTATGCTAGGCATACACTCACAGGGGAGTTAGAGTAAAAGGGGGGGGGGGGGGGGGGGTAGATACAAAATGTATGAGAGTGAAAAGGAGAGAGAAAAGTTCAGTTGCTTTCATGGTGTATATTATTTTTGTATGATGTTGCTGTCTCACAGGTGGCCAATCATACCATTTACGCAGGGCTTTCATACAAATGTGTAATTGCACAGATACTCACATCTGTAGGAATCTTATGCTTGTGATAGTGTATGGTATTTACGATTATCATACAAAGTATGAGCATGAATGGAATTCCAAGTTTTGCAACATTTTTGAAGGTCTCCCAGAACTTTTCCCTGGCTATAACAAACTCAGAATGAGGAACATTGGTCTGATTTGAATTTTGATCATCTTGGAAATGATTTCAGTGAGAAATTGGAGCCAGCCTCCTGTAATGGCCTCTAGAAAGGGCCATTTTTTTACAGTATTTTATGACAAGTCACTTGTGGGCAGAAAACTGGGCTAACACACACAAAAAAGGAATCCACCTACAGGACTTGGTTTGATGTGATGTCTCAGTGACTTTGTGGATTATGTGCTCCCCTTTGCCTCGGATAGTGTTTCATCAACTTGATCCGACTGTCTTTAGGCCTAACATTGAAAGAGGGCAGGGTAAACTACTGTGTGACGACATGTAGAGTGTCTATTTTCAGTGGAAAGGGGTAAGAGAGGAAGGAAGGAAGGTGTGGGAGGCACCAGAATGTGATGAAAATAAAAGATTAAGGTCAGATAAGATGCTGAACATGTACTGTAACCATGTCTTTTCTTTGTCTATCCTTTAATACTCCCCCTTCTTCATTTTTCTTATCTGTCGCAGCAATTCACTCCCTCTCTGCTTGTTGCTGAAACGGTTGTTCAGATTTTGTAGACAGTTCAGGGAAAATGTGTGGGATAAAGGAGCACTTATGTGTACGTGTATTATGTATTTAATAGAAAGAAAGAAAATACATGTACCCTGCATCCACTCAGTTGATGCCTCATTGTGATGTAATTATACACAGTATATGATTTTGGTCATGATTTTGGTAAGCATGCAGAAGTTTCTGCCATCAATGTCAAATCAAGAATATGTCAAAATCATGTGTACCTCATTAAGGTCATTACTGTTGTAGTTGTTGTATTTCCTTTTTTTCAGTCTATCAATATCACTGATGATATAATGATTATAGGCACGTGTAGTGGTACTATGATACAAGCCACATTTTTGTGCTATTTTGTTAAAAAGAGATGTTTTTGAAATTCAGTTGTAATCTTTTCAATTTTACAGCTATTTCCAATCTGTGAAGGTCTCCTACAGTGAACCCTATGACCAGATCTACTACACAAAGTGTACTGACATCACCAACTGGTTCAAATGCACAAGAAGAAGGTGAGATTGCGCCACCTGTGTCATTCCTATCCCATAGGTACAGGACAATCAGAATCCATGCCTGAATACTATATTAACCTAGCTTAACCCGTTGAGGATGAGCTCATTTTGCTGTGACACATGTTTCCCATAGACACCTGCCTGAGTATACCCTGGAATTATCTTCAATGGGTTTATAGGAAAGGTGCTTTAAACATCATTGCCAATTTTCTCCACTGCTATAATTATTATGACTCTGCATATCAAATGACTGCTGTTATACTGCATGCAGTTCAATTTGATATAGATGAATAAATGTTTCATGTTTATGTTGATATGATCTATAAACTTTAATCACAATTGAATCCTGAGAAGAAATTATTGTTTGTGATGCCTCTCACAAATCACATCATATCATTTGATACGTGTATATACTGTCTTGTGTTTTGTTTGCTTTTGATGTTTTTCTTTTTATGCTGATATTCAAGTTGTGGAAAAAAAAATGAGTAAGCTCATTCATACTTTAAAAGACAGTATTATATTTATAACCAAGTCAATAAATCCTCTTTTTAAATGTCTTACAATTGTGTTTGCTCTAAAATGAGATCTCAATAATGACATCGATAGATTTTGACACATTAACGAGCACAGCTATATTTAAGAACACAACATTTTAAGACAACAATAGATATTATTGCTGCCAATTGAATACAGATGCTGAGAGGTGTGTGTGAGTATCATGAGGGTAGTGCTCCAAGACTTAAAGGGATCATGTAGTGCTTTGTGAACTAATGACATATTATAACACTACTTAGTCCCAATGTTTGCTCCTGGTAAAGTTGTTTTCCAGTCCTTGTATCTCATGCTTGCCACAGTTTAAATCTTTATTTTCTTTTTAATGATACTGTACAAATCCCAGATGATTGGAAACCCATTCAATTTAAAAACAGATTGCATGACTTCTTGCCACCCAAGTATTTCAAAGACATGTTAAGATTCCATCAAGATATGTCTCTGGACTAATGCTGTTTTTCTTTTTCTATTTTTAATTCAAGTAATTTTAACCTATCGAGTTCCAGAATTGTGAATTTTATGGTTTGATGCTGCATTATTCCAGTATGATTTTTACTATTCATTGTTAGTGTTTTTACCACTGATCTCTGTTGGAAGTATCTGGATATCTGGCCATACACATCACCATACATGTTGTATTGAGCTCACATTATCACATGATTTTGGTGACAATCTCTGCTGGAAAATGCATGCATTTGACATGGCTGGCATCGGGCGGCTTCACTTGTTTGTATGGCATGCATATTAAGGCAATGAGGTATCCAGACACTTCCTGTATAGAGATCAGTGGTTCTTACAGGGTAGAATTAAAAATCTCTGTCACATGATCCTTGTGTTGTTCAAACATAGATAAAAATGCCTGTTTCAGTTGCAAAATATTAAAAAAAAACCTCTCAATTTTACATTTATGACCAACTCCTCATTTGACAGATGTTTGTAAATTTCTCTCTGATTTCATGCAGATGTATTGAATTTAATCAGTTTCATCAAATATTTGTCCAGTAAGATATGCAGTGATGTGTTCCTATGTAATGATGATGAGATATAGATATATTTTTTTTTTATTCATCAAAATTCCCCCAGGATTTGATGCATTGATAAACGGTTAAATACCTTTATTCTACTGTTACATGTATCTTTAATACTACTTTTGTTGGTGTAGTTATGTTACTGTCACCTAACACTGACAATCGTGAATGTGACTTAAAATTTCTCTTGTCAGGTTAGAATCGATTGCTAACCAAAGCAATCAATAGTTTTTCAGTTGATATGGCAGATATTGTACAAAGGACTTGGCTGGAGATTGATTTCAGAGATTAACAGTTAATTACTACAATAGGTAATGTGGAAAAGGGGCATTGATGAGGGTATTCATTGATAGTGATAAAATGTTAAGTACAATGTAGTAATTAATGTTTAACTGAATGTCCCATTGTCCACAAATTAATTACACTACAGTTTCACATATTTTTTTTTTTTTAGTTATGGAAAGTAGTTTCCATTGGATCTGTCTCATTTGTCAAGTTTGTATTAAAGAGCCTGTTAAATTATTTCAACTTTTGCAGAAAAATTTTCACACTTTTAATAACCTGAGTAGGTACCATGTAGTATGGTAATGGGTATTCTAGCACCAGTGTCTGTCTACAGTGAACACAAGTTTGAATTTTGAGGACTCCAGCTTACAATAGTTTGCCATTCATGAGATGGATTGGTTAAGGATGCTACTGTGAGAATCATGCAATTTTTTTCATCTTGTGGTCCATACAAAAAGGTGGAAATTCTCTCATGTGCCACAACCACTACTACTACTACTACTACTGCTACCATAATCATCTACTACTACTTCTACTACTACTACTACTACTACTGTTACTACTACTACTACTACTACTACTACTACTACTACTACTACTACTACTACTACTACTACTACTACTACTACTACCAAGGAGGTATGAGTTCTCTCATACCTCCTTGCTACTACTGAGTACTATCTTTTCATTTCTTGAAGCGCCATGAGCACCGAAAGGTGGACCTGTGGGCTATACAAGTGGCCACTATTGTCATTATAATCATTAAAACTTGATCACTGTACTATTACCTACAGGTTGTGATAAATCACCTCTGTTATAACAGTGTGGATAAGATTTGACTGGTCTTGACAATAGCAAACTTGTCCTTCGAGTCTGATGCAACATGGCCAGTATATAATCAGTTTTAGTAATGAGGATCTTTGTTACCAGTGTAACACCATGACATATTAATGTCTACATCAAAAAACCTTATTTTTAGCCTCTAGTCTGAGTGATGAGGGGGGGGGGGGGGGGGGCTAACATATCTTGTTTCAGGTTGCTGACAAATGCATGAAGTATCAGTGTTTAGGCTGGCTACTTGCCAAAGAAGTACAAATTGTACATCTGCACATGAACCTTTTGGTAATTTTCTCATGGGGCCACTTTCATTGTTTTCCTATTCACACTTGTCATTGTCAGAACCCGGTATCGTACCAGCTATCGGCAAGAAATGAGAACGCGGTACCGAAAGTTGAAGTTGTGCTGTGATGGCTATCATCAGAGAGAGAGGATGTGTATACGTAAGTAATACGTGGCCCATGCTTTAGTGGATCTTGTGGAAAGTTTCATTCTTCAGATGAAAGCTGAAGCAAGACCACATTATTGATAACATCAACTTTGAAAACATTTGAAGACTATCATAGTGTATTAAAACACCATTGTGGTTACACAAGTACTCACAAGTACCGTAGCTTGTATTCAAGCTACCATTTATGAATGCTTCCAATAATAATGAGGTTTTTTTGGGGGGGCTTTTTTTTTCTTTAAAAATCAAGGACATTACATTCATTTCATTGTCCAATGAAAGTGAAACTACATCAAGAAATGAGAGTCAAGAACAGTATACCCACATATTTGTCTATGTTGATATGATTACAATTAGTCAGAGAATGTACATGGAGTTTGGCTGTCATTTTGCATGTGGATACACAAGCAGGAGGTACTGTCAACCATCTAAAGTAAAAGCAGTATATCAGAATTCTCTTTTTTTGTCACTGAACGTTTTGAATAGGAAAGGATGATGCAGGAATAGATGCCTTTGCCTGATAAGTTGAGGCCCTCCACAATCTCTGTGTGCAATTTGTCACTAGAAGTATAGATCAGACTTTATGATTCATTCTGTCAAGGGTCGCACACAAACCGGAGTGTTAATTATAGCGTCAGTTTGCTGCTTTGTAAAGTTAAGCTGTAACTCACTTTTCATGATAAAAATGACACTTCACGTAGGTTAGACAGTAAGGGAATAAATACAATATGTAGAACCAGACATGTGCAATTCCTTGCAATTTTTATCTTGAAGTAATTGTTTTTGTTCCTTATCTTCATCCTGTGAATAAATTCAATACATTAATTGCTATTTCTTTTCAATTTCTTCAGTGTAAACACTGATATATGTTGCTGTGTAAATCGTCAATAGTCATGCATGCATACAGTCTTATATACAGTAGGGGTGCTATGCGGGAAATAGTGTCCCGGGCGACTTGTGATAAATTGTTTGACACCGTCCCCAACAACCATTCCAAGCAAAGTCAAGTTGAGGCAATGTATTAGAATGTTTTGTTTGTGCCTGTTTTCTTGGCAGCCATCTGCACAAATCCCTGTGTACATGGGACCTGTACGGCACCAGACGTCTGCACTTGTGAGGCAGGCTACAGAGGGGAAACATGTGAGAGCAGTAAGTACATTATTGTGTGACTGTTGAGAAACATGCTGGTCAGGGTGCTCCAGCGTCTAGACTCCTATGAGTGGGAAAGCACACAATAGAAATGGAGTTTGACAGTGGGATTGAAAGGTCAGAGGTCACGATCACGACATGAAGGTTGTGGAGTTTTGTGTTGGAGGTCGAATGTTGAAAATATGAGTCATGGTTTCCCAGCCTGGCAAACTTTGACAAGTAAATTGAGTTTGTTCTGGGATTACGGAAAGGAGTGCGGGTGAAACTTCACCGTTGCATGCCCCCCCCCCATCAGAGTGAAGGTCAAAAGGTATGAACTTTGTAACACAATTTTATAATGGACAATAGATGCAGGAGTGATGTAAACAAATTCATGTTTGTTTATGTGACGTGCCTGATTCACAATAGATGAGTGAAGTATTTTAAAGAGACAAGTATGTTGGAGCGCAGAAACACACTTCATATACTATTAGTATTACTAACTCATAATGGCAGTGGCTAAGATGCTTTGGTATCAGTGCAGTGTTTATTATCAAGGAAAGCTTTCAGAAAAGAGTAGAATGAAAATTAAAGGGCAGGAATGAATGACAGAAATGACAATAGCTGTATTTCTAGAGAAAAAAAAAATACTTTGCAAGTTGGATCTTTTTGATATTCAGTTTGTAGTATCTGTCAACCAAGGATCTTTGTTTCAGGAGGATTTATTTTGGGAGGATGTTGTTATGGTATGGAAAAGACAAAGAAAGTGAAAGGAAGATGTTGCAGTGGGACAGGAGAGACAGAAGATGAGTTTGGAACTGATTAAAAAAAGATTCTCCATGGCATTGCAGCAGTAGCTCCATACTCATCGCCAAACACCCTGGTTCGGTGTTGATTTATCTCCAATTGTGGCATAGTTTTGGGGGCACATTATGAACCCTGCAATACATACATGTAGTTCCTTGACATTGCTTCTGCGACAATTGCCCCTTGGAAATATCTGCATGCTAAGCCAAACATAAATTCTACCCACAAACACAACTTCAGCCGTAATCCTAGTCTTCACATTAAACTAAACCTAAAACCCTTATTACAACCAGACCCGAACTCCTAAGAGAAAATGAGACCGGAGCAAATATCGTTTTACCATAATAGACAAATGTATCTCTACCTTCCTTCTTACTTGGCAGAACATATATGTCACTGTTAGACAGAGAAAGAGATAGAGAGAGATTTAGATAGAGGTCATTGAACATTGAATTGTGAAATAAGCAAAAGTCATTAATAGGGCATGGGAATTGTTTTACAGAAACTTTTGACGTGCGAAATATCAGTATTGAACAAAAATATCTAAATCTAAGGTCACTCAATTTCAGATTTGTTTTCCTCACATATTATGTGGAATGGAAATTCTTCAATTGGAACTTCATTCTCAATACCTTTAAAACTGTGATATTGAATTTAAGGTGTACATTATTTTGAAAAATTTGTTAAGTTTTTGCAATAGCAGGTTACTTGCAAAAACAGACATGTTTGTGAAAGAAATTCATGAGAGTATTGAATGTAATTGAGTAGTATGTTAGTTTATAAAGACTTTGACATAGCTGCTTTTACCGAGTTACTGTAGAACTGTGTGAATGAATTTTTGCATTTGTCATGGTAATGAAAATTTCATTGTATGCATTTCTAATAAATAAGTGTGATGGTATGAGCACCACATTTTGAAAGGCTGAAACAATGCTCAAGTAAATTGTATAAGTTTAGTTGTGAAACTGTTTTAGTCCCATTTCTTTTTTAATGAGTAGTGTGATCAAGGCTTTGCAAATATGGACAATTTGTCTTTCCTGTTTGGAAATGATGTCTATAAACTCTAAACAAGCCTTGGGGAAAGAAGCTGCTATATAGCATGCCCTTGCTCCCTACCAGTGCCACTACAATCCATAGCAAATGTACCCAGTGACGATATACAAGTCTGTATCATGTGTCATATTCATGCAGTGCCTCTGTTGACGGATTTACTACTTCGGGCCATTCTAGCAATGAGCCAAAATGAGGCCAAATTAAGCAGTGTGTCATGAGATAAATTTGTCTATTTATGTGAACCACATTTGTGGCAGTCACATCAAATGCTAGTAAACTTCTCATATTTAACACATAGTTGGTCATACAGTGGTTGCATGAGCTTAAAGGGGGGGGGGGGGATTAAATTGTTGTACCAGCGTGGTTTATCTTTTTGCTGAATTTACATAGTACTATCACTGTTGTCTGAGCTAAAACCTGGTTGCAGAGAAAGCATACAGTGTATGTGGGACTGCTTGTCAGAAGTCCCATTACTTGTTGACACTTCGCTATTAGTGCTGCCCTGATTACATGGTTGCATTACGTTGTCAGTGGCTTGTTGACTTTTTGGTACTAATAGGGTTAGCGAAACCATTTTGTGTCTTAACAATTTCCTCTCTGAAAAAAGATATTTATCAATAATCATGTACTGGTAATCTCTCTGTGGCATTGTGGGATTTTCTTAGATTGCATCAGCTGTCTCCTTCACTGTGTGGTCAAGACAATGATCATTTTTAGATTTACATCAACTTCAGACCTCTAAAAAATCTCTCTTTTTGATAGCAAGGACCCTGAGCAGTAAAAGTACCGAACTGCAGACATCATAGTATTTAATTTGTTGTAACAAACAGTAAATTTTTGCACATAATTGCATACAATATTATTTGTTGTAGTGGTATTCTATTTGTTTTTATTTTCCTTTTGTGTACTGGTTAGATTTCAACTTAATGTCATGGCTCAGTCTGAGAATTTGACTCAAATGAGGCGCAGGGGAAGTAAGAATGGCCGATGGAGTGACCGCATACAAATTATAACTGACCTGGGTAGAGATCACATCATCATAGACTGGACTAGAATGTAGTGATTGGGGGGGGGGGGGGGGTATGGACAAATGAATCAGTGAAGGTAAATTTAGCACTGACATTTCACTCAAGTAATGACTACCTTAACATCTGTTTGTTATTCTGCTTCAAACGGTGGGCCATACTCAGTGAAGGGTAGGATGTGGCGACTATTTGTTACCATGTTTATTACAAGTTCAGTGTGCAAAATTCATGGTGCAGTGAGCATGATAATGATTGCCAATGTTCAGTTTCAATCATATACTTCTTTAGACTTTGAAACTTGTTGAATATAGACTGTAGAATTAATGATCAGAATATTACGACTCATAACACAAAGTGGAGGGAGAACTGTAGCTAGTAAGATGTGATGACGTGTAAAGCAGGCACTTAGACTATGGTGTAACAGTTGTTTGTTGGGATATGAAATATGAAAGGTCACAGGTTTTGAAATATGAAAGGTCACAGGTTTTGAAATATTGCACTCAACACCACCACCTATCAATGATATCCTTGTTGAAGGAATTATATCAGGAATTGATAAAGAGATGGTAAGCCAGCTCTAAAAGATACTTACAGTAATAGTTTTTTTTTTTTTTTTTAATGTTATATCAAACATGCAGTAGAAAATATGAGGCAAAAAAAAGGCATCATGCCAAGTGTCGATAAAACTTAAAAAGTGGCATTTCACATACTCATCTAAATATTTGTGACAGGGCCAGATGATTTTCTACTAGCAGTTTCATATAAGTTGTGCATATCAATAATAGAAGGTAGTCTTCAATGATTTTGTCTCATGTTTCGAGTTTGTAAGAGCCTGTTTAATGATTTTAACCTTCCTATAAACTTTTGATACTCTAAATAATGCTTGCAATAGGTGTCATGTACAAAGTAATGGGTATTCCAGCACCAGGTCTTAATTTGTCTACTGTTTACTTGAACACAGGTTTGATGTTTGTAGACCCCAGCACATAATCGGTTCTCATGAGATGAATCAGTTAAGGATGTTACTGTGAGAATCATATCACTTTTCTCATCTTGTGGTCTAGACAAAGGTGGAAATTCTCTTTTGTGTCACATGGGCAGTTGTAGATTTTTAAGGTTGATCTTAGGGTACATATTTTTAACAGAATATTGACTGCGTACAGATTTGGTAGATTTATCTTGTCTTCCAGGGGATTTCATGCTTTAACAGAATGTTATTATTTAAAAATCACAATGTATGAATGTGGAAACAGCTCAGGTATTTGTGCTCCATGCTCTAATAACTGTGTCAAAGGATATTGAATTACACCGTGCGATATATGCCAACTTTGTTTTCTTGAGTTTGAGTCAGGGCCAGGTTTTATAGTAACAACCTCCTGAGTAGCCTGTTCCAAGATGAAAGCCATAGTGGACCAAATGTAGGTCCTTGTGGTGGGGTGAGCATGGATGAACCCTGGGTTGAGGTGCATTCTCTGTCTATGATCTTTATTATCCTTGATTAAAGTGCACGCCACAGATAACACTGCGATAAAGGATGCCAGTTTATCTGTTTTCATGTGATTTTCTGTGATATATCTGATTTCGTCTGATCTTATCTGTACAATAATTATTGTGGGCCAGTATTACTGCAATTCATCATTCGGTCAGATTGAGTTTTTTAATATTTTCGAATTTTAAGATATATACTGTCATTATTGTTGTTCATTTGTTTGTGTTTTGTTTGTTTTTCTTCCCTCAGATTGTCCTTCCCAGAAATGGGGTAGCAACTGTCTCCAGAACTGTACATGTTCTCATGGAGCATCGTGTGACCCAGTCACAGGGAACTGTGCCTGCACTGCTGGATTCTCAGGTATGTATGGGCAGAATTGAGGTCAAACATTTTACCACAAGCTAGCGGGAACAAGGAGGCAGGCAGATATTAAACACTGACATGGTGTGACCCAATGTTGATAGTACCTTGTTAGCTTTCTCTCGCGGTTTGCTTCTCAGTCTGACTAATTCAACAATTAACTTCTGACTGTACTGAGTTTAGTTCTTGGTGCCAGCAGTACTTGTAATTGCAGGCACCGTCCAATATCTGCCAGCATATTACTGCATGAACAGTTCCAAAATAAAAGGTTCTAAGATCTGTGTTCTGTCTAGTGAATGCAATTGGGAGATCAAGTACAGTAAAGCAAGAAATTTTTGCAAATTGGAGCCGACATTCTTTTTCGCAGCATGAAATTTTTGTGAATTGCCACTTGCATTCAATGCATTTAGTGTAGACAAGAACTTTCATGTGCATATCAATTTTGCCAATCTTTGCTCTTGCAAAATTTGCCAAAGTAAGGTGCATGCAAAATTTTCAGAGTTTTCTCTATGAAGGAAAGTGATGCATAACTTACATGTAGGATGTTAATTGCTGAAAACTTAATGGCCAAGTTATGTTCAGTGTTTGTACTTAATTTCAATTAAAACTTTTTGTACAACATCACTCAGATTTGAAAGAAAGGGCAGGTTGTGAAAAGGCTTTTTATTTGTTGTTGTTTTCCTCAGAGGTAGAAGGGGTGTGAAAAAATGAAAAGTAGACTAATGCGTGAACCAAAACTATTACACGTTCTCTGATATGATGGATGACATTTGCAACGAGACATGAAACTCGTCACACTGACGAGTTAGGTGATACGCCTGGGGTCATCAGATGTCGGTCATCTGTGATCGACAAAGAAAAGAATGTGATATAGGCACCTTGAAGTTATATTGAGCGTGCATGCAAAACGGTTTCTCTAACCACTCGGCCACGGGACATCCACGGAAACGGTAAGGCCGAAAAAAAATGTATAGATATTACAGGGGGAAAAAGTCAATGCCCACTCAACAATCGTGGCCGCGTGAACATGTATTGCATTGCTAGAAGGAAATGCGGCCTTGTAACGACTGAGGTCGCTGTGCCATTTCTGGCAATTTCGGAAAAATACGTCCCGCAGACATAAAACCTATAATCGGCTGATTTTGATACCTTGCCTTTAATCACAATTTTCAGTGTGATGACGTCATCAAAGTACAAAACAATGACATGGACTTGAAAGACAATTGCTCAAAGTACAACACCTTCGTTGTCGTCATTACATACTATTTGACAGTCAGGATGCAACATTCTGCAGCAGTCGAAGCAATGTGGTCTCCAACACAAAACAGAGGGATATTGTGTGTGTGTGTGTGTGTGTGTGTATAGGTGCGTTTATATACGAACGTAATTTCTACATGGACGAATGTGTAATACACCATTGAAGAAAAAAAAAGTAAAATAGCTAGGTATTTTGTTTCGTGATCTTGTGGGGTTCGAACCCGCACGAGTGCAACCTCACGTCTCTGAGACGGCGCCTTTAACCACTCGGCCATACGTCTCGACGAGAAAACATGAGGAACGTAAACTTATGTATGTGAAAGATGAATCAGGAATCGATTCGTCCACATTCCATTCTCATTTTCAGTTTTAAACTGCAAAATTGTCAACCTCATGAGAAGATTTCAAAGAACAAAATGCACGATTACTGCAGCTTATTGTCTCAGCTACAACATACTTAAATTTCAGAGGAAATGAAGCAAAATCAGCTGAGATAAAGGTGCTTAAATGTTGTCAAGTCAATGGATGGTTTTAAAAAAAATCACCTCCCATAAACATAACACGTAAACTTGTCCGATTTTGCATCTTTACTTTTAATCACAATTTAAAGTATGATAACGTCATCAAATTTCAAAACCATGACATGGACTTGAAAGGCAAATGTTTAAAGTACAACATATGTGAATTTGGGATAATATTGAGCTTAAACAACAGAGATACGAGCAAATTAATGTCAGAAACAGTACCTCAAAAAAATCAATTCCACTTTTTTTATTCAAAATGACGATATGATCACGTCATCGCGTTTTCCTGGCAATATTGATACTTGGAATGTTATTTACAATTCATATGCTTTTGTAATATGCAATAGAAATATTGGGTCAACGGACGATTTAAAGAGCTATGGCGAAATAAACAAAGACATGTTTTTTCACTATATTTGCAGAAAGACGCGCGCGCGGAATTTCAACTTTGACGCCAGCGCATTCCTTTGTTATAGGTCAACATCGATCGGAAATCAGTGGATATTGTTACTCAAAGTATCAGGAATCCAAATCAGTCAAAAAAAATGCATTTTCATGTTGCTTTCGGGCTCTGCGCACGAAATTGCGCGGACGGACGCGCACGCGAGAAAATGTTTGAAACGCTTAAAATTGTCTGAAACTTCGAGATTTCCCATTGGGAAGTCGTTTTGAGCCTTTTAAAATTTTGACGCGCGCAAACGCGCGCGTAATGAAGACCTGGGTAACTAGCGTTAAAAAGTAAGATAGAGGGTGACCTGAACTTTATGTCCACCGAAAATGACGCAGAAATTACATCTAGTTATGAAGTTATGATCGATCATGTGACAAGGTCCGAAAATCACAAAATGGCGCCTAAATGACGTCATAGATATGTTACTGTCATGAAAACCTTATTGTGGCTAGATATTGTTATGAGACATGTTGACTGAAAATTTCATGTCATTCCGTAATGTCATTGTTGAGATATTGACGACACAAAATTGTCCAGAAAGAAAGAAGAATAAAAAAAAATAAAGAGAGATTTTGACAATCACAATAGGTGATACGCTGATAGCGTATCACCTAATAATATGCGTGTATCATGTCATTGTTAATCTTATCTTTTTGTGTACATTGCCTTGATTGTTTCAAGACATGTGTCTGCGTGTACTGTGTATTTCCCCTATTTTACACTGGGATAGCAATTAATCATCGAAAGCAATAGCTTTCTTGCATGTTAACCAACAGATTTATCACTTGGTTTTACCCTTGGCTTCATGATTATAGTTGCAACAAAAGTTTGTCAGACTATCAAGTTCTTGTGACCCATTTTAGCTTGTCAACTCAGGATGTTGAATATTTTGATTGGTTTGTTGTTCTCTGCTATGAATGGGTATACATGCACCAGAGGCCTAAAGGCCCCTCTTTCAAAATTTATGTACGTGCTGTATGCAAGCCTTGAAATGAAACAGGGGAAAAATGCAAATTTTGACAAGTGCAGTATTATAGCAAACTTTGTATTTTGATCTTACAGTCTCTATCCTGCTAGTTTCTTCTCTCCCCTATATCCTTCCCCCCCCCCTCCCATTTCACCCGGTACGGAACCATCCTCTTTAACTACCGGTACTTGATTCTTATGATGTAAGCCATATGCTGAAGAAATACTTTGGCAGAGAAGCTTCCTTTCAAAATCTTTACTTTTGCATAGGTTCAGTCCTTTTTTTGTGTGTGTGTAGAGTTTTGCATTTTCTAAGTAAGTCAAGCATTAATTTGTTGACATTCAAAGCAGTGGGATCATAGTGAAAGTGACGAGTGGCTGGGAAGCAGTATCTTCCGTCCTTCCTCTTTACGGCGACACTTCCCTGCAAACTTTTTTTTTTCCCTTGGAAGTTAAGATATGATGCAGGCTTTGTCGAGTGTCAAAGCAAACATATTTCCTCTTACAATTTCCTAAATCTGTTTTTTTTCCCCTTAAAGTCATGTTTTTCACATAATACCTTGAAGATAACGATTACCTGGGTAATAGAGTTATTTCACTACCTCCAACAGAGATATCACCCTAATTTTTTCCTCCAAATTATATTTTTGGATATACATTTGTTTTGTTGTCAAGCTATCTGTCTCTCTAGTTACTGTAAAACGAGGAATGTTCGCGTGCATTTTAATTTCGCGAATTTCGCGAGCGCCAAGATTCACGAAATTAAAATGCATGTGAAATTTCTTGTCTACAGTATATGCATGGAACGCCAGTGGCAATTCGCGAAAATTTCATGCCATGAAATAGGCTGTCGGCTCCAATTCGCGAAAATTATGTGCCGCGATTATATCATGTTTTACAGTATGTCTTTCTGTCTAGCCCTATTTCTATCTACAGTCTATTTAGAAATGTGCTTTGGTATTTTTTTTTTGTGGTTTTTAGGTTTATCTTTGCTGAATACATACATTGGTATGGGCAGAAAATATGTGAAATGAACCAGCAAGGCCTCTATATCCTACTTAATTAACAAATGTACACCATATTAGTATATTTCATCAGATTTCCATGAACAATTACGTCACTTCAGTGATGATGCCGTTGTGTTTGAAGTAAGTGCTTCATAGTATTAACGACAACGAGAAAATTAATGGGCCATTCGATTAAAGGTTATCAGACAGAATACATCCCTGACTAATGGACTATGTACAAGGCTGTAGAGAATGAATGTGCACATAATGCATTCTGTGGTATGGGAATGGTGCTCTCAGTAGCCTCTGTATATTACTCATCATTGAATTGGATCACCTTATGTAAGGATGCCCTCCATGGGGCCACAGACATCAAGCAAACAGTATAGGAGTGAGCCATTATATCCCACATGCAGACAGTAATGGCCTGGAGGGTAGACATGATTGTCGCTGGAGACATAATAAAACTGCTTCCTTTGTACCCTCGTTTGATTGTGAAGTTGTCATCAAGTGAGGACGAAAAATGAATTCACAGCCAGACTGCTATATTTGGATAGAACAGAAGAAAATCATGACTTCTGACTCTAATAGAATGATGCTATCAGACATGTAATTTCAGAGCACAATAGTGATGCTTTGGCTGTGAGTGAAACAGCAGAATGAGTTAAATCTGTCATGTAATGGTAGATATCTGTGCGTAGAATGGCCACCTGCAATTAATGGCCACTAAATTTTCCCTGCAATATTGGCCTGTGTATGTCAACCTGCCGACAGTCCCATGTCACTGTTACTCTGAGTGTCTTGTGTGGACGGGTTCATCCAGTGGTACACTCAGGCTTGATTGTGAATCATGTTGGTAGAAATGGTAAAGTATAATTTGGGTCTGAAGAAGTAGACCATCAAAACGTGGTGTGTAAATCTATTTGATCTGTGTGGTATGGCTGAGTTGATAGCAGTATTCCCATACTGCTTACTTTAAAGATAATAAAAAGTTTTGGTACCTCAAAAGCTTCCCTGAATTTCCTTGTCTTGGTTTGTGTTTCAGGTTAAAGTATGTTGTCTGTGAGAATTACTCGCCCCAAAGTGCTCTCATGTCTTAGTAATCATGCAATAATGGTTTCGTACCAGAGCCGACGCTGTACAGCGTCGATAAATATTGTACGAAACCACTGAGTGCGACCAGCAGCGTGCAGCCCATTGTACGCATAGCTAACTGCGACCAGCAGCCCCATACGCATAGCGTAATGGGGCTTCGCATTGTAGCATTCAGGATCATGACAGAATTAGTATCGCAGGTAAATGTCAACTTAAGATCCAAAAATTTCTTCGATTTGAAGACTTACCAATTAAGTTGAAGTATTGAAAACAGGCTTCGAACAACGTTTGGTTCTGCCAATAGTCCCTTTCTGTTCGAATTGATGACTGAATGTGACTCGGTCGAGAGGACCTTGGGAGAGCTACATACACTGGATACCATGGCCAGCGCATGCGCACACAAACATCTTATCCGTTCATGGATTTGAAATTTGTGTGCATGTGATGTGTTCGCATGCACTGGCTGTAGTATTCAGTGTACTGTACGTAGCTCTCCTAAGGTCCTGTCGACCGAGTCACATTCAGTCATCAATTCGAACAGAAAGGGACTATAGGCAGAACCAAACGTTGTCCGAAGCCTGTTTTCAGTACTTCAACTTAATTGGTAAGTCTTCAAATTGAAGAATTTCTGGGATTTTAAGTTGACATTTACCCTGCGATACTAAATCTGTCACGATCCTGAATGCTACAATGCGAAGCCCGATTACGCTATGCGTATGGGACTGCTGGTCGCTATGCGTATGGGGCTGCTGGTCGCAGTTAATTGCATGATTACTAAGACATGAGAGCACTTTGGGGCGAGTAAGTCTCACAGTGTTAGTTATATGAAAGGTACTTTAACCTGAAGCACAAACTAAGACGAGGAATTTCAAGGACACTTTTGAGGTACCAAAACTTTTTATTATCTTTAATTAACCCTGTGTGTGCTGTAAGTGTCAGTAGGTACAAAAAACCTCATAGCATTGTACTCACTGTCTCAGTCTAAGGCACAGAAAGGGTTGACACTCTTTGAATTCTTCTTTAGTTTTTCCCTCTATTCCTCATTCTTCCCTAATTTGTAATATTAAATTATTGTAATCAGTCAAACACCACAGAAATCCTTCCGCAGATTACCATTTAAACATCTCCTTATGAATCTGTTTCCTCATGCACTATAAACTTGTTCACGCTTAGCAACTTCATTTAATGGAAGTGCTCAGCTTTTTGGAGCATTTCATGATAAACCTAAAGTACGTGTACATGTTCAAGAGACTTCAATTTGGTATAATTTAATGGGAAGATTACACAAAACTACTATTAAACTACAGGGTAAATAGTTGAAATGCCACCATAGCAACATTAGATGTAGAGTTTACTGATGCTGCTTCTACAAACGTGTATACCTTAATCTGTGAAATACTGCAAATTGGCACTTAAAGGCATAATTTACCATTTGCAGATGAAACAGAAACCAGCATTAGTGCTTTAAAATAGTTCTAAAATGTGAGTTAGGGATAGAAACAACCACTGTCAAAATTTGAATCCGTATAATCGATGTTAAGTGTTGTTAAATACACAAAATGTGAACAATAGTTATAATAAAAATGTTTCCAGACTAAACCGTATACAGTTACGGTTTATTGAGAAAAACCCTGATATCTCCCTATATTTTAGGTTTTATTGCAAATATTACATATGGTAGGATGTTTTATGATACAACAGACCTACACATATGCATCAAATGTGATATCTTGAACATTTTTGAAATCACTGCTCCCAAAGATAAACTGGACCTTCAATGCCTCTATGCATTTCTTTACTCCCCAATTCTCATGATGCATATGACAGGTCCGACGTGTACAGATCCTTGCCCTGCCAACACCTATGGACCAGGATGTCTTCTTACATGCCAGTGTGAGAACGGGGGAACCTGTGATCCTCGTACAGGGGCGTGTTCCTGCCCCCCTGGCTTCAGGCCTCCCCTGTAAGTTATTTACCATTAATACCTCTTTCAGGCTCACAGATGATATATTCCTTATTAAAATTAGAAATCTTGAAGAAAAGGTTTTAAAGAGACATACAACAATAAGCAGCACATAACAATGTCTTGTTGATTGATGTGTCATATCACTGTGTGTATGTATGTCTTGTGTGCAAAATTGGGTATTGATATTGATATCCAACCCAACAGTTTATTGTAAATTTGACTAGATGCTCTGGGAATTCAACAAGAATAAACTGATATTGCTTGATCTGTTGAGTCTTTTAGCTAATCTAGTCGTGGTAGAGTTCACTGACATTTATTGTAAAACACAAATTAACCCTTTGAGGATGGGCTGATTTTGCTACAATACGCATTTCCCATAGACACCTGCCCGAGTATACCCAGGACTTGTCTTCAACAGGTTAATGCAGACCAGCCAAGTCTCAGTGGTTCTGCAGGAGGCTACCTTTCATGACATGACAAGAAAATATCAAAGTCTCCCTGATTTGGGAATTCTTTTTGCCTTATTAACCTATTGAAGACTAGTCCCAAATATTCTCTGGCTGGGGTGAATGGGAAATGTGTCTAATAGGAAATTTAGTCTGTTTTCAACAGGGTAAGCTACATGTAATACACAAGTTTCTTCCCAATATTTCTTTTGACTCTACCTGATTTTGGTGTGGGAATGTTGGCAGCCCTGTTCATGGCACAAGTGATAGTTTTTCAGTGTATTGGAGACGTGAGGAAGTGCTACGAAAATTGTCTACATAATCTCAGATTTGTGTGTTTGTGTGTATGCATGCATGTGTGTGTGTTTCTGGGCAAGACAAACGATGTCCATGCAACTAAATCGTGTGATTACTCTAACTTCCTGATTTCCCGTCAAAGTATTTAGATAGAAGGTCAGACAAGATATTAAATCAATCTCCATTATCCATGTAACTTTGCTGACTTCTCAACAACTGTAAATCACAATGCCGTGAGAAATTCTCATTCTGCAGGATATGATTATGTTCACTAACTACATCAGTGTCTACAGGAATGCATTAATGGCTTGCACTTTGCAATCAGTTTTCCTTTTTTTTTTTTTTTTTGAGGAAGTGGGTATTTTCATGTTCAATACATGAAAAGTCTGTAATATGGGTAGCCACTTAATAGTGGTATCAAGTTTTGTGCATTTTCCTGTGTGTCGGTAATACATTGGTACAAACATGCACACTTCCACACGCTTACACTGTTACAGACACATCGTCCCCGGTCACACGAACCGACGAATCCCTCAGGTTTGCGTAAGAATGACAATTCGAGAAAATCGCGTTTGAAGTTAACCCATTTTTTACTTATGGTTACTACACTTTCATGTCTATAATTTCCAATTATTTTTGTAGTACACCAGACTTCAATTCTTGCTCTAACTTGTGAAGTTTTTATCGAATTGTATTGTTAACAAATAAGCGGGAAATCGTCAAAGAGCTGCATGCATGTATTTTCGGTCTGCAAAGAACGTTGTCATTTTCCATGTGTGTCCATATGTACTATGTACATTGAGCGTTGTCATTGTCAACACATGTATTACATAGTACGCGTACTGTGCGCGCGGTCAATGAACTGTTGAATCTCAAAAATTACACGCAAGTCAATGCGCACTGATTCGTCGGTTCGGTGACCGCGCGTACTAGCGCGGTCACCGAACCGTCAAATCGCCCGATTGTTTAACACACGCGTCTATGGGGAAAACAAATAATTTTCACAAATGGAATTACATACTTCTACAAAAGTGATAACTACGTAAAAATTACACCGAATTACACACTGAGAATTTCAGAATATGTAGTATGGAATATCTACTATCGAAATGATTCAAAATCTCAAAATCGAAAAT
Organism: Diadema setosum; assembly: GCA_033980235.1. Lineage (NCBI taxonomy): Eukaryota > Metazoa > Echinodermata > Echinoidea > Diadematoida > Diadematidae > Diadema > Diadema setosum. The sequence goes on along the minus strand of CM067067.1, from coordinate 3,079,670 downwards.
TTGACCCAAAATCGAGTGATTCGTCGGTTCGTGTGACCGGCGACGACATATGCAGACACTTTGACACACTGACACTCTCACAGACAGACATTCACAGACAGATACAGACATGCAGATAGACAGACAGACAGACAGACACACACACACACACACTCACTCACACATACACAAATTAGATTGATCAGTCCAATATATTCCTCCAGACAGATCTGGGCGATGACCATGCCAGGAATTTTGACTTCCTTTGACTCACCACTTCATCTCTCCTAAAATATCCCAGTTATTCCCAAAAATACTCTCACCCTGCCATCCAAAAGGTCTTGTCCAGGCCTAGAGAAAGAGAGAATGGGGGGGGGGGGGGTAGTGGGATAGAACTGTGCAGGGTTTCAGCACACAAATTTGTGATCATCAGCAAACGGTTTGATGCATTAAACACCACAAATAGCACACCAGGAAATCGCACCATTCAGTAATGGTTAGAATAATGATAATGGTATGTGATTATCCCAGGAATGAACCACTATTGGACACGTAGTTTTTTATAAAAAATTCTTATTTTTACTATTGGACACCTAACTTTTGATGAAAATTCTTTTTTTTTTTTTTGGATAGATTTCTGTTGACATTTTGTACTATCATGATGAGCAAAAATCATAGAGAGGAATTGATCTGTTGTCTGTGAACTTCTAATCACTTTCCAAATAGAGTCTTAAGACTGCCAGAAAAAAAAAAAACACACAAAACAGTTGTGAATATTATCTATTTGCATCTACATTTTGTAGTCTTGAGTTGAGCCTGCATTTTTTATGCTTATGCTTACTCTTTGGTGTAATAAAGTTGAATGCAGCCCATGCAATCTTTGCTTTCAAAATAACCAAATATTAGATAGATAAACACCTGTAAGTTTCTGGTCAAGACAGTTATTCTTTTTCTCCATTCTTCCCCAAAGAAAATATGTGACCCGCTACAACAAAAGGATCCGAAAGTCGGGGGAGGACAATTTTCTGAAAATGACATGACATTATTCCCTTACTCTTCTACTTTAATTTCATATATAATACAACTCATAAAAGTACTCGGTTGCGGAGATATCGATGATTTTATTAGTGCATGTCAAGTGGTTGCGTAAATCAGAGTTTCGAGAAAAATGCCTTGAAAGTTTTCCTTCCGACGCTAACATGATCATGGGGAGGCGAGACAGTTTTCACCGCTTGACAATAGAAGGTATGCTCCTAGCGACCTCCCCAAAACATTAGACTACAAAATTATGCCAAAAACAGAAATCCGATTGTTTTGACCAATTTTGATGATGTGACTTCAAACTCGATTTTCTCGGCTTAGCCATCAGCGACTTTAGGATCCTGTTGTTGTAGCGGGTCACATATATTCTTCCAAATCGTGGAGATTATTTACTGCATGATATACAACACACTTCCATGAACTCATGTGCTTGGTTAATGCTGGTTGATAATGCAACCTCACAAATTAAAGTGATAAATCAAGGACTATATGAGCGAGATGACACTGACCTGTATCAACGTCACAACGAGTAGCAGGCATTGATTATAACCTCGACTCGTGGCTCAAAGGTTCATTGTATTGATCCAGTGACTCATCAAGTTAACATTTACCAGTACTCATGAATGTAAACATGTCATGGACAGGGCATGTGATAAGACTGGATGAAAAATCATGGAGAGCTTTGTCTTTTGTAATATTGTGTACAGGATATTATAACTTAAAGAATTAATGTGAGGTATTGTAAATCATTGCCAGAGATGAACAAAAGGAAATCCTTTTCAAGTCTGTCTTGAATATTGGACTTGGACTGGCAGCTTTGAAATCCTGTACTGTACAGAATTTTCAAAACACCGAATTTGACAAAGGTGTACCCATAAAAGCAGGAAGTGCTAAGTTATATCCTTTCCATCCCCAACACACAGAGACACTTTGATGTAGCTGCAATTAAAATGCCTCAATTAATATCACATTTCAAGGAACTGCTCTGAAATGGGTCATAACATTTTCAGAGGATTAGGTGTAATTTTATAAAGTGCTTAATTTGTGTAGCCCTAGAAAGCTATGAAGAGAAAAGGGAATATCACAGACAAGGGAAGACACATTTAATGAGATGGCAGGAGTTTAAAGAAGTGGAACGTGGAAGTTTAGATATCGAAAGCTTTGAAATTCATCCTCTTGCTATAGTGAGAAGGATGACCCACCAAATTGCAGATCTAACTATTTTGCAACCAGTGTAGTATTCTGGACCTACAGCAGTTTTGCTTGAAAGGTGATGTGTGTCGATTAGTATATTGATTAAATGTTGTGAAATAACTACATATCAGGTCAAGCACAGTATATATCATAGTTTTACATTTTTGTGATTTCAGCAAGGAAAGCAAATTTCATAAAAGATATGAACAATTTAAATCAATCTAATTGCTCACAAATTTGCAATATGTCATCAGAATCCAGTGTTTAGATTCAGAACAGATGAAACTGCTATCATCATGAATTTGAATAGACTGCACCTCTGACTGTGAGGTATAACTTCTTGGAACTCCTCATCATCTTTCACATGATACATGTTATTGTATTTTACCCTCTTTCCACATTTAAACACTCAACCTATTCTTCAGAAAGTATATATATGTTTGAATTCAAACATTGAACTTTTAATGAACTTTCAATCTATACCAGACATCACTTCAGATTTATCTATATTCAGTCATTGAGCAATAATTTGTATGGGTGGAGCAGATTTTTTAAACATGCAATCCACGTCAATCCTCTAGGATGTGAGATCAATTTACAAGAGCCTGAGGTTTCATAGATACATGTAGTGTCGTGTTGAATGATAGTAAAGGGAGAACTGTTAAACCGCATTTTTGTTTTTGTGAATTTGGTGAGTAACCACATAAAATGTAGTGTCTTGTGTGTGATTCATGCGCTTTTGAGTGTCACACTCCGGTAGATACATTTTCCAGATGAATCCCGAGAGAGAAGTGTTTATTTCCTTTCAACTAACAAAACCCGGAACTGAGGCGGTTTTTGAAACTTTTCTTTGAAAAAAAAAAGGCAAAGAAAAGGACAGATGAGGAAGAACTCTGGGAAAGTGATTAGGTACTTCAGTCAAGGCAAGATGACCTTCCATTATTAATTACATCATACAAGCAGGAGCGGATGAGCTCTTTCAAGAAAAGTGCGAGCTCAACCAATATTTTACACTTTTTACATGATCCATCTTTTTGTAAATTTTGCTCTGTTGGGATGCCAGCGTAACTATAGAGTGTTCAGACATTGTGATCATTCTGTGAGTTCTTGCAGGTATTGGTTTAGTATCAATAATGTCAGCAAAATTAAGTGTTAAAAAAAGATGCTGAAAGAAGATGCCAAACAGTACTTCTGTTGGCATTTCTACTTCAGCAGTTTTGTGATGGTGGCTCTGACTTTAACAGTGTACAATTTGATTATTAGATCATTTCATAATTTTGTATTGAAATGGCATCTACTGTATACTGTGAATATTTCATGAGGTTTTCATTTTCGCGAATTTTGTGAGTCAGCTGCTGTTTAATAGCGAAATTAAAAACATGCGAAAATATTGACTCTAATGCTGATATTAATGTGATGTACGCGTATACATTTCTCCATTCAGTCCAGGACTCCACGATCGCCAATTTAAGCATTCGCGAAATTGTTGAGAAGTCCCAATTCGCGAAAATTTAGACCTGCGAAATATATGGTGTATACAGTATCATGACAGCTACAAGTTTGTATACGTGTCTTAAATTACAGATCAAAGAGTCAAGTAGTTTGCCAATAAGAAATGGAAATGCCTTTGGAATATTTCATCTTCTCCTTAATATCAATCTGTCGTTGCTTCTTTCACAATATGTATAGAGTAACTGCTTTTTATAGCATTATTATATATCCAGCTGAAGAGTAATCTATTTATTAGTAATGAATGGAAAAACTGTGTATAAACTTTGCCATCTTTCAGCCTATACATGTATAGCATGTTTATCAGCAAAAAGGTCTGGTTCAGTGCCGAGTGAGACCAGCAAGTGATGTTGAGTGTCTTCATGCTGTTATGAGGCAAATCTACTCTAAATGGAAGCAACATCTGTAATAGAGTCACAACTGATTCACAAATATCCACTTCACTTCTCATGAAGAGTACAATGCATACCTTGGGAAGTACAATTGTACATTGTAGTCCCACCCACACACATTTCAGGAGTCTGCCAATGATTGTCAAGTAGTTCACCCACTTAGGTAAATATGAGTGTCAGAAACTGTTTGATTATTACATTTTTTAATTCATGGTGTATTGCTGGTTAATCAATTCAAAGCCTGTGCAGTGAGAAGAAGAGACCAAAGTACTGTATGTTTTAGTTGTGACTACAAGCAAGTTTACAGAAGTCAAAAGGTTTTTTCTTTGTGATTGCAATATGCTGTTAAATGGAGTGTAAGTTTTAGGTTGAGTTTCATAATAGAAGCGTAAAAAAGTGGTGTCCTTGACTTTTGACTCTCTCCAAAGTCATCATATCTTTAGAGTACAACAGACTCCATGTTATGTTGACTTTAATGAATCAAGTAGAATTATTCAAACAGAACACAGAAAACTCTTCCAAATTGGATGAAAAATGGGAAAGTTAAACAATTTAAAGATTCACATGTTTTTCCCCAAAAAACATCAATATTAGTCACCAGGATGTATGAGTACTCAAGATTCATGAGTAAATCATGTTGAGACCTCACAAGGTTGCCATTCACTTGGACACAAATCTTCACTAAATACCTTCTGTTTTTACATTAATTCATAAAGAGAATAGCCACATCCTTCACATTGAATTGTTCTAGAGTTTAAATGCAGTAGTAGCAATTGCTTTTTTGAATGGTCAGGGGGCTATGATTGATAAAATAGTTATCAAAAGCAGGCGCGGGGCTACGGTGCAATTATCTCGCGAAAAGCTTCACTGCAGTACTGCCTAATTTACATAAAGTAAACAACTTGTTTACGCGAAACTGCTACAAAATGGTCGCGGCAAAACTGCGATATCTCGCTATAGAAAACACGAAATGAAGTAATTTAAACGTCAAAATAAAGAAGAAAAGATGATCTCACCTGTCATTATAACCATTTTGGGATTAATCTCGATTTGATATGTGAAAATTAAGCCAAAACAAGGCACTTCTTTTTTTTTTTTTTTTTGATCAGCAAACAGTGCCTTATTTTTCATATTTCTAGTGATTGCACAAAAACGAAACTTCAGGATATTGGACAGCAAAGTATATATAAGATCTGTTCCAAATATCTTTTCATGATTTTACCGCGAACGGTTGTGTCGGGAAAAAGACGAAAGCTATGTGATTTGCAAACCCTTGAACGTCCGCGCCGCACGTAGCTGAAACCCGCACTGCCTGCTAAGGGCAGTCCCACGCACGGTTATGTGTGTAGGGTCGAACAACGCTCGGGCACTGCAAATCGTCGTTGTATTCACGACTCAGTGTATTGATCAGTGCACTCCGTACCCATCCTTGATCGAGTGAGGGGCAAGCACGGCCGGCAGCCTGCACCTGATTAATATGACCATCACCCAGCGTGGAAACCTTATAATACAATGGGCAATGCAGTGTTGCGTCACAATCAGTGAATAACACATGCACTACGAGTAGGAGAACGAAGTAAATTCAACTCAGTCAAGGCATGCAAAGAAAGGACTTCTTTTGGTCAAAGATTTGGATAACATTCAAGAATTAATGATTTACACTCACTAAATTTCTTTCAATAGCATATAAAATGGGGACGAAAGGGGTGAATTCGGTTGTAAACGTACTTGTTTTTTCTCCAAAAGCACGATTCAGTTTCCCGCACGATGCAGCAATTTCCCGCACGATGCCTGTGTTCTGCATACACTGCACACACACCGCACTCTCACGAGGCTTTGCGCATGCTCGTAATGTTCGACGCGTTTGCTTCGTAGTTCCTGTTTCTAAGCGTTTCTTGCAAAACCCCCAGTTTATATGTCTTGATTTCGACATTATATCTCATTGCACAAACTCGAAACTCCGCAGAGAGTGAGTCTGAAGTCTACAGTCTAGTAACATGTGAATTATATGCATATTCATGTTGAAGCAGACTTGTGTCGGGAAATAATCGGAGCCTCTTTCATCAGCCCTTCAGAACAGAGAAGTACTGATATCTCAATAAGTACGCAACATAATTTGCCCGAAATTTGTATGTAGCATTATATTGCCATTCTAGATGTGCCCTGAAAATTTCGTGACTTTTGACCAACAATTTTAGGAAATACGCGAGGTTGAAATTTCGGGGATTTCAGCCCCTCACTTCTCGCACGGCTTCGATAGCCGTTAGGAATTCAAAAGCTTTTATGACTTTTGGGGGAGATAATTGCACCGTAGCCCCGCGCCTGAAAGAATGGTATTTTCTTGTACACACTAGTGTAGCAAGTCAGTGACATGTTCTCAATGCCTAAATTTGCATGTGTTTTTTGTTTGATATCTCCACTTGGCCAAAACATGTTAAACATAATTTTTCCCTATCTTTCTTAAAGCCTCCTTAAAGCCCACATACTCAAGGGATGCGGTTTCCCTTTAAAGATCTAGAAATCATATTGCAAATTCTGCTCTGGGTAAGCCTACACTGTGAATGCTGATGAGATTTCGAGCCTTTCTTGCAACTCTGTGCCAAATATTCTTCAGCTATGTTTGGTGCAACCACAGAATAGAACAAAGTTAGCCAGCAGCGTGTAATAAATCGTGAGAGCCTAATGATTTACCAGCTTGAACTGCAAGCATGCTGTAGAAAAAGAAAGTACCCTGCATGGTGGTTGATTATTCCCCCTCTATACAGTCAGGGTCTATTGTCTCGAGAGATGTGAAAGCTGTCAGCTGTGATTTATCAAATCCTCCCTTTTATCCTTTTCCCTAGTGCAACCTGCAATGTAATGCAGGTAGATGGGGTGGGGGGGGGGGGGGCGGGGGGGGGGGGAGGTGCAGAGAAAGAGAGGATGAATTTATCAAAATCGAAAACAAGACGTATGGATTAATAATTGGGATGAATATGCAGATAGATAACATATATGTAAATGCGCAGATAGGTAAACAACATGGACTTTTATATTGATAGATGCATCAATATAGCGATAAATTGATTGATACATTTTCAGAGACATGCCAAGTAGGTAGATCAATACAAAGTAGACAAATAGATAGGCAGGAAGATACACTGTACAATACATTGTAGGTACATAGATATATGGATGGTGAGATCAAATAGATATGAATAGATTAAAGGTAGGGAATCCCATTTGCATGCCTCAAATGAAGAGTTGTATAAATTCAGTGGTATGTTGAAGAGAGTATCATTTCAGAAACTCCCATAAAGTATTGAAAGTGGAAGGTAACATTTAGTACATTTTTATTGACCGTTACATTTTTAATTGAATTTTTTTCGGGGCTCACCGTAAATTCCAGTACATTACTAGGCTACCTTTGCAGACCCATGCACTGCATGTGTGTCCATCATGTATATTTTGTGAAGAAAGTTCATCAAAACTTACAAACATTTCTATATACATTCTTGCCACACACTCTATATGTTATTACATCAGCTCTTATACTTTTAGATTTGTGTTTATAGATAAAAAAATACAGAAGACTGCAACAAAAAGGCTTAAATGTGGCTGACACACAGAACTACTGAGTAGTTGAGTTTTGTGCATTATTCAAATTGTAGATAACTGTTGACTTCCAAATTTTTCAGCAGTGGCCTAAGCAAGTCCCCTGAGGTTCATATTTAATGTTTGCTGCATTTTGGGAGGTCTGTAAAAGGTATCCCCTACCTTTAAGGTAGATGACTATGTGGTTGTAGATGGATATATAGAAAGTTGGATAGACAGATAGGTAGATAGGTAGATAGATAGATAGATAGATAGATAGATATAGATATAGATATAAGTAGATAAGGAATATTGCATTGGTGAAAGAGGGGTGGGGTGGGGTGGGAATCTGAGATCATGTTCCAGCTTTTGTTAGGGAATCCCAAACTGTTTTTTCCTCCGACATGAAAGTTTCCTGTCATTGTGCAGCAGACCGGCCATCCTGACAGATTATATCATCTGCCCAGGTCCAAAATTGGTCCTACCCTGGAATTTCCACCATCATGTGATTGTTAACTGGCTTTTTGTGTTAAAAGGGTAAAAGGGGGGGGGGGGGGGGTGGCAAGGGGAGAGGATGAAATGCAGACTTTCGTTTTACTATCACACTCTGTACAGCTTTAATGCATCCAAGGCGAGAAAGTTACCTTAACCTTAAGTTCTTGGGTAGGAAGACAATTGGAGAAATAGTATCTTGTTTTCTGTCATCGAACTTTCAATGAGGTGATATAAAGTCAAAATCAGCTGGTTAGTTACCCTCTGAAAGTTGCTTATATCTTGCTTCTGATCATACGTATTGCCTTTTCCTGTATCAGTCAAACGAAATTACTTCAATTATATCAATTTTTCTTGATTCATTCTTGATATTCTGATATGGTATAATGATGAGGAAGGCAATAGCCTATTCTAATGATCTACAGTTTTCATTCGCATTCTTTACCTCGTCCGAGGAGGTCTCCTGTCTTGATTGATGTTAGAGCAGTTCTGTCCAAATGCCAGTTAAAAGGAATTGTACAGTTTTGGTTGATACCTAATTTAAAGTTTCAGACATTTTTGGGTGAGATGATGAGAAACCTCTTATGAAATATGAAAGAGCATGTAATTCTATGAGGAATTCAACGTTTATTTGATGAAAATTGGTTTTGAAACGGCTGAGATATCAAAAAAAGAGCGATTCTAATAAAGTGTGGGACCTACACTTTATTACGATCGCTTTGTTTACCCTTTGTTTTTGGATGTTTCAGTCATTCCAAACCCGATTTTCATCAAATAAACTTTGAATTCCTCTTAAAATGGTATGCTCTGTACTATATCGTGTGTTTTCTCGGTATCTCACAAAAAGTTAAAAGCCCAATTTTCATCTCCACCAATACTGTACCATCCCTTTAACCATTTCTGTGCCAACGAGTCAGATATGCTCAAATTTCACACATATAACCTTTGGAGTAGAAATTTATGTTGCATGCAGTGGGTTTATAAAGTGAGAATGAGGACGACTTGTGTGATTATTGTAAAGAAGGTAGACATTCGAATACAATGAGTAGATATTCAATTTAGTCCACTTTTGTTCAATCTATCACATTCTTATACCTACAGTTTATCTTGGTATGCTGTTTCCCTACATATTGGGGTTATGACCCCAGTGCATCCTTTGCCAGCTTCTTATGACAGCATCTCAGTTTTCAGGTCTTTTGTTTGGATCTCTCTCAGAGTATGTTGCATCACATTACTTTTCAAGCAATTTCCACATCTTGTTTGCATTAATTTTTTGGCAGTTGAGAAGAGGCTTTTAGTTCTAACTGAAAGCAGTCCTGAATCAAGGGACAGACATAGTCTATGTTTCACTAAAAATGTATCATATATCACAAGCTCAATTTAGGAAGTATGATTAATATTTTATGATCATGCTGATGTTTATTAACATGACATGCATTTCAGACATGTCAGAGTGGTGACCTTTTTTATGTGTGTGTGTGTGTGGAGGTGAGAGCCTGGGGATGACATAACAAGAGAGCGTTCCGATCATCTAGAGTGTTACAGTGATGCACCCTAAGTTTAATCTGCATGACACCACCTGCCATGGCTGTTTGATCATGTCATCATTCCTGTGGGTGGAACTCTACTCAGTTTGGAGTGATTATTTATATCTGGCCAGCTGTTTGATGAAAATTTGATTAAAGGGATAGAAAATATGCACATGATATTTTGTAGCTGCTGCTGTTATAAGGAAATATTCATAGGGTATGCTGAAATAGCAGGATACTTTCTTGGCTGCTTTTAGCTCAGAGTAAATTTTGATTTCCACCACAACTTTGGATTTGGATGTAAGATGGTTACTGGCCCTTCTGAAGGGGGACACAATATATTGACTCTTTCATTGTTGAGCTACTTCTATCACCGATCTTCAGCTGCGACCATATGTACTCTTCCATTTACTATTGACACAGAGGTCTCAGATTTGTAAAGAGCTTTGCTTTTTCATCTTTTGCTCCACTTCTGATGCATTGTACCCTGTGATCCTTGGTAGATTGATTCTCACTGTATGTTGCATCAATTTCATGAGCAGTTTGAAATTTTGTCTCTTCTGTGGGTTCAGCGTATCTTCAGATCTTCATGTTTTGTGACACACTCAACTCTTCAATGAATGTGAGCATATATACCCCACAGCAGATATCGATAATGCTATAAACAGGACATGAATAGAATTTGAATATTTCAAACATTTAATGTGTTTCATAGCTGGGGAATACTTTCTGCAATCACATTGATGTATGGTGTTCATATTAATCAGTTGTTCATCTGTATTCTTCATTGCAATCCATCTATCACATGGGATGTGTATCAGTAATACTTTAGACTCACCTCCTTCTAAACCTTGTGCTGTGCAGTATGACAGTTCTGATTATCTTCCAGGTGTTCCTTTTAACCCCACTGAAGTCAAGGGATAGATTATTGTGTGTAATAGTTATGGTAGCTGAAGAGCTAGGTCCTGAAAGGATGAAAATATTCATTCTCAGGGCCAGTCACATTGGTGGTGAGAAGTCATTAGAGACGCTAGCAAATTTGCCATGCTTCAGTGGAAATTGCAAGGCAACAGTGCCAAAACAACCCAAAACATTATGAGGAAAATCAGAGACAGGCATGCAATTTTCCTAACGTCGAACAAATGTTGTGATGATTTGTAATGAGAAATCTCACCATAGAAATGACATGATATTTTTCATGTGATATCCACTAGGTGTTTGGATTCCACCCTGCAGTGACACAAAATGTGCAGCTAGCAGCTCTGAATATTATCACGTCACAGCCATACACGTATAGTTGCTTGCAGTTGTAATTCTTCAGCGCCACAAATTCATTTTTTTTTTTCATTGTAGCAAGAATGAATAGCTCAAATTGTGCAGTTTTTTAATGTTACAATATTTGGCAAAGAGAACAGGCCCATTGTGAATCTTTCCTTCCCTGTTTATCAGGTGTCATGACCAGTGTCCAGAGGGAACTCATGGAGCTAATTGTGCTAGCGCCTGTCAGTGTCAGAACAACGGGGTGTGTGACCCAGCAACAGGAGAGTGCACCTGTAAACCGGGATGGAAGGTGAGTGGACATCAGTCTTAATTAATGACAGAGTAGCCGCTAGATATGCAAGGCAGCAGAGATAGCCCGAAAATGAATTTTCAAATCATCCCATTTTGTATTTCATTGACAGTGTTGTCCAGACATTATCTCCATACTTGATAGAAATGGTCATTTCCTACTATAACTGTTCTTTTCCTATTTCAATACACAAGGTGATAAAAGTTCGTTTGACTGTCACATTTGATTTTTTTTTTTTCCCCGGCCCAAAACTATGTCAACTGCCTAGTTCAACCAGTTTGACTGAATTCATAATTTTATCTTGCTGGAAAGATGACTGCATGAAGCTTGCTTTCAAAAGATATTTTACATATATAACATCAACTTTCTAAACTTCCCTTCCCACATACAGGGGGAGGTATGTGCTGTGCCCTGCCCATCGGGTCGTTTCGGCCAGGGCTGCCGGCAGCGTTGCATGTGCTTTAACGGGGCCAGGTGTGACCCGTCAAACGGTACCTGCCTGTGTCCGGAGGGCTTCAAAGGGGACCGTTGTGAGCTCCAGTGCCCTGTAGGTACTTATGGCATCAACTGTGGGCAGACGTGTCAGTGTCAGAACGGAGCCAAATGCTCGCACATTGATGGCAGCTGCACGTAAGTACACACAGACATCCATGTAGGTTTTTTAGCTCACCTGAGCCAAAGGCTCAAGTGAGCTATTGCGATTGCCCTTCGTCCGGCGTCCGTCGTGTGTCGTGCGTCGTGCGTCGTCCGTCGTGCGTCGTGCGTAAACTTTTTACATTTTCATCTTCTTCTTGAAAACCCCACGACCAATTTTCATCAAACTTGGCAGGTAGCATCCCTAGGGGGTTAGGAACTCAATTTGTTAAAATGGGCACCATGCCCCACCCAGGGGGCCCCCAGGGGGGCCCAAACCCCCCCAAAATTAAGGAATCTGTAAAAATCTTCTTCTCTAGAACCAGAAGTGATAGAGCTAAGTTAATACTATGAGTTAGTACATTGATGACTGTAGTTTCAAGTTTGTTCATGGCAGAATCAGGGGTGCCCCCCTTGGGACCCAGGGGAGGGGGGTGGGGAGGGGTTCTAATGGGGCCTAAATTGTACATTTTCATCTTCTTCTTAAGAACCCCATGACTCATTTTCACCAAACTTGGCAGGTAGCTTCCCTAGGGGGTTAGGAACTCAATTTGTTAAAATGGGCACCATGCTCCACCCAGGGGGCCCCCAGTGGGCCTAAACCCCCCAAATTAAGGAATCTGTAAAAATCTTCTTCTCTAGAACCAGAAGTGATAGAGCTAAGATAATACTATGAGTTAGTACATTAATGACTGTAGTTTCAAGTTTGTTCATGGCAGAATCAGGGGTGCCCCCCTTGGGACCCGGGGGGGGGGGGGGGGGGGGGGTGAGGAGGGGTCCTAATGGGGCCTAAATTGTACATTTTTATCTTCTTCTTGAGAACCCCATGACCCATTTTCACCAAACTTGGCAGGTAGCATCCCTAAGGGGTTAGGATCTCAATTTGTTAAAATGGGCACCATGCCCCACCCAGGGGGCCCCCAGGGGGGCCCACACCCCCAAAATGAAGGAATCTGTAAAAATCTTCTCTAGAATCAGAAGTTATAGAGCTAAGATAATACTATGAGTGAGTACATTAATGACTGTAGTTTCAAGTTTGTTCATAGGAGATCCAGGGGTGCCCCTCTTGGGGCCGGGGGGGGGGGGGGGGGGGGAGGGGGGTGGTTGGGAAGGTCCAAATGGGGGCCTGAAATGTATATTTTCATCTTCTTCCTGAAAACCTCATGATGGATTTTCGTCAAACTTGGCAAGTAGCATCCCTAGGGGGTCAGGATCTCAATTTATCAAAATGAGCACCATGCCCCACCCAGAGAGCCCCAGGGGGCCCCACTCCCCCCAAATTAAGGAATCTTAAAAAATTTGGGCCCTTATTGTACATTTTCATCTTCTACTTGAGAATGCCTGGTCAAATTTTGGTAGAGCTGTGAATAATTTAGATTAGTGACTGCGTGAAAGGTGAACTTGTGATACTCAGGTGAGCGCTAGACCCACGGGTCTTTTTTTTTTTGGGGGGGGGGGGAGGGAGTTGTCTATCTAACAGCAATTTGAATGAGATTCTATTATTGCCAAATATTTCTCCTTTGTCATTTGACATGATGACCACTGTGAAAGTGAACTTTCACAAACATCAGCATTATTACAAAGGGATTGAGGACATTTTTGAATGTTGTATAGATTCATGGGCACCAGAGTTTGTTATGATTTATAGCATCCTTCCCAAATAGAAACCAATCTCTGATTATCCTTGAAATATTTCATGACTCTTTACGGTGCTTAGATATAGAATAATGACATTTTCCACTCCTTTTTTTTAATGGGGATAAACAGATGTAGGTCATGAGAGGTCCGTGGGATGACTAGTTGCACTCAAACTGAAAGGAAGTGCTAATGTTGCTGTACCCAGCTCACATACACTGGCATACCTATGTACATGCTACCTTTGCCAAAATAAAATGCCCAAAATAGATGAAGATTTTTTCTAACTCTACTTTAGTCTCACTTGAATGTCGGATGGCGTGCTATATTTCAACAATTCTTGAGGGGTTTAATGATGACACCTTTGCAAGTCCTCCCCTCATTCCTGTGTGTAAGATTTCAAATCCAGGTCTGTGAGCCCAAGAGTCACAACCCAGCCTACTTCATTATATACAGGCAGGGGGCACATGTAGTGAAGCAGGCCAAGTGATGCAGGGCCTAGAAACCTCTTTGTGAATTGAACCCTTAACAGTCGACCCAGGTGAATCATGAGTCAGAGAATGTCATATTATATGCAGGACAGAGAAGACTCATGTTTAGGTGTCTGTAGGAATATCAATTTGAAGATTATGTGGTCATCATACCAGGGCTCCCTCGGTCGGTCAAAAAAGAACACGACCAAAACCTCCCCCCTTTCTTTATCATGTAGATGTGTACATGCAGCACATATCCACATGCATTGTCAAAAAAGAGTGATGCTACCGTGAAATTTGCTTTTAATTCAGTATACTCTCTATCAGGAACTTAAAAGACTGCATTAAAGTGATATTTTTGTAAAAAATCTCAGTATGTGTGTTCTATTTTGCTGTGAAAGTATTGCTCATGTAGGGTGAACAATGTACAACATGGTACATGCCAGGCCTGTGATGATAATAAAAATGAATAAGTAGGTTACACAAATTGTCTGTGGATTTCCAAAAAATATGTATATAAAGTGGAAATATGTTAGTAATTCAACATCCTCAGGACTTTGTCTATTGTTTGAAGTCACTAGTGCTCATACTTTAGAAAGATGGATACGATTCCATGTATTCAGGAAGAAGAAATGTAGTCACAGCAAAATGACTGAGTTGTGTGAAACTCGTGAATAGCATGGTAGAGTGATTGACATGATTTCCCCACCACAAATATGTCTGGAGAAATGTTGAATGAAAAACAGGTCTTGTGGTTTCCTATTCCAGTTTGTGATTAGTCTTTGTCAAAGACCCCCCCCCCCCCCCATTGTAGTGATTGCAATAGGAGCAAGCAGTTGGTCATTAGACAGGACTAGTCAAGCCAACATAGAGAGCCGAGACCCAGCAAGAGATCAGTCCAAATTTTATAATTTATGCACTTGAAGGATAGGCCCCAGTGAATTTCGCTACCAGTGTTAGGTAGCAAAAATCGGAACTAGTCAGCAAAGTGCCATCCATAAAGAAGCCCAAGCACACCCATTTTGTACTGATGGCTGATGGGTGTATCGAGCAATTTCAGTAGACAAAATGACTAACTGAATTAGTCAATAACAAAATCAGTGAGTTCGAGTTCTGCTAGTATTAGGCTTTCTCGTAATCATGAATGATAATAGTAATCACAATCGTGGATCTCAAAGAAGGCCTTTGCACTGATGTGCTAAACTTTGGTTCTGAAGCTCTCCACTCATGTCAGTCAGTGCTAACAACAGCATGAGGCCTTGAGAATAGACTAGTCTGTGATTTCATCCAAAACAGAATGTTGATGTACACCCAGAAGGCTTGACCTTGATCGTCGATGGAGACATAATGGCCTTCTTTAATCAGTGTCGGAGTATTGACGTAGTCATAGGCCGGCAAATAAGTGTCATCTGTGAATGTAATCAGATGGCTTTGTCTTCAGGGCTCATCAAACATGGGAACAGACTGTATTCTGACTTCAGTGTTGTCATGAGCATTGATGCTCCTTGTTTGGGTGCTGTCATCTGTCCGGAATTTTCCAAAAGATGTCTTTTTTTTTTTTTTTTGTAACATGAAAAAGACTTCTGATTGTTTTCTTATACACTCAGTAGATGTATCTCATTTGATTCATGAGTGCCTATCTCTATCTCTCTCTCTTTCTGTGTGTCTTTGTACATATTTCTTATTATGCAGTATATCTCTCCCTCCCTCTGTTGTTTGAATGTACCGGTACATTTTTCTTACAGTGGAATATCAAAGACTCCCTTTTCACTAATTTGTTGATTGTGCCATGTCGTCAAATGAAAACTGCAAACAGACACATACATATGCACATGGCTAGACATAAACACACAGACAAACATAGACAAACACACACAGACATAGACAAACACACACAGTGTGGACTTCTTGTAACTAGATTCTGCTCTCAACAGAGTTTTTTTTTTTTTTGAATTGGGTACTTGTTCTTAATTGCCTCATATCCTTATCCATCTCTGTATAGAGCATTATTTCTCGCATGAAAGTACACGAATAGCTACAGCAATTTCTGAGCTACTCACTGGAACTAAACACATAGGAACAAGCTCAACATTCTGATGTTGCACTCCACTATCATGTCTGGTGAATATGTCGTGTGTTTACACATAGACTGTCACATCTCAACACAGAAAAACCTTATGTTCCATGATCAGCAAAGTCAAAATGAATTGTAGACCATACTGCATACAAGGAAATTTTGTAGTAGATGATGCATTACATGCCAATCATTTGGAACACAAGTTTGCCTCCCCATTAGGTACTGTAGGAGACATAATGACCAGTGAGCAAAGATTTAGAAATTTAAAGAATTTGTAATTATATGGGTACAAACTGTATATGTAAATTGCATTCCAATGGAGTACATTATGTGTCAAAAATGTGTCAATGAGATCACATTAAATCAACATTAGGACTAATTCATTGTCAATATAATTCATAAAGTGTTATTACAAAGACTCTTTCATGTGACTTTTTAGAAGGTAAAAACATAATAGCTTTAAAGTTTGGTGTTATGAATGCAAGTAATGTCATATCCTCATTGCAAAATTTCGAGTTTTATGTAAATGATTAAATTATTGATGTTGGTTAGGTGACTACAGTTTCTGCTGGTATACCGTAAACTATCATTGCTACGACCGTCCGCGGAGGTAGATTATTTGAAATAGGAAAAGAAAAAGAGCTGCTGTTCATGCCTTTGCTGCAGAAGCTTTGCATTATTAATGCACCTGTGATTAAAGGAGACGATCGTTGCTGGGGGTAGATCAGGCATGCTTTACCAGCACTCACTTAGCTAGCCTCACTCACAGACCCTTCAATGATGATCAGTGGTGGTGTAGCTTCAACTAAAGTGGCAAATTGAGGAGAAAGAACTTTGGTCAACATTGGAAAGGCAGTGACTGTTTGAATTGTGTTTATCGCTTGTCACCTTTGGAGACTTCAAAATGATCGACCTTGTCATTTGATGGCAGAGTCACTTGTCATTATGCTCCTCTTTCATTGTGGTCTGAACATGTTGTCAATTTCATTTTCAGTATTCCTAGGCTACATAGGTGTCAGCTCAATATGGATTTAAATCTATGCTGCCAGATACAACACTTTTCAAAATGCATTGTTGGTATACCCCCTACCCCCCCCCAAAAAAAAAAAACAACCACACACAAAAACAAACAAACAAACAAAACTCAGTTTCAGTATTTGATGATGTTTTTTTCTCTTTTCTCTTAAAGGAATAACTTTTGTCACAAGACAGTAACCATACAATGAGATGTTTATACAATAGGAGGAATAAGAATTTGTTTGCATGCAGTCATATAAAGATTAAGTGTGTAGTAGTATATCACTATAATCCAGGAACATCTCATACAAAGGCTGGAACTGCAGTGAACTTGCGCAGCTGTAACCTCTTCTAAACAGAGAAAATAACTTCAACAGCCCTGCCACAAAGTTACAACCAATTTCTCCCATCAAGCTGTGAAACAGTAAAACAGATGGTAAGAAAATAGTAAAGGTCAGCCATGATCTGGATGAGGAAATGAAAGTCAAGTGGGCAAGACTACTGAAAGCTTGCTGACAAAGTCTTACTCGTTGGTTTGCTGTTTTCCTTGCTCATCTTGGCTCTAGATACTACCAGGAAGGATGAGTGATGAAAGGAATTTTTCCTTTTCCGTTTCTCCCTATTCTTCAGTGCAGTTGACCTTAGTCTGCTGTGATGATAGACTTAAAAGCGCGCTGTCTTTTGCAGGGAAGACATAAAATGACCATCAGTTGGTTTTCGTCATGCTCTCCCCCTCGCGTAACTTCATACAGGCAATAAAGCGTGGAGCTGAGCCGTGCTGGCTGAAAACGTGTGTGATTCAGGAGCGGAGGAAATGCATGTCTACAAGCAATCTGTTGTGCCATATTTGAGAGCGACGTGCGTGGTGTGTCAAAGTCAAAAGAGAGACGGAGAGACAGACGGCGCTAAACTATCCAGTGTATGCCTGTCTTGTCTCGTCTCATACCTCTGCCGAAGACACAAGATGGGTTCAGTGTGACCATTGACACACTTATTGCTGAATTGATGCAATCTATGTTCATATTGGGATGATAAACTCGGAGGCTTCCTCACCATCGCATTCGATACGTGAAAATAATAACAGAGCGAGGCTTACTCTCCCTCCATTCCTCCCCCTCTTTCTCTCACTGTCTCTGTCTACACCACCTCATCCATTTTCTTCTATCTCTCCATCCCTTTCCACTCTCTCTCCTCTTCTCTTGCTCGTTCTCTCTCTCTCTCCCCTCTATACCTCAAGTCGTCACTTTCTCCTCTCTCCACGCTCTCACTCTCCCCATCTACGTGGATGCAAAGATTGGCATTTAAATCACCGACAGTCCATCGTCAAAGGGAAGTGGTTGTCTTGGCCCCACCCCATCCCAGATCAGAAGACACTCTCTGAATGATTTAGCAGGCTAGGTAGACTCTGGGAGCTCGCAGAGCAAACGCAGCACTAGCGTTGAGGTGATTTTTTTTGGGGGGGGGGTGGGAAGGGGAGAGAAATTCAATGCCACTAGAGCTATGTGGGTCATAGGAAGTCACTCCCTGCATCTCTAGACACACTAATGTCCTTTTCTAGTCATTGTTAGTAGTACCACCATCTTTATCATTATTATCAATGCTAATCTGCAAGCACAAACAGTTACTAATACCTGTATGATTATTATTGTTCCGCTTTAACCAAGTTGCTATAAAGACATTTTCATTGCTACCAGTATGAATTTATTGTCATAACTATGATTATGATTGCTCCTTTATTATTCTCAGTATTATTTTTATGACTACTACTATTACTATTTTCATTGTCGTTGCCACTGCCATCATCGTCACTGCTTACCTTGAAGCATGCAGAATAGTTGCTATTCCATGGTTATTATTATTAGCATTTCTACTTTTACTATTAACCCGTCGAGGACGGGCTGATTTTGCTACAACACGCATTTCCCATAGACTTTTGCCCGAGTATACTCGGGACTCGTCCTCAACAAGTTAATATTATTGTCATCATCATCATCATCATCATCATCATCATCAGTATCATCATTATCAATTCTAACATGATTGATGATCAGATTTATGATTTAGAAGGGAGTGATACAAATGCTAGGCTTGATTAATCCCTGTGATTTGGGAAGTACACATTGTATCATAAAGGTTTAAAAAAATATAAGGTCAAATCTTGTTGGATGTATGGCAAGACATGTAAACATTGATACAATAGGATACAAATATGGCTCATTTTTTACAGAATCAAAGTGAGAAAATTTTACTGTGGAAATGAATGTTCAAATTGGCTAATCATCATTGTAGCAGTCTCTAGTTTATAATAATGCATGAAATTTGATGTGAATATTAAGATATTACAGTATTTATGACAAGTAAGATACAAGTAGGTACAAAGAATCAAAACCGACGGAGGCTTAATTTGGAATGAAATGACGCATCTTGGGGCTTTTTTTTTTTGTGAGGAGAGAGAATTAAGTCTATCATGTTACTCGCCAACGCTTAAAATATGCTAGTATGTGGGCTAGGTGGCAGTAGTCACAAGTATGTATTGTGTGTGTGACGTTATCAAATCCCCACAAGTTGTTGTGTCACTGCTTGACTCATAGTGTGATTGGAGAGTGCTCCAGACAGATATGAGTTCGGTTAGTTTGCGATATCCAGCAATTGTGCTAGTGTCACTCCCGGTGCATTAGCGCAGATTGGCTCATGGATTGTTTGAAATTTTGTCAATCACTTTAATAGAGCACATAGCAGATCCTTCCCCTCTCCTTTATTTCAAACCCGATATATAATTGGATGTCTGCAGGCTAGAAAAATGGAAGATTTGACGAGAGTAGAAGATTTGTTGAGCTCTTTGGTAAAGCGCTCCACAATTGCGACGTGTGGTGTGAATATTTGGAGTGCTGCAGAATTATGCATTACCTCCTTAGCGACAGGTTTGTCTCTAGTATAGTCCTTAGGCTTGCCGAACCTTGGAATATTCTGTTCCGTAATCACCCATAATTTTTCCTCTCTTTTTTTTTTTTGTATCAACAGAGTGGTACCAACTTCTCTTTTACCTTTTTTCTTCTCATTTTCAGTTGCACTGAAGGATTTCTGGGACAGTTTTGTGGTGAAAGTGGTGAGAAAGACAAACATTTGTTATTCATTCCCTTACTTACATTATCACATATCCTCAAGGAAGTAAGCAAGAAAGAGCTCTGTAAAATTTGTCCCAATTTTTGTTGTAGTTGCTTTTTTTTTTTACCTATAGTTCTTCCTGTTAAGCTCTTATAGCATTTCATGGCCAGAAATAACACCAGCCTGATATTGTGATCTTTATGTGAAGAAATTTAAAATCTCTTCACTTTCTTTACATATTTAATGAATGAGAACAATGGATATTCACAAATGGCCAGTATTTACTAAATCTAGAAATTGTAATGTTAGATATATAGCCATGTTCAAGACTATTCCACAGAGTAGAGTTTGACAAATAGATACTATTTGGAGATAATGTTTATAGGTCAAGCTTTACAGAACAATCAGAGGAAGTATTATTTTCTCTCTCTGATGTAGTGTTTATCCTGTGATAGGAAATATATAGAGGATATATTTCTCAAATGTCATGAAAAGTCTTAAATTTGATTTAAAAGAAAAGAAAAGTTATGTTGCAAAGGAGCCTTAAAGGTAAGATTATTGATAGATGAATGTGTCTGAAATGTGCTGTTTGCCTGAAATAATTATCAAGGGTAGCCATTATCCATTTTTGACACAGTTTGTCTCCATATATGATTATAAATGATCATTGTAAAGATACTATTCTCATCCAGCAGCTGCATTATGAAAGATGTGTTGTGAGTAGTCAAATGCTGTCAGAATGTTATTCCTGATTATTACACTCTTGAAATTTCAAGGAATTCAGCATATTTCATTTAGTGTGCTGAAGTGGATGTTAAGGGGTGACATCAGGTTCTAAGAGATAAAATACCTACATGTGAAGAGTCCTGTTAAGAAACATTTCCATCAAATTCAACACGTTCTAATTAATGATTGGATCAAGGATATGCAAATTATTGTACTTTGATGAGATTAAAGTCATAATATCATGTGGATGGGCAATAGATACTTCATAATTCGAACCAAACTTTTTATTAGTGAGAAATTGAAAGTCTTTATATGATAGCTGTACCAATTAAACATATCTTCGTATATTAGTTATTTCAATATTTGGTAATTAGTAAAGTAGTTTGAATTATTATAGTTGGTTATTAGTAAAGTTTTAATTTGGAATTTGTGCTATTCTTGTCAGAGTTTCATATTAAATTGGCAACAATCACTGTATTTGAGCTGGTTTAATTCTCTCATCAAAGAACATGTATGAACAATCAGACCCCAAAAACAATAAGCAAAGAAGAAAACAAGAACAAACAAACTTATGAAGAGGCTGGTGTTGTCATTTGTACCAGTTTGACCCTTGTGCTTTACACTTCTTTTATTCTTTTTGACTTTTTTTTTGTTTCACAGTATGTCCTGCATGGAAATTTGGAAACAATTGCTCCAGACTTTGCACCTGTAACACAGAAAATACAAAGAGGTAAATACACACTCCAGTAAACATTATATTTGTGTCTAGGTTAAAATTCCTTGTTCATTTATAAGCTTTTAGAATTAAAAAAGAGCTCAAAATGTAATTCATAACAAGTGCTTTTGTTTATGCAATTTAGAACGACACCACATCAAATCGTCTGTTGAGAATGAGAAGGGCGTTAAGTGGTCGTGAACACTATGGGTTTAGTGGCAACTTAACGCCCTTATCATTCTCAGCCGACGAAATGAATAACGGCTTTGAGTCTTTTGGAACTACTTTCATGAAATTCCTGTTTTTTTATTGATGTGTTTTGATAAAAGATTTAAATTTTGTAATGAGCAAAGAGAGAAATCAGATGTTAACCAAGCTGTGCTATTACACTTTCAGATGACTATAGTCTGTAGAAGTCTGTAATGATACAAGATCTTATCTTAACCAAAATGTCAGTCAATCAAAAAAAGTGACTCATAAATGAATGTACTTCTGTGACATTGGTTTCTATTTTCAAGTTTCTTTTACTTGAACTACCATTCTAAACTCTATACTTAAATTGACTTTTCAATATGTAAAGCTTACAGAGGTTTGACTGTTGATTTCGATTTATTAGTAGATACACTTATAGTTGTGACTACTATGTACTCTCTTTTAGTTATTTACTGCATTTTAAATCCTTTTCTAATCCTTTTTCTCATCGCTCTCTTGTTAACCTTCAGTTGTCACCCTATATCTGGTCAGTGTATGTGTAAGCCTGGATATGTCGGTCATGACTGTGATTTTACCTGCCCCGTCGGTTCCTATGGCAACGGATGTTACCAGGTTTGTGAGTGCCAAAATGGTGCTCATTGCGACTCGGCGGATGGCAGCTGTACTTGTGCCCCTGGCTGGCAGGGGAGAATGTAAGCTTTAGCTTCTTTTCTTGCAGTAACTCCTTAAGAACCATAGCTATTGCACCACTTATGGTTCAGTTTTGGAGAGTAAAACCTTTCCTTTGAAGAACACAAGGGCAAAAAAATTAACTGAAGATGTTGAAATATTCATATGTTATTTTTGTGTTTGTATTTATCACGAAAGCAATGTGTGAGTGTGTGTGTGTGTGTGTGTGTGTGTTTAAAGAAAACAAGAAACCAATGATGTAAAATTAATTGTTGATTATGAATTTCTTATGTATTATGTTTTGTATGTACATTGTTAGTGTTCAAATGTGTGTGTGTGCTACTCTGTTTAAGAGAGAATAAAGGCAAGATAAAAAGTTGTTAGTACTTGAATGTCACTTACATGATCTCTTTCTTCTTCCTATCTGTTTGAATATGTATATATATATGGGCCGTGACGTGAGAAAAGGGCCCTTAGCGCCGCTACGCGCAAACGCCAGAAAACGGCGCGGAAGCTCAACAAAGCAATACGCGCAAAAAAAAAGGTCAACTAGCTAACTACGTGCACATGCATAGACGCATCAAAAAGTGACAGGATTTTGACAAAACATGCGGTTTTTAATGTCGTAATTGGGGCATTTAGGATTGAAATTTCAGAAAAAGGTTTTCATATCCAGATACGTCAGACTTCCTTCTACAATATGGAGGTGAAAACTCATTTTCGCTGTTTAATGCCCTAAGGGCCCTTTTCTCGCGTCATGGCCCATATATATATCTATGCATATTTTGGGAAAAAAAATGATTGCCAAATCGATATATTATGTACATAGGCATATATAAAGAGAGGATTTTGAAAATAAATTATGGTTGCCAAATTGATATTTCAGGGGTAGATAAGTAGAAGTGATTTTTTTTTCCCCAATGGTGTGCAGTGTATGATGTATGTACCAGGTAGTTTAGGCAAAAAGCAATTGATACCAGAGAGATAAGTGGACAAAGAGGTGACCTTGAAGGTCACTCAAGAGGACAGTGATCGTAGTATGAGAGACTGAAACCAGTGTTTGGTCAGAAACACTTGCATTTTAGTGTACCAACACCACATAGACTCGTCAAAATGCTTGCATGCCCGCCCACTTAATAGCTTTCGTCAGGCTATTTCCTTTCCCCACAAATTTCCGTTTATGTACACATCTATTATTATGAATTATGTAGTTATAAGTAGTGAAATTTTTGCCACTCCCTTTTACATCCATCACCATAAACAAATTGCTTAATGTGAAAATTGAACTTTTTATTGAAGAGTTACTTTGTTTTTCATTTGCCATTAGGGGGAATGAAAACTGATCAATCTTTTCTCCCCTTCAAATTATAGTGGAAACCACTAGTTCTGAAAATCACATCTTTGGTTGGTTTAATGTAATCACATAACGCATGATAAACATGTTCTTGATATGTGTGCAAAAGAATTGTTGGCACCTCATTGTTACTCCTTGTCAATACAAGTTTTTATTTTTCATTTTGGGCTCACAGTTACTCTGTCTAAATGATTTAGTTTCCTCAGACAAGGTTTAAACTTTGTTTTGATATTTAACCTGCAGTTCCTGTATGGTCCCCCTTCCCATGTTTCCTTTTTTTTCTCTGAGACCATCCGCCCCTCCTGACCCCTCCCTCCTCACCCACCCCCATCACCACCCACCCCCTCCCTCCCATCACCCACTCTCTCAGTCTTCACACTTGGAAAAGAGACACAAAAAATTGAAGTTTCTCCCTATTACTATACTATTCCCCCTCTCACTTCTCTCACCAGATGTAATGAGACATGTCCTGTTGGTAGCTATGGCCATGGTTGCCAGGCAACGTGTAACTGTGAAAATGGAGCCACCTGTCATCCCATTGACGGCCAGTGTCTGTGCGCACCAGGTAAGCTTGACGCATTGTAACCATCAAACAGCATAGTGCTTTCTCAGTGAATGTTGTAACATTTTTTATTTGTTGTTTTGTGTTTTTTTTTTGTCTTTTGCGTCTTTCCCGAGTCAGTTTTGTGACTGTGTATATGGGTGTATAGGCAAGAATACCCATATGTGTGTGATTAATTTGTATTTAGCTTCTCTGGCCCTGTCTCCTTCATCGTCTGTCTCATTCCCTATGTAGCCATAGCAGTAACATCATTCCCTTGTGCATGTTTCAGAGTATTTTGTGTCACATTGCTCAGAATCTGGTGGTGCTGTTGCATTTGTATTACTGCTACCATTCCAATGATTTTTTTTTTTTGACCTCTTTGTGTGAGCTTTCCTGTGAGCAGATCCGAATAAATACTTCTCTTGCCAACAATCCATACAGAACACAGGTTAAAGGCAATTTACATATCAATGACAGCATTGGCCAGAATTTAGTCAGATGTTATTTTTGCTGGAAAGTATTTAAAACAGATCTTTTACACTATCCAGGGGTCCATGAATGTTTGAACAGGAATTGTGCCAAATGCGTGCCTGTTTAGATAATTCAAGTTTATTGTGTTTGTGTTTTTTTATTGTACTTTTTTGTGATATTTTTGGTTTGTATTCCCACCATTTCCTTACCAGCAAACATTGAACCGAGCTCATCCTACTTTCTTTCCTAGCTATTTCCTGTGTTTTGTTTGAACCCTCAGCGGTTGAGTGTCAGGTTATCTGTCTTCATGTATGTTACGGACTCAAATAAATTAGAATAGAACAGAATGGAATTTTAAAAATTCCCCCAAACAATTCCCAACTAATTTATCAATGCAGATTGCCACAGGCAAGTAGTGTGTTCTTGATGAAGTATCTATTCCTGTTGTCCGAAACAGATATTTAAAGGTTGCCAATTTCATTATTCAAGGTGCATTTCCATGCTGTATAAATAGAGTAACCTAATATGAAGAGAATTGAAGAAAATTCATTACAATCAGATGTAAGGTAAAGAAGGTTAATGCGTTTTGAAATGTCATGTTTCTCCATCCAATTTTGACACATGCTGATAACCAAAGTACAGTATCTTTGTCCTAGTAGTCAATGTTGAAAGCTTACCACACGATTAATGATTTAATGCAAGAGGATGCAACTTAATCTGTATGGAAATTACGATGTAGTGCTAATGACATTGCAGAGAATTGATGTACTTGTAAAGAAATATGCCATTCAGAAAAAAAAAAATCAAATAAAATAAAATCAAAATCTTATTGGTTTCATGTCAAAAAGGGAATACTTAATGAAGACTCAAGTTACAATCCATTTTTGGGGGCTAATATCAGGCTTTATACAAAACATATGAAACTGTAGTATTCTGTAGCATGTTTATAATAATGATAATAGTAATAATAATAATAATAGAATAGAAATAATGATAATGATACTGATAATGGTAATAATAATAATGATAATGATAATAATAATAATAACAATAATAATAATAATAATGATAATAATAATAATAATAATAATAATGATAATAATTGCATTTAAATGGCACTTTTTACTGGTGTTTCTAAGTGCTATTATGTAGGTCTAGCTATTTTGACAACAACCTGTAGCATCCTGATCATCTAGTTTTATTGTGGTTATTAAAGCCTACTTGAACATGGTGTG
Source organism: Diadema setosum (assembly GCA_033980235.1). Lineage (NCBI taxonomy): Eukaryota > Metazoa > Echinodermata > Echinoidea > Diadematoida > Diadematidae > Diadema > Diadema setosum. The sequence goes on along the minus strand of CM067067.1, from coordinate 3,053,524 downwards.
GAATATCACTTTAGATCGTCAATTAACAAACAAAGGAAGCTTTAGTAACAAGTCTCAAGTCCATCCCTAATTGACCAGACCTGCCCAAGTTCTCTGTGGCTCTGTGTATGACCACATTAACTGCTGAAGTGATATGTAACAGTCCGCTCACGGTCATATGTAACAGGTTCTTCCACTGACCCGCAAAGGACTTCTGAGTGTCTATTAATTCGTAAGTGCCTGCGGTTACACTCCTGTCATTAATCCCGCCAATTAGCCCCGCTCTTCCACTAAGTGTGCCGCTAAGGGAAGTGTCGTCTCGGGTCCATGTTTGTTCCTCTGACAGTAGTTCCTTACCTGAACCTTGTTTAACAAGCAGTCTGCCAGGATGCTGTAGCCCCCTCCCCTTCCCCCATGACCCCTCCCCTCTCCTCCCCTGGTTGCCAAGAGGGCTGCAGGTGATGACAGCTGGTAATTGATCAGTCTGGGGGTAGATCGGCGCGAGGCTCGCGGGGTTAACGATCAAGTTGACGACCTCAGGAACATTTAATTCTGCTACCTGCCATAGCTCCAGGCTTCTGTCTGTCACGGGTGCTAAAACCGGTATCATGCTGTAACACCTGCTAGTAGAAAGATACTTGAGCTGTGTTGTCACTGGAAGCAAGAATTAGGAGCAAAGTATGCAAGATTAGAACGATGGTGACGTCAAATTTAAAGTCAGGCATTAGTCTTGGGAAAACCTCTTGCAAAAACCAACATGTCAAGCATCTTACATTCTTTTTTAAACATGAAAAGTAAACTTTGCAAGTCCCAGAAATTCCGAAACAAACAATAGCATTTGGACAGTTTTCTGCAAATTGGGTCCCTGTTTCTTCAACATTTTGTTGAGACTTATAAACTTACTGAGAGAAAGAAAGCAAGAACAGAATCAATAGGGGATCATACAATTTCAATGTGGACATGTGTTTGTATTACCACATGTTTTGGTTTGGCCACCTACAGTGAACACTTGCTGCCTGAGATAATTCAGTTTTACATAAGATATGAGACTAATATTGAAATTTCAGTGCTCTTTACAAACTTTGCTTACACCATACGATCACCCCATAATCAGACTTTTTTCCTTTTTTTTTCAGATTTAGTCTTATATAATAATCTATTTTAGGCATGTTACATCATTGATGTATTGCAATGTAGAAAAGACAGAGTGAGGAAGAATCCCCATTAAAGGCATAATTTATCATTTGCAGATGAAAGCATTAGTGCTTTAAAATAGTTCTAAAATGTGAGTTAGGGATAGAAACAGCCACTGTCGAAATTTGAATCCGTATAATCGATGTTAAGTGTTGTTAAATACACAAAATGTGAACAATAGTTATAATAAAAATGTTTCCAGACTAAACCGTGTACAGTTACGGTTTATTAAGAAAAACCCTGATATCTCCTTATATTTTAGGTTTTATGGCAAATATTTCATATGGTAGGATGTTTTATGATACAACAGACCTACACATATGCATCAAAGGTGATATCTTGAACATTTTTTAAATCACTGCTCCCAAAGGTAAACTGGACCTTTAAGATGTTTCCCTTTTGCAAGAAAAAAAAAACAAGAAGTAACCAATCAAAGTGTGCATTTTTTTGAAGTTCAGACATAAATGTAGAGAAAAAAAGAAAAAGAGTGAAGGGGGAGAGGACATCAAGATAGGGCAGATTAGAAGGGATCAACATTTGACAGGCTTGCTTGAGTGTATGAAGGAGGCTCCGTTCTAATGGTAGTTATTTGAAGCGAGTGGGAGTGTTGATTCAAACATGACTCATGTGAGAATCAGTGTCCACCTCGGCGCTAGCAGTGGCATGAGAGGGGTAAAGGGTAAAGAGGGGGGGGGGGAGGGGGGCATGGAGCCAAATCTCTCTGGCTCATCAGCACCCAACATATTGGGATAAAGAGTCACATGTCTGATTAGGGGAGGGGGAAATTTACCCAGTTCTCCTCCTTTTATTTTCGTCATGCCAGAAACCTTACACTGGGGAATCGTTTACTGCGAGAAGTGGGAAGGGTCGATCACAAGAGGATATCACTGCTTATGCCTTAATCCCGTAAACTTGCGCATGAAATTGGCAACATGCGCTGTCAACTTGAAAAGGTTTAACTGTTTGCCGTGTTTCACACCGATTGCTCCTTAGGCTTGGTATTGACAAGTTATGCGATGATTCAGTTTATCGTCGATATTTGTGGGCGCTTCTTCAACTTATCAATTTTGGAGACTGTATGAAATTGATTTCAGTGTGTCCACATTTGAGAAATGATAATTCAACAGAAGATGCCGGGAAACTTGTTAGAGAGGATATTTCAGAAAGGAAACTCTCAAAGGTGTTATGACATCCACCTGTTCCCAAGATGACAGATGCAGCAGAAATGATTCCGGTTCTAACAGTCTTTTTTCCCATCTATGACTTGCATTGCACAATCATGAAACTAGTAATAGTCTTTCCTTGTTTACAAGCTCTATTCAGCAATCCCTTCATGAATACCATGAATTTTCTGTTTTAACTGGCATTCAGCAAAAGGAACACAGGTATCAGATTTCAGGTCAGACTTCCTCAGCATTCACTGAGAATGAGAAGGTATATTGTCCATGATCATGTGCTTGCCAAGATTTACATCAATTTGACGCTTAGATGACAGAGTGAATGGTATTGTTAACCTCCAGAGCCCTGAAAAGTATCATGTTACACTAGGAGGAGCCTTTCTTAGCTTTGAATGAAAGCTGTCCTACTAACCTGAAGATCTGTATCCTCATAAAAGTGAAAATGAAAGGTGTCAGGACTTTTATGCAATGTAAGATTTCAGTTTTGAAAGAGTGATGAAAATTGTATTTGTTTCTTTTAGTACTTTGTGTATTTCCTTCATTATGTTTAGAAATTGGAGGGTTTCCATTTAACCCGTTGAGGACGAACCGATTTTGTCGTAACACTCATTTCCTATAGACACCTGCTCGAGTATACTCGGGACTAGTCTTCAGTGGGTTAAGGTTTTAAATGGTCATTCTCCTACAGACTTTGTATTGATGTTTATTCTTGTATCACAGTAAATTTCATCCTCTGGTCTGAGTAGATAGGACCAATCCTTATTTCCACAATCTGCACGTTAGCATCCCTTGTAAGTTTGACATGCCAAATATAAGAGCTTCCTCAGTTTCCCCCTATCCTGAAAAGGAGAGAACAATCAAGGTATGCTTTGTATCATCAACTTAGAGCTGTAGAAAGACGTTCATGCTGTATCAAGTCTGGAGCTAGTGCCCTTCAGACCTGCTATGGGTAATGTGTGGTAGATTTGTTGGTTGTCTAAGTATGATTTGATCTCTTTTTCTTCTTCCAGGTTGGCAAGGGGTGCAGTGTAGCCACCCCTGTGAGTCGGGGACCTATGGCGAGGGGTGCAGCAACACCTGTGAGTGTGGCAATGGGGCAACATGTGACCCCGTGACAGGGGTGTGTGAATGCACCCCTGGCTGGCTCCGGCCTTCCTGTCTCATAGCTTGTGACGTGAGTACCATGCCAATTTATATATTCAACTGATAAAGAAAGATTCAGGTCATGGAGCAGTTATATCTGACTTTTATATTCAGTAAACATAAAGCAGATGATGTTAAAAACTGTGCCATAATGTGCTGAAACTATTATGCAGGTAAGTCACCCTTTGGCAACCTAGCAGTAAATGCTGTCAACCTAATTTGATTTATATGATGAACTGTTTAAAAGCCAAAGAGGGCTGCAAGTACTCTGGTATCATTGTCAACAGAAGAGTGGATAAAAAATTGAACTTTCATCGTTTTTCAGTTTGCTTTGGTAGAACAAAATATGATCCAAACGATTGCAGCTTGTAGTAGCCTGGAATTAGAGTGTCTCTTTTTCTCTATGGTGTTAGCGATACAAAGATCCTGTTCTCATGTTAAGGTAGTTTAGCTCACATAATTCAACCTTCTACACATTAACATGCACTGGTATATCTTCACAAGGATGAAAACATATTCTACTTGGTCAAGCGCTAAGAAGTTTTGTTTAGATGTTAGATTATTTACTTACCGATGAATACCTTGCAGATTTTCCCCTTTCACATCATCAAGGTTTGTATCTGAAAATAGATCGGCATCAAGCTATTTTGATGCAGATTTTGGGGCTAATGATCAGTTTTGTCTGTGCAGAAGATAAAAGAAAGCAAAGTAAGGAATCATAATGTAACATTCAAGCCAAGATTTGCCCTGAGCCAGTCCACTGTGCCGGTAACACGTTGGAAGTTTAGCAGAAAGGTTTGTCATGGGTTATCAAGGTTGTTTCTGCTAGAAATATCACATTTGCGAGTGTGAAACGCTGTTTGATAGAGGCTCAGGAGTATGCCGTGATCCTGTAGTGGTGGTGTGCCACATTGTGAGTGAAAATTAGCCGGAGATTCCTCCCAGGTACCTGGGACTTCCCTGGCCCCGGCCCCAGGTACTGGCAGTGAGCACTACTCACATGTCTGCACATCACACATGGGACTAATTTTGCGATCGGGAGAACCTCCAGAAGTCTTCCCCCCACAGCCTCAGAAACATTAAAATATCCCTCAATCTTAGCAAAGAGGAACCCTCGCTGAACAAGAGATTGCTCCCACTGGCACCGGTGGGGGGAATATTTGTCTCCATTGCATGACCTTCATTTTTTCCTCTTACTAATTCAGTTGGGAATATTCATGCCTGAGAGTTTGCGTCTTCATCCTGAAGTGTAATTCCAAATATGTGAGGTGAACTGATGGTGAGGATTTGGATGTGAATCATTTTGTAAAGTCATATTTTCAATGCCTGTCAAGTTATGACTACTCGACTAAAGGAACAGTGTTTTTTGATAATGTCAACTACATTTGATGATTTTAGCCAGTTGTGTCAAACTTGTGGTGACTAGTCTGAAATTCACTAATCTGGAGAAACAAAGGACAAGAGTTTTTTTGAACAGGATGCCCTTTTTCTTAGTTCACTTTTTTTAGGTGACTTTCCCCCAAAGTTTGATCATTCCAAAATTTGTATCATGAAAGTCAACAAGATCGGTGAATAATCAAACCGCAGCTCCCCCCAACATTTGGATGAGTACTCTATACCAGTAATCGTGAAATGACTTCATCCATTTCTTGCTTGCTAGAGTCCTTCTCTGTCAGATAATCCACACTGTCACAACTCTGTTCAGAAAGGGCAAAAAGCTTTGCGTATGAATGGATAAGCTTCTTTTTATGATGGAGCCTAAAGAATGGGGAAATAATGCTATTGTAGGAGAAGCCTTTGAGCAAGGTGTGCATTTATTGATATTTCATACATGGACAACCAAAACAAACAGGCAGTAAGTTCTAGACGACTGCCATTGCAACCACCTGTATTTGTTCTAGCATTGCTGGTGTCCGGCCTGCCATGGGGAATTCTGAATGAAGGTTGTGGTTTCTCTTCTTGGCATTGTGCCAGGGACTGAAACCAGCAGGAATAAAGTGCTGCTGATTTTTTTCACTGGTTATGCAAGAGGAAATGGGCTGGATCCTGTAGAATAGGTAGCTGACTCTCTTTCTCTCTCTCTAACTTCAGATTAAACAGGAAGGCAGTAAATATAGCCTTGAAAAGTTGGCGATGAAATTGGTCAATTAATGCACTGCCCTTCCAAACAAGTATTTCCTGTGTACTTTCACATCATCTTCACTCTTTTTTTATTTTTTTTTTTTAATGGACAGAAATATTGAATTTCACTTCTTCAACAATTTTTTTCCTTGAATCATGTGGTGACAATAAATCTGTTCACTTCCACTACTTTCTGAATTGTGGAAAAGAAAGTATTCCCACATATGCCCTCATTTTATCTTTTCTTGTAGCAAATATGCTTGTGTTTTACCTGCTTCTTCATAAAGAAATAGTTTGCCATGTGTATTGAAACTTTCCTGTTGTGCATGTACTGTGTTGTTTTAGCGAGGGCTTAATTTTTGCAAATTTCACAAATCAGTATTGGACTGTGAATTTAAGAACACATGAAAATGTTGTCATACACTAGGGTAAAAGTGCACTTATGATAGCCCCGGTGTCAAATTGAAAATGTCTTTGACTTCCTCATTAGCGAAAATATCTGTATGTGAAAACAACAGCTTAATATATACAGCAGGGCTCGACACTAACGGTGGCCCGGTGGCCCAGGGCCACCAAAAACGCACGTCGGGCCTCCAAAATTTCAGAAATGAAGAATTTGGTGGCCTGATCGGGCCACCAAAAAAGGTCGGATGTTTGCCTTTGGGCCACCAAAAATAAAAGTTAGTGTGGAGCCCTGTATACAGTATTGTGAAGTAATACAATGAGGGAAGTGCACCTTATACTCTAAGTTTGTTTGTTTCTATCATTTCAGCCTAAGCAATTTGGCACTGGTTGTCTGAATCGATGTGATTACTGTGAACACTCAACGACATGCTCCAATGTGGATGGTAGCTGTCAATGCACAGGAAACTATACAGGTGAGAGTGTTGTCCCATGTGTCCTGTAGTGAGGAGTGAAAATCACTGATAATATATCAGTCTATTAGCAGGGCTGTACAGTCAGTCACTGCTAGAAAGAATGATGTATGATGCATGTGTAGTTACTGCACTTTTATTTTTCTTTAATGATATAATGTAAAAGTTATTAATGTAATCATTATTCACATATTTCGTGACAGATTTCATTACACATTCATCCATTCCATTATGCAGTTGTTCACTTCCTCCATTTATTTATTCATTGATTCCTTCATTCATTTGCTTACTTCGTTCATCTGCTCTTTCAAGTTGTCATTCTGTTAATACATATTGCATTCATCTCCTGTAGTCGCTCATTCATTCATTCATTCATTTATTCATTCATTCATCCATTTATTTATTCATTCATTCATCCATTTATTCATTCATTCATTCATTCATTCATTCATTCATTCATTCATTCATTCATTCATTCATATTCATTCATTCATTCATTCATTCATTCATTCATTCATTCATTCATTCATTCTAACATTCATTCATACATTCATTCATACATTCATTCATTCATTCATTCATACATTCAGTCATTCATGCAATGATTCATTCGTTCCTACTCGTGTCCACCAGGTGTCCTTTGCTCCAGTCTGTGTCCAGACGGCTACTGGTCAGCTAACTGCTCCTTGACCTGTACCTGTGAGAATGAAGGCAGCTGCCACCCCACTGACGGCTCCTGCCTCTGCCCACCTGGCTTCATAGGAGAATTCTGTGAATTAGGTGTGACTTCAAACTTTCCTCACTTTATAATCTGCCCAAGCATTGCATTGCTTTATTGTTCATTTTTGGGTTTTAGTGTTAAACCCATCACATTTTTGGGGGAAGGGAAGGGGGATTTTACTGCTCAAATTATTGTTTGTCAGCTCTAAATTGGCACCTGAATTTCACTGCATATCTTATATTGGAGAAAGATTAGATGAAACTATGTAATGTCATGAAATCTGCATAAAGTTAGAAAAAAAGATTGACCAAAATGTGAGACAAAGAAAGTCTTTATCTTTGTAAACATTTTTCCAAGTTGAGAATCAGTTATAGAGAAAGAGACAATTATGTGTGAATACATGCAAACAAGGCTCAAATGATTTTTTCTCCACCTTACCCCCCCCCCCCACAAAAAAAAGAAACTGACAATAAATAAGATTATAATGAAAAAAAAAAAGACAGTTATTCATGAACTTCAGTCCCCTACCCCACCCCCTTGCCAAAGATGACAATTCAGTTCAGAGGAGGGGTTGCATGGATACCTAGGTGATTGCATTAGGCTGGTACAAACTGTTTTATCATTTGAATGTTCTCTTAAAGATATGCAGCTTGTAGCTAGTTGCTGAGGTTTCAAATCTGGGAGGGGGTAGGAATCCTTAATCATTGTTGATGATAACAAATGGAATTTTTGCAGTGACACACCAGTCACGCATGAACACATCATTGTGGGGATTACTTGTGTGCCTTTTTCTCACGATGTGTTCTCCCTTGAAAATGAGCTTGAAACCATGGATGCAGGGTGAATGGGATTAGGTTGTGGTCATAGACTTGACTACCATAAATCCAAGAAGGTATGACTAGGTACCCACATTACTGTTATATGATAATTAGTGGTTGGAAATCGGCGTGCCATTAATTAGTGCAGAATCCAATTCCTGTGTGCTGTTGTGGAGGTAGGTATTAGCAGCAGTTCAAATGACTGAGACTATTACATCTTTTATGTATTCTATATGAGTTGAACTTTTCACAGGAAATAGATGATTAAAAAGAGAATGAGTAAGTATGCATATGAAAATTCTGGTATGTCATTACAATGTAGTTGAGAATGTGGTTTCTGCTTGATATGGTGGATGATCAGCTTGTATGAAACAAATCTTGGATATACATTGTTAGAAGTGTTCACATTTACCAAATCCTTATGAATTCAGAGATGCCCTCTGTCTTGATAAAATAGTACCCATCTACTTGTATATCTTAGTTGTAATCTCAAATATTATATGAAGAGTTTGTTTGCAAAAACTGATAAGTCCATATTTGTCAAATGGAGATATTCGCGATTAAAGGTCAAGAAAAATAAAGAGAATGATAAGAAAATTTTTGCTTCTTTTGACTATAACTTCAAAAATATATTTTTATATGTAGTGACCAATATATCATTTAAAAGGTATTATTTTGTACTTAATGACAGAGACCGTATTTTAAAATCTTCAAAATTGGACTTATCGGTTTTTGCAAACAAACTCTTCATATGTATCTCTGATATGAGATGTAAAAAAAAAGCAAAACATTAAAAAACAAAACAAAGAAAAAAATGAACAAACATACAAACAAAACATTCAATCGATGAAATTCATTTTCCAGCAAAGCTTCCTTGATAATAATGATGAGCATTGAGCTACTGATTTGCTAGTACTCATGTGCCTAACGTTTTTTTTTTTCCTGCCCTGCATAATGCTCAAATCTTCTATTAATGCAATGTTTATCACTCTGAAAAGCCAGAGATCATCACTGTGTACTTGATCAAACTATATCAAACTTCTGTGTCTTGTTCTCATCCACATCAGTCTGTCCTGCGGGTACCTACGGCCAGTTCTGTCAGTACTCCTGCCCGGACTCCTGTTACCTTGGCAACGGTTCTTGTCATCCGAGAGATGGGAGCTGCACCTGTTCACCTGGATACCAGGGGGCCAACTGTGATACAGGTAATTGAAGTGGTTAGAAAGCTCATGCAGACATCATTATGTTTTAGCGTGCTGTTATGGATGGTTCATAACTATTATGGTTCCTTGTATACTCGTGTTGAATACATATGTTATGCAAATTGAGCCTTGATAATATCTCTGCAGTTGATTGATGCTTTGTGATAGAAGTAGATAGATAGATTGTGATAGATATACTAGTTTGTGTCAGTCTTGTGTTCAACAGTTAAGTATTATAGTTGTATTTTATTTAGCATTGAGGTAGTTTATGTGAGTGATGTTGGTATTCTAAAAACTTAGGGAAAAAAGAAATTGACACTGTTCCTGTGTGGATTCATGGTGTGATAAATACAGTTAGTACTTGAAGAGTATATGGGTGACATTAGCCCTTATGTCTCCCAAATATAGTCTTCTATACTGATATTTCATCAACAGGCAGTTTAGTTGTAAACATGTTACTTGTGTTGGAGTGATCATTCAAGCTTACATGTATGCTGGTCAACTGTGCTGAAATGACCATTCCAGCTGATAGTGGTCATTTGTATTGTGCCATTACAGTGTGTCCAAGAGGTACTTATGGACCAGGTTGCCTACAGAGCTGTTCCTGTAGCAAGAACTCAACATGTGACCCAGTCACTGGACAGTGTGAATGTCTGGCTGGCTGGATGGGTAGTGACTGTAGTCAGGGTAAGTTTGCCCACTGTCAGCTCCTCTTTGAATGACTTCATCGCAATTAACCCATCAAATCTCATAGCTGAAGCATCATTGTCATGTACAACAATAATGGCACTTGAAGACGGTGGTACCAAGAGTGTTAATCATGTTTTCATTAAGAAATGAGAGATATCTTCAATGGCTCTATGAGATTGATTTCATCTCTAGAGAGGCATTTACTGTATGTAGGGAGGGGGTGATATGTTCTTTTAGAAAGATATGGATGTTGCTGTTTTTGTTTTTTGAGTGATCCTAGATATATGTAAGGTTCATTTTTTTTTTCTCGGAATAGCCTTAATCCTGTCTGCTCAGTCATTCAATCTGATTTTGTGTTACAACAAAATGATGCATCATAAGCCCATTCACACCCAAATACAAGACAATCGTCTACAAAAAAAAAAAAAAAAAAAAAATAGTGGCATGTGGAGGCAATATTACTAAGAGTGTTAAGTCCCTTATTTGTGGTTCCATGACATTTGCTCCTGCGACAATTGCTCCTATGATATATCTGCACACTAAGCCAAACATAGATTCTACCCATAAACATAACCCTAACTCTAATCCTAATCCTCACATCAAACTAAACCTAAAACCCTATCACCAACCCTAACTCTAACCGTAAGTCCTTTGAGAAAGTGTGACCAGAGCAATTGTTGCAGGAGCAAATGTTGTGTCACCATATCTCTAAGTCATGGGCATATTCAACACATCAATCTTATCATGTAACATCCCTATTTCCCTCACCAGTCTGTCCTGCTGGCACCTATGGCTATGGTTGCTCCTTCACCTGTGACTGTGGGGAGGGCATCCAGTGTGAGCCGTATGATGGAGAGTGTATTTGTCCTATCGGAAAGTGGGGGCCGAGATGCACTGAGAGTAAGCATAGCTCTGTACAGAGCTTTGTGATCTACTGAGGTTATCAGGAATACAATATGTTTGATTCAAGCAAGGTCATGAGCTCTGTCTTCATCATCCAGTTTGGAAGAAAAGAAGAAATCTGTGGAATTTTCTGTCTGTACAATGTGGCCTTAGATATATTGGATATGTTTCAGTGATATATGTTCAACCTAAAGAATCCAAGATATTCTCCCTGTAAGAGAGCGAGAGGGTGTGAGCTGTCATTTTTTTTTTGTTGGTTAAACCAAAGCTTGTGCTCAACTTGACAGTTTTCATGCTTGAATGTGTGTAGACCTTCTCCCGTAACCACTTTTTTCTATAATTGCAAGTCTTCAAACCTTTTGAATTCTTGAGCCAAAAGCTTTGTCAATTTTTGTTACAGATGTCTGATTTCTGCTTTTAATGCAGGAAAAAAAAATGTAAAACATGGTACTACATTGAATTTTGACACTGCTAATTTTTGACAATGTTGCTGAATTCTAACTTGGAGAGGTCAGTAGCTGTATTATTGATTGTGAATGAAGATTAGTAGATGTTTCAGAAGTAATCTTACAGTGTTTAAATCAGTGTGCACGTGTTTATAGTTGATGAGCCCTTGTAAGATAAGCTGTGTTGTGTCCACTTTCGCTGCTCTGCAGGTTGTCCAAAGGGTCAGTATGGTGAGGGATGTGGACTGATGTGTAAATGCTCAGAGGAAGGCACTGCATCTTGTCATCCACTGACCGGTAGATGTGATTGCGCCACCGGATACCGTGGTCTCCAGTGTGAGAAAAGTAAGTTTATGAGCTGTTCATTGTCATGTAAGAATTGTCTGTTTATATATAGAGAAAATGGTTGTGTGTGGTATAGTACTCTTTGTTTCATGTGTCGAAAAAGATTATGATGTTCAACAGATGTGAGCAGAACATCACATTGGCAGTAATTCTTGAAGAAAGCTTATATATGGTACGTGGATTGTAAACACAAATTTTGATTGCATAAATGTCTCGTTTATGCAAATGGGGTCCAACAATGAATTGACACAGACTAAACACACATGCAAGATATCCATATTTGTCACTTGCGCAAGTCTGTGGACTAAACTTAAACTATAAATAATGTAAACTACCTTTGTGAATTTGGGCATTTGTTCGTCATGTTAGAGATGCAGTCCTGCTTTATGTACCATTCAATATGTCGTGTTGTGATAAGTTTTGTGTATTTTTGTCACGCTACCCCAGTGTGTGTGCCAGGGACGTACGGGATGAACTGCCAGTTTGACTGCAAGTGTCAGAATGAAGCCACCTGCGACCCAGTGACTGGAGATTGTGGTTGTGAGGATGGATGGATGGGGGAGCTGTGTGAGACGAGTAAGAAGCTGGCTTCTATCTCCTATGTATTCCCTCCCCACTTACCTTTCTGTAATATCAGTCGTTGTCAAATGTAGAAACCATTACAAAGGAAACCTATCAAGTGTTCCCAACTACAGATATATCAAATGTAACTCAAAATAATACCCCACTACCGTCTTGTGTCAGTTACATACTGGTAACATTTTTTTTTTTTTACTTTGAAATAGTCAATGCATATCTTTCATAGTAATTAAGAAGATGCCTATATTATTAAAGTGTATGAAAATTGTATACTATATTATGTTGACCCTTGGGATTAGCACCAGTCCTGAATAGGACAAAATGTAGTGCAGATCAACATTTTTTTCACACTTTTTCTTTAGATTTATTAAAAAAAACCACATTTATACATAACCAGAGATGTACATTATGATCATTCTTTTCAAATATTGAAATAAAAAAACCATGTCCACTTTGACCACTGTAACAGGATGTCCAGATGGTCGGTATGGTCACTACTGTAACAGCTCCTGCTCCTGTCCGTGGACAGCTTCTTGTGACCATGTGAGGGGTGATTGTCTCTGTCCAGCAGGATTTCATGGACTCTCATGCGCTCAAGGTTGGACTTCCTGATCTTTGACCTCTGTTTTCTCTTAGCTCTTTTTTATAGTTCATATAAAAAAAAAGGAGGATTAAAACAATGGCACAATGCCGTAAAGATGAAAAAGGAAAAGATTAATTATATGGGTATTGAATTTGGTGATTTTATTATATAGTTTTTGAATAGAAGTCATGATGACAAGAGTTATTGCATAGGAAAGGTGGATATTACAAGGATCATCTACAGTATGTCAGTGTTCTATGTATAAATTGTCTTCCCTATGTATTCACCCTTACAATGTTTTCTCACTCATTTTTAAATTTGGCTATGTTTACTTGGATCAGTTTAGTGGGAGTCGTAGAAGATCAAAAAGTGTCTTTTGTTGAATTCTGTAGTTCATTTTCTTCCATTCTTCCATTGTCTTTCACCTTAAATTGAAGAGTGAAAAGGTGTGATAATGTGGTATAGTGTTTAATCATAGATAGAACTGACATCGGTGTAACAACCAACAAATCTCTTAGGTTGTTGGTTGACAAACATCATGGCCACTTAAAGTGGGTTTATTTCAGAACTACTCACTCCTTTCTCACATACTGAATAATGTAATTTCTCTCCCTCTCTCTATCCTTTCAGTTTGTGGTCCTGGCTTCTATGGAATCAACTGCAAGGAAAGATGTGAATGCCCAGACCACTACATCTGTGACTCGGTGCTTGGCTGTATTTGTGCAGACAGGTCCCTGAACGGAAACTGCAAAGTTGGTGAGTCCCACAAACTTGTCAGACATATCCACTGTCTGCCTGATCAACAAATTTGATTGAGTGATTGATATTTGCAGCATAGAAGCAGAAGAAGCAAACAGAAATTTGTCACAAGCAGTGTATGTACACAGGAAACATGCTTATGTTTCGTAATCAAGCATAGTTTGGATGTATGGGAAGGCCAACAGTATCAAAGAGTTTGAATACCAGAGGCAAGCCCTATCAGAGATGCTATAGAAGAGCAACTATTGAAACATGATACAAAATATGTTATGGTAAAGTGACATTACAGATAGATGTGCATTGCACAATTATGTTTATCCATGTGTGTGTGGGGGGGGGGGAGGGGTGTGAGAGAGAGACAGAGAGAGAGTAGGTAGATAGATAGATAGGTAAAAATAATATTCAGATAGATGGATGGTATAAAATATATATGCAGATGTTTAGATATATAGATACGGATATAGATAGGTAGATCAGGCATGATATAATGTAGATTTCAATCTGATTTCGGATTTTTTTTTTTAAAGTCTACACACATTTTTCTTTTTCCATGTATCAAAATCACCTGAAAATTTTGATTTCCGATTTTTTCTACAAACCTCAATATCATCCCTGGTAGGATGTTTTCGAGATGATGTATTTTCATGACGTGTAGAGGCCATTGATATTTTCAAATGTTTTCTCATTTTATTACTAGTTGGTGTCCAAAACAAGCAGACCAGTTTGATGACAGGTGGTCCCATGATCGGTATAATCATGGGTATCATCATCTTCGTCCTCATCATCCTCCTCATGTTGGTCTTCCTCTGGAGGCGGAGATACCAGGGCAAGCCCGACTACGGCTTTGCTGTCTCGTGAGTAACAGCGGAAAAATTTGTGTGGGGCTCCAGTGATTCGCTCTGTGTTTGTGTACAACTGTGGATGCAGTGCAAGGAGCAGTTGGTGGAGGTTGGATGATTTGCACTTCCACCTGTAGAGTGATAATGGGCTGGAATGGAGGACACATGTAATATCTGCTTTTCTCTGTTGTCTCTTATAATTTCTGCTGATATGCAACTTAAATACGCATTTTGAATCTCAATTATGAGGGTCACAACATAAACTACAGTCCTTGACCAGTGTAATTAATTTGGTGAATGATGTAGTTTTGTTTACTCATGACGTGTACACCAAACATGTTGGACAGTTGTCATAAGTTATCTTTCTCATTGATAGACTTTTTGGTGTAACTTTTTTGTTAAGTTATTGTATATATGTTTAAAACAAAAGTGATGTAGCTTGGCAGTACAGTTTCAAAACATGAAAAGAAGTATCTACTGAACATTAATCATCAGGTATTCAAGGGGCGACATGTTGAATGGTGGACCCACGGTGGTATCAAACAGCAATACCCACCACCTGCCGCCAGCCAGGGACTCCCCCTTGGGTGCGGCCAAGCCAAAGGGGGGAGCCAAGGCCAAGTCTAGCAGCCCCAACAACCTCAAGCTGCAGAACGTCAATCCTCTCTTCATGGCCCCAGTCAAGAACATTGAAGATGATGGGGTGTGTGGGGGAGGAGCTGTCGGGGGTAAAATGATGGGTAAGTGCTTCTCTCCCAATTTATGTGTCATTCATTCTTTCTCTATCTCTCCTTCCCTTCTCATATAGACACAAATGGGCATTCATATAGGTCTTTGTTTTCTCTCTGTTTAAAGTCCTTTCTAATGTTCATGGTGACTTTATCAAGAACAGTATTGTCAAGCAAACAACAATAAAAGATGTCATTCAAATCGGACATTGAGAGTAATTTCTGTCAAAATTGCATATATGCAAATTAGACAAGGCAATGGTGCCAGTCAGATTTCAATGAAATTTTCCATGTTCTGTTTGATTATATTCCATACGTCATCGTGAACATTGAGTGGATTTTTTACTTTGACCGTCTTCCCTCCTTCATTCCACCAACTTGACATCTTTATATTTTTCTTTTGCCATATCCTTTGATGGCGGTTTTTCCAGTTATACGTCTTTTCCTTCATATAGGTCTTTTTCAATATGTTTCTCCCTTCACCATTCCACTTCTTGTTTAAACTTGCTATCCCTTGATTAACATGCTATCTGTTTTGTTTCTCCAAAAAATGTTGCAAGAGTTTTTTAACCTTAAGACTGCAGTGTCTGTCTCCGTCGGTCTGTCAGTGATTCTGTCTCATTTTCCCCCTTTCAGCAAAGTAGTGTATTGGTGTCATGCTTGTCATGTCACTTGCTTATCTTCAAGAAATAATCTATATTATAAGTTGTAGTCGTAGAAAATTTTCAGTTACCATCATTATTTTTGTGATGTTATCATATATATATATATATATGTGTGAAAGTAATATGACATTTTAGCTCCATAGTCTGTGACCAAATCATACCGTATACTTTATGCATGAACATATTCATTTGTTTATGCCTGTGATTGTATGACTGTAGGCGGAGCAGAGGTTGCAGATAACGATTACGAAACAAGAATTCCACTGTCCCTCTCCTCGGGGAGGGATGAGACCGTATATGGTAAAAAAAAAATAAAGATACAAGTTTAGAAATGTGCTGTGCAGATTGCAAAAACGAAAAAGCTTGCCTCACCCTGCAGCTCATGTTTTATTTTACTCAGGTTTGATCCCACTCATACTTGCATATATATACTCACCTGCAATTCCATACAGCGTGTGAGCAGATTGCATACCTGTAGTCATGATAGTGCATAATAATGAAGCCTAACGAAAGTTTAAACTGATGACTGTTAGTGTTGTAAAGCTGTAGTGTGTGAAGTAGGAGAAATAAACTGGTATCTGTTCGAATGGCCAATTTTGAGATCACTGTTTGGACAAAATTTTCTCAATATGAGACAAACTTTGTTTTCACTCATCTAAATATTATTGAGATGTCTCCCATTTTAATTTGTCGTTACTGATATCATTACTATGTCTCTTTTAAGAACTCATATCCGAAGGTCCATGTCAATAATCCTAGGCTTGTAATCACAAAGACCTGTTTTCACTGTCTTGATAATTATCATTCTGACAAATCCTGATCCGCATAGTTACAGCAATATATTATGATATATTTCTCTTGATGCTTGAAAAAGAAAAAGAAAAAGAAGAAAGAATTATAGTGGTCTCAGCATCAGCAAAGAAAGTACAGATACATTTATAATAGGAGTCCCTTACCAAGTATCACCAGGCTCCATAAGGGCTCCTACAATAGTTGCCTATCCTTAACAGAAAAGATGTGTGTACTCTTTAATAGATATTAACAACAAAAAAGGGAAACAAAGTTTATAATCTTAAAAAGCAGTATAATATGATGAATATAATGTTTGCCATTAATGCTGAATGTCATAAAATAGTTCAACAGATTATTTGGCAATATTCTCTGTTGTCTTGTCAGTGTTTGTATAAATTATGCTCTGTGTGTTATATAATTGTGCATAAATACAATACATCCGCATCTCTCTGAGTGAAATTCAGCCCTTCGTTTTTGCTTGAACACATCACCATCCTCATCCCGATCTGTAGAATCATCCAGATACTGGGCACAACACATACACAGTCTAAGCTTTTGTATGAAATGAATTCACAGGGCAAACATCATGCACTTCCAGTAAGGATTTTGACATATAGCCACTCACTGGCACAACACGCTAGTAACTAAGTTCAATTTGTTCATATCATTTTATGCTTGAGGCCAGAGTGTTTGCCACTGAAGAGATCATTTTTTATGTACAGTGGTCTCATTTTCTCCCTCTATTCCCATTGAAATTGATCACACAAATATGAAAACCCAGACAACTCTGGAGGCTACATGTATCTCTGCATTCTTGCTCACCCATAGAGCTTATGTTGTGTGTTCAAAGTAGGGTCGATTCAAGAGATTCAAACTGTTGTATTGACATTGCTACTATACTGCTGCCCTCATACCATTGGTTTGTAAAGTTTTGTTCATTTGTTTGTTTGTTTTAAACATGGGTAATGATGAGCAAACCAATTTATACTCTTTGTCAAAACATGCAAATCCTCACTCAGACTCAACTTTGTCACTCATTCCCACAATGCTCATTTTTGTGTTGTTCAGTTGGCAGCCAGATCTGTCAAAAATGTTCACATTTTTGCACCATTTTCATTTGCATATCATCCCCAATTGCCATTTCTGACAATAAAAGACCTGAAGAAATATGAGAGCATATTGCACCATGCATATCAATGACACTGGTCACCTTTGAATAAAAGGGTGGGTTTTTAGAGCGTTATACTGCAAAGTAATGAGTCATTGCTTTCAGACGAATACTATTTCACTCACTGAAAAAGCATACATGAATGCATCATATCGTCGGTTAAGAATGATAAGGGCGTTAAGTTGCCACTAAACCCATAGTGTTCGAGACAACTTAACGCCCTTCTCATTCTCAACAGACGATATAGGAATATTCCATTTGATATGACATTGCAGTCGCCAACAGAAGAAAAAAACTCTACTGTCATTTGCTGCCCAAGCACTTTGAAAAGGTCAATTGAAATTGAACAGCTGCACTTAATGACACATTACCAATCAAATTAAAATTGACTGTCTCTTGCTTGAGAAAAGATTATTTGTAGGCTTTGTAGCAATCCCATAATACCTTGAAGACTTAAACAGGGCTACCCACATTGTGTTGTCCTCTTTCCAAACCATTCTTGTGAATTGTTTCTGTGTGGTGCAGTGCTGCATCCTGTATATATCTTGTTTTATGCAATTACACCAAGCCTCTGCCAGATGTAACCAAATATGCAAATGTTTTGTCCAATGCCCCTATGTTGTTGTTTTTTTAACCCTTGCCCCAGTAGATGTGCACAGCGAAAAAGCCACTAACTCCTACGAGTGTATACCACCGGCAATCCCTCCACTGAGAACTAACGTCAACAAGTTTGATGGCAAAGAACCCAATAAACTGCAGCAGGGTAAATCTAAAAGTAAGTATGTGTGTTTTCCAGCTGGACCCCTCTTGAAGCACTTTTTTTTCCTCTATACCTCGTGTGTAAGGTGTGTAACACTGCGCAGTGCTATATGGTCAGTAATGCCAATGCATGGATAATGATGTGAATATATACTTTACCTTGTAAACCAGGTATTGTGCTTTCATAGTATGCAGTTTCAACACTAAATGAAAGTCAACTGATGTAGAATCAGTGCTACCGAACATAGATAAGAATGTTATCGCTGGCCACAACAAGCCAACATTTCCCTTCTTTGCAAATTAAAATATCCGTCTTGAAAGAAATGCAGCTTTTCCTGAGGTTGTATTGAAATGGTCTCTCTCTTTCTTCACTTCGATCTTCCCATCTGTGATAAAATCATCAATACTTAAAAAAAAAAGTTATTTCAGTTTAGTCAATGTGCATTTATAATGATATGGCTGGATGTTTATGCAGGGATGAAGAAAAAACAACAACTACTGATTGTGTTCTTGAGTTTCTGTTTGTCTCGGATGTTCTAGCAAAATGTCCTGCTTTATCAGTGTCATTATACTTCCTGTTGTCATGGTTACTGCTGTGTATCTCAACACACTGATGTTATGTTAATTACCAATTTTTATTGCATGATTCTTGATTGGCTGTTTTTTATTGGATGTAATCTGTCAGATTTGACCACCTAAATCATTTTGTGTTGGATTTTTTTTTTTGTCTTGTTGGTTTGTGCAGTATTAAAGTTTTTTTTTTTTGGTCAATGATGCACAGATATCAAACATGATAATAAAAGAATAAATGCTAAAAAAAATGCACAGTTTATAGAGCTAATCTTTCTAATAGTCAGGAAATGACACATATGTTCCTTTTATGTCCATTCTATCCCCCCCCCCCCAAAAAAAAAAAAAAAAAGGGAAAGGATGTTGTGTGTCTGTTACACCTGAGCGAGCTCTCTGCCGTTCGTTGAATGCACACTTGAAAAGCCAGTGATGGTTACGACAGACATACTTTTTGTTCCATGTTCAGTGTTCAAGCAGGGCAAGAACAGCAGCCCCAGCCTGAGTAGGCACTCGGGTGTGAGCGGATCATCAGAGAACATCTATGCAGATATTGATGAAATGCTTGCCCAAGCCAGGAAGGCATCAGAACCACTCCCACCGACTCCCGACAACTACTCCAGTATACCAAGAAACACCCCTGCATTCTCCCCTCAAGGTAAGAAAGGAAAATATGCTCAAATATGGAATTGGTATAATGCCCCACAGAGGGGAGTTATCAAGGAATGCCATAAAAAGTGTTACCAGTTGTCAAGATAATTACCAGTTGTCAAGGTAACCATATGTTGTCAGGCAGTGATATTGATGGGAAATGTAATCTGCAGCCATCAGTACTGCATCGGTTAGTTTGTATATATTACAAATCACTTTCTAACATGTACTGTAATCAATATCAGTCTTGAGCAGGCAGTTTGTTATATATGATTTCATATTAATCTTTGTTGCAAGAGATATCAAAGAAAGAAAATGGTATCTAATCCATCAAATCCTTCGCATCAAAATGAAAATCCTCGAGTCTCTGAGTATGCCAATATCATATGGTATGTTTGTGCTTCTATTCTGCAGAGCCTTTGTTAATACCCTTGCCAGACACAGCCAATGGGATCAGCAAAACCCGGCCCATTTCAACCACGTCACCTGACAGCATGCACACATACGACAATGCACCAAGGGGCAAGCTTCGCCCCTTGGCTAACCACACCCAGCCGATGGTCACCACACCTTCCGCCAGTCTTTTGGGGTCGTTACCGAATGGTCCCCAAGTAGAGGAAGATGAGTTTGTGGAGATCAGTAAACGTGCTAAAGTGTCGGTCAAGGCATGAGAGCAACGTTTCCTCCTTTGAGGTACAAGGATTGACTTGTGATGTTATCTTTTCTAGACGTCTGAGGCTGGGACAAAACATTGAAGATGGCTCTTTCAAAATAGCATTTGAATGAAGAGACAAAGATCAGCCATGAGATTTAGAGTTGATATTTTGTAGCTACAAAGTCAAACGGACTTTGATAATTCAGAGAAGTGACTAATGTGGAGTCAAGGGATCAAGGGTGACAAATGCATCGATGCTGCACTCCACAGGAAAGCTGTCAGACAGGTGGACGTAGAAATATCATGAATCTGCCAGCTCGGCTTCTCGGAGGATTATACCCCCAAACAAGCCCCCACACTTTGCTGGCGAGTTGGTGGACACCTTTGCCTCATGTCGCAGATTTTGTAGGGAGCAGAGCAGATCGAACGACAATTCTGCATAACTAATTACTGGCACTCAGTTCGCTGCTTGTGGTGTGATTCGGCCGGCATAAGAACACACCAGTCCCATCATGGGTTAACATTGGTTACCGGTAATAAAATCATGCAAGTTGTAATCAAGGCATTGATGGTGCGCATCCTACACAACATCATACCTTGAGTCATGTGTTAAATTTCACATGAATAGTTTACATAGACCTATTTGACTTTGGTGAAATAGATTGAAGAATTTATTTTCTTATAGTCCAGTGATGCTAGAGGTTTGGATGGTGGATGCTAGAAATTTTGCTTCCCTACATCTATCATCTGTTTTCCATTATTGTAGAGCTAGTTAAGTGAATATTTCTTTCATTAAAAAAACGGCTGTATGATTTCTTTCATTTTCTGCCATTCCAGGAGTGGAATTAAACACATTCCAACAAAAGTCTTCTTTCTGTTCACAAGTTTGCACTTTCATCAATCCGAAGTTTTGTTAGTTAGAAATTAAGTGGCTGCAATTTGATATTCTGTAGGAGCTAGCCTGAAATCTGATCATGTTCAACTTGCTACTAGAAACTACAAAAGCTGTTGTTTTTGCGTACAGATATTTTCGTGAATGAGGAGGTGACTGACATTTTCACAAGATGTCGGTTTCACGATTTGACAACGAGACTATCGTAAGTGCACTAATACCTGTCCATAGATCTAATGCAATCAAGATCAAGTGCCGATATTTTCGTGTGGAACTATAGTGACTACGAAATTTGTGAAAATTAAGCCATCGTGAAAGTAACAGCTTTTACAGTAGCTTTCTAGATATAAATACCCACATCATTACAGTGGAGAAGTAGAAGCTATTGAAATTGATTTACTCTAGAGAGATGAAGCTCATTACAGGAGAAAATGAGTCAAACATGATGCTTCTTCAGTTCTTTTCTGTCGTTAAAAGAGTTCAAGGTAAGTGGCACAATAGAAGAGGCTGTAATAATCCTTTTTTTTTTTTGATAGTGCACCAAAGCACTGCAGAAACTCACTCACTTCAAATTGCATTGACTACACTCGACAGCTTTGAGATTTCATATGGTAAACTTTTGACAATAGTCTACACAAAACAAATTGATAATAGATATGCAGTGATCGACTCTGAGCATTCATGCAAACCATCTTGGGGATCACAATAATCTACCCATACATCATTATATCCGTCTTCCATACTTGCTTTACTTTGCAATACAAGTACCTCAACATTCTAGAGTTTGTCACATGTGGTGTACAGCTTACACATTTTCATATGTATGGGACTGAGTGTGCCATCTTTTTCTGACCTGTCAACTGGCTTTCTAATGCAGAATTTCACTCAGTCATACAAGGTGAAATCTGGACTGGAGATAAACATAACAATCATGCAGATATGGAATTTGTATTAGCTGCTCTGTGTTTAATGTTTGAAGAGTTTGCCAAGTACTGAGACAAAAGAAATGGGATCATCACATGAAATAAACATAGAGGAAATTTATGAAAGTGGTTTAAATGTTGTGAGTTATCTCGGCTGCCCTTTAACCCGTTTAGGAGGGACTGATTTTGCTACAACATTCATTTCCCATAGACACCTGCCTGAGTATACTTGGGACTTATCCTTAATGGGTTAAGCAGTTTTGCAAACCACTTCAGTGGGTGTCTGTGTAATTTTCTTCCAGTTGTAAAGGTGCACAAGTACGACATGAGGAGAGCTCCGTGAAATTGATGAAAATATGTTAAACCGAAGTTTTGTCCAGCGATTACTGATGTCATAGAATTTCTACGCAACTCTTTTAATACCTATGACTCGTTTACAGTAGAATGATGTCCAAGGAAATTCCATGAGAGAAAAAGAAATAATTGAAGAGTCAAAGTTGATAGTAGAAGATGAGAAAGCTACATTTTTTATAAATAAATTATTCATAACATGGTGGCAATGTTCGTAGACTTTAGTGTAGTGTTATCAAGCAGGTTGGCCTACATGTCAAGCTTTATTTCATATATCGAATATGATGGAAGCTCTCTGTCCAAATAACTCTTCTGCAGTCAGTGTTCATGCAATCTTCTTTCTTGTTTTCTTCATCAGCCTGTATACTTGCCAAACCACTCCCTATTATCTATGCCTGCCATAATCCCTGATCACTCTGCTGGTCTAACAGAAGTATAGCATTCACTTTATTTATGCATTTTTGTCAGTTTATTGAATGATGAAGTGGCATTTATGAGCTGAAGGTAATAATGGAAGAAAAGAGATGTAGATGTTAGAGGTCGTCGCTTCTGTAGTCACATTGTAGTGGCTGATGACATGAATTTTTTAATATGTAATTGCAAATGTCTGTAAATACAGGTTTAAATAGTGAAACAGCTGTATGTATGATAATTACTTTCATGTTTTTTTTTTAAATTTACCAAAAATTATATATGTATATGAATGTAATGATATCCATCAATTATTGCAATCATGTGAAAAAAGTGAATGTAGATATTGAATGTAGAAGGGTATTTCTGTATATTGTCATGTATATGTATTTTATATACCCTCTAGCACATAAACGTTTTGTGACCGTGTACACAACTCATGTAACTAGCAGAAATGCATGACCTCAAAGAGCAATGTATATGGCTTAAAATGCTCTCTCCTTTTTGTATTAATTTACAGTTTTTAAATGCTTTGATTATGCAATATGGATATAATATGCTTCCAATATAATCCATTCATTTGAAAATCTGTGTCATCAAGTTTATTTGCAATCCCCATTTCTTCCACATTGCTTTTATTTTGTCTCTGAATGATGGTAAACATTCAAATTTCTTTTGTCCTGATCACATTTTTTTTTTTTTTTTTTGGTGGGGGGGGGGGCAGCTTTATGTCTCAAATAGCTGTGTTTAATAGATCCAAAAGATTCCTTTAAGAACAGAACAAACAATTGTGCATGTTATCATATTGTTCTCTGCTCTATTCAGACCTTCCAACCTTTCTGACTGAAAACAGGCATGATTTGGCTCAAAAGTAGGAAAGAAAGAGCAGTTCCCATAGGAGTGTGTAGTAAACTCATCAAGAAAAATAGGAAACTTTTATTGAAACAAGAACTGGGAAAGGTAAAAACATCACATTCCTTCCTCCAAATTTAGAATAGTTAGGAGGACTGTATATTGTGATGACATCCCCCATACTACAACCTCAAAATTCCCCTATGTGCTGGACAAATAATCGGGTCCAGAGTGAGCCAAGCTAGTTGGAGCAGACTCTGAGTTTGTGATTGCTTGAAATATGGTTTGTAGTTTGTGCTGGGTGAGCCCAACTCCGTAACATGGTAAAATGCATGAAGGTAGTGTGTAGCAGTACTTGACATGGTACGAAAAGTCATTTCAGGAAGATGTCACTGATTCCTGCATTCAAATTGCCTGTGTCTGCCTGATGTTTTACTCGGTACAAACAATTACCTCTTCCACCTGTGAAGGTTTAGCGTCTAAAGAAATAGAAATGATGAAAGAGGCACTATATATACTTTCTATTCTTCTGTCATTTGGTTATCTGAAATACTACTCGAGATATCAATGCACTGGTTGGAAAACTTTGATGTACATGTGCCTTGATCACATCTGAATTTGCTAAATTTGATACTTCCTCACTTCATTCTACTCTTTTCGCTTAGAGTAACAGTAAAGTTATATGGTCATTTGATGTGATTTCGTAAGATTACAGAGTACTTAGTATTCCATTTCTTTTTTTTCTTTTTTTTTTCATTATGAGATGTTTTCTAAACAAGTCATATGATATTATTTTAAATTGATTTTATGTATTTTTTTTTGTTTTAATTCATACATATTCTGCAACATGAAGAGTAGATCAAGCTCTTCCAATAGACAGAATCTCCCATTACAATGCATTAATTCAGTACATTTTGTACCATTTATGGGTTTTTCACCATATGGAAAATCACACTTGTGATTAGGGCACATAGATTTATTGTACTATTGATATACTAGTGTTGAGAAAAAGAATTTGAGATATATAAACCATAGAGGAAATACTGAAATCAGGGATTAGGAATATGCGAAAGAATGGTTTCGTTATAAGACCCTTGCCAGTTTTGTGTGAATACTTAATATGCAATGTTGAAAATGCATCAAGAGATGACAAAGGGTGTAAACCCTTATGCCAGTTTGACTTAATCTCAGCCATCCTACTACCCCGTCATGGACATTTCAGAGATTGAAGCAGAAAATCCGTCCCCTAGCCACCTTTCTAGCTTTTGTAAAGTCAAAGCGAGTGAAATGGATAATGTTGCTACCTTACTCTGTGTGCAATGTGTTGATACCATCTCATGTGCCAGTTTTCAATATTTTTTTTTTTGTTTTGTTTTTTTGTAGAATGGCCCAATGTAACTAACATGTACATAGATCAATTAAATCGTCCATCAATCTTGGTGTGAATAATGTTTAGTGCAGAAGAGTGCTCTGGTATTGTGGAGGCTAAATCAGTGTGTAAGAAATGGCTTGATATCCTTTTCTGTGTAACTCACAACAGATCCTGAATTCATTAACATTGATAGATTATGGTTTCTTCTCTGAAAATGTTTCTTGCCATGATATTACGTGCTTTTGAATTTTGAGTATGAAATCATCAATAGAGTCAAATTGTAATATGGATTAGACTGCCATTGGTTCTTCTCTAGTGACTTCATAAAGATGAGTGACTACTTGACAGCAAACTTAACATTCAAGAAGACAAAGATAAATATGTAATTTGTAACCTTGACTTCCTATAGACAATTATTTTCTTTCTTGTACAAAATGTATCAACCATTGTTTCGATGAATTTTCCATGCCCTCATTAAGGAAAGAGGTTGTACAGCCCTGTAAAGTACACACATGTTCACACCATGTGGAAACGTCCTTTGTAAAGTAACGAAAACCTAACTTTTATGTACAGCGTGTATAAATTCTTGACATGTAATAAAAATGTCAGTATTCCAAAGGATGTCCAGTGTGCTCCTGTATGCTTTTGTACACACACACACAAATATAAAATACATAATACATGTATATAATATATAATACTGTACGAGCTGAAATTTTCGCGGTGGTTTTATTTTCGCGAATTTCGCGAATCGCCTTTGAATCGCGAAAATAACAACACGCAAATAAGTAAGTTCAGTTAGACCCTCACAAACCGCGAAATTAACAACACGTGAAAATGTCCTCGAAGGACCAATTCGCGAAAATATCTGTACGCGAAAATGTCAACTCGTACAGTAGAGTATATAATATATATGTTGTAATATATTATATGTGATATATATTTTATATATTGATTTGATTTGATTTGATTTATTCATTCTCCGTATGGCAACATTTACATTTTTTTTTCAACATAATCAAACATAATGATATACAAATATGAAACTCATTATAGCTAGTTTCAACAATTTCAACAATTTTTATTACAAATGCATTTAAGACAACATTACGATACATGTGATACGGATATATATATATATATATATATATATATATATATATATATATATATATATATATATATATATATATATATATATATACATGTATGTATGCATGCTTATAGTACTACAGTGGACTCCCATTATAACAAAGTCCTCGGGACCGGTCGGCAGTTTTCAGTCATTATATAAAAATTTTGTTATAACCAACAAAAAAAAAACACACACACAAAAAAAAAAAAAACAATAAAAAACTTGAGGATAATGCTAAGGGGTGAACTTTAATTTTGTTATAACTATGTTCATTATAATGGGAGTGCACTGTACAATAAAGAGACACTAGACACTACGGAGACCAATTTGTGTTTCAATGTTTTAAACTACATCATATCCCATTCATACCATGCTTTACTGCTGACAACACTCGTACACATTTTTCCATAGTTATGCACTGTCTCCCGTATAGTCTCCTGACCTGTACTATCTTCAGCTCTGTTCCCTGTTATTCTAACAGCACTTTACCTTATCTCATCTCCCTCCCTCTCTCTCCCCCTGTCTCAGCAAACAAAAGATTACTAAGAGCAAATACTCCACTTCACTCAAGGTAGATTGGTTTCATGTACATTCATTTGTATTTCATTACACTGTCAAGGTACGGTACATCGTATTCTGTACAAATGATGTGATGCATCTTTGCCAGGAAAATATACATGGGGGACAAAATGAACAAGCAGAGAATTCAGAGTATTGGAAGTACAAGTAAAATGACTGAGTTACATAATGCCTGGTACAAATGTACATGACACATGAGTCAGGAGTTGATACTGGACTGTAACTCATTCACAGAATTAGTCCTTCTATCTTGCCAGATCTTATTAAGTAATACATTATACCGTAATCTCTTCATTTACCAGTAATTCTGCTCATGTAGTTCAGGGCCCTCTGGTAGAGCAGTGGCAACACTGGAGAGGTTACCCTTGATAAAGAAGACATTATTATTCTTATTATTATTAGGATGGGGAGGGGTGCAAATTGTCCTTTGCTAAAATTGATTAATTTGGGGGCTTCATTTGACTGAGAGATGTAAGAAAACAAGCCCCAATCTGAAAGGAACTGGCTATAGATAGGAGCTTCCCCACATGCTTGTGATTGTTGGGCCAAGTAAAATCATCTTGTAACTAATGGTTTAATAAAAAGAAAAAAAAAATGACTATGTATCATATACTGTGTATGACACATGGTCATTAAAGACGTGTCCTTCAAATTGTGAAATAGGATATGTTAGGTGCCTCTTTTATGCATTGAGATTCTACAATCAAAGTTTGGTTTTAAAGAGATCTTGATTTGCCCTTTGAGCATGACTTGTGTGACGTGAAAAGCTACATGACATTTTCGCTTTTGCTATAGTACTAAGAAAGTGATGCTCGAATGTTGTTTGCTTTTTTTCCCAGTAGTTTGAAGAACATTCGCTCAGGCTTTAGATTCATTTTCACAGGAGTGTTCCCTAACTTCAACATTTTAAAAGTGAGCACTGATGATCCAATTTCATATAAGATTTTTGCAGTCATGGTGCACTTGGTTTGTACAGAAAACAAGAAACAATGTCTCAATTATTGACTGCTTACTACAAGACATGGACCTTCCTTCCATTAAAAGGCAAGACATTTGAATCAGAAGCAGATGTATCAAAAGATTAGGCAATTTTTGTGTAATATGGGTAGATGTTTGTACATTTACATATAATTCTAGTAGAGCTGCAATTAGACGAACTCCATGTAAGAACAATCTCCTGGTTAGGCAGTTGGGGTGATGCAAAAAATAAAAAAATGATTAAAAAAATGCAATTCCCGAAAAGGAAAAAACAGCTGGTTTAGGCACTACAAATGTAATATTACAGATAGCTGTACACATTCTAATCTTTTACAAAGCCTTTGCTGGGCTACTATTTGACAGGAAGTCAGTATGTTGAAAAATGCTGACACGTCATGACGTCGGACACAACATCTTACAATGGCTGATGTTTTGACAAGTTGATACTCCACAAGAAATACATCGCACAGAGTTGCTCATTTTGAGGGCAAATGGCAACACACTAGCTTTTCAGAACCGTACCTGTAACAAGACATTTCAGTAATCAAGACTGTTTTCTAGCAAATTTGTTCCAAATTGCTTCGATTTGTACCTTTTATTCTGCGCCAATCACACAAGCCTCCTGCACAAAGAATTCTGAATGCCTTGTGCACAGTTTTTTCACTTAGGAATACTGAGAATACATTCCCACACAGCAAAGATAGCAATATTACGAAGTATCATAATGACAATGCAATTTCCATCTTATAATATTGTCAAATTTTCAGATTTTTCTTTTTTTTTTTCTTAAATATTGTAAAAAATAGTCCTAAGGTTTATAGGGTGTTTGTGAGAGCTGTTCACTACATCATTCCCATATATTTACTCTGAACAGCCTACATAAAGCAACGATGCACGTATCTCCTAAAGTCTCTGTGCTTTCTGAAAAAAATCACTAACAGCTGAAATCCGGCCACCATCAAATCACAGTGAATTTTCCCCTCGAATTCTGGAAGCGCATTTTGAGCCAAGCAACAGCCCTCTAAAATGTTTTAAACAGAAAAATAAAATTGCTCACTTGGCATCTTGAAGCAATCTGGACTCATGGTTTAACACTAAATCTTACAACACATTCCAAACACTATTACAGTAAACAGTTTGCAAGCTCCTGATACATTGAAACCCCATCAAAGGCATGGACTGACAAGACCATTGATTTTGAAACAAAAAGTCAGAAACACTACAGACCCCTCTACTAGGCATCGCCTTAATAATTACTCAAGATATGTCAGGTTTGTTTTCGAAAGAAATCTCCGATTCACAAGAATCAGGGAGACTTAATAAAATTTTAAACCCATCACTGAACATTTAAATGACAAAGAACACAATGTGAATATCACAAAGTCCCATTGCAACTCAATGCAATATTTCCACTGGAAATTGTATAAGTAGCAAATTCAATTCCATTCAATTCCAAATTGTCTGCAGCATAACTACTGAGTAGTCACTAGTCCGTTACTCGAGCTTGGAATACTTTTGGTACCCACAAACCGCCCTGACAGCAAAGGGAGGAAATGGCATAAGAAAATAAAGTCGGAGCGAGAGAGACAGAGAGAGCAAGAAAGAAGTAGAGAAGCGATTGAGACTGAGATGATGTCGTTACAGGTGACACAGATCTCGACATAGCCAAGATGGCTAGTCGGCTTCGACAAACACAGTACCCCATCATGGTCTGTGGGAGGCTGACTACCCTCCTTCAGTCGGAATCGAGGTCCATGCAGTCGTCACTGAAGGCCTGGTCACCTTGATCGGTTTTAGCTCTGTGCGTGGAGAAGAATCAAACCCAAACACAGCACACATCAGGCATGGAAGACGGTCATTTTAGAAAATATGCCAACATCTGTCAAGTTTTGTAATGGACAAAGAAATATGAGTACACTGGAGCAAGATTGCGAAGGCGGTAGACTACAATTCATGTAGTTGTGAATTAAGCCTCATGGAATGTCCTCAGGAAAGATATTGTACGAGTAAAAGAGGTTTGTCAGAATTTTGTTACAACAATTTGAGGTTGATATCATTTCGGAAACCTTAAAATGAGCAGTAACATACAAGCAATATCACAATCAAATATCTGAAATGGTAAACAGGATGGCATATTTGATGACTTACAGTAATTCCAGTTACCCTTTTTTTGGGAGGGGGGATTTGCTAATTTTGCTGAAATATGATGCTCATTTTTGTACCACTTTCCATTAATGGGCTTACTTCTTCTGAGATATCACATGCATACATGAACAGCTCAACTTTCAACCAACAAAAATCAAGTACGTGTACTTGGGACTGCTGAATTCTTATTGCTTCAAAAGAGCAAAAATGTAATACAGTAGACTCCAGTTACAACGAAGTCCTCAGCACCGGCAGTTTTCTTTCGTTATATCGAAATTTCGTTATAACCGATAAAATAAACAATAAAAATACATAAAGTGGATAATGTTACGACCCGGATTTTTACGTTGTTATAACCGGAATTTCGTTGTAACCATGTTTGTTATAACGGGAGTGCACTGTATACATGTATTGTGATCGAAAATGCACCACGACACACCTTAACTGAGTGTAGCAACATCCAGACATATTATTGTCATAATGAAGTATCTTTAGAGTCCCATTTCCGCCACAGTTGCATTCATGAAAGACATATCATTGCAATATACAGTCAAACTCGCATACCTCGAACTAGTCGGGACTGAAGAAAATGGTTGATAGTTTTGAGGTCATCATTAATTAGAATCAGTACTCTGCCTATTCATGTACGTATGTTGGTGAACCAATGACAAAATGAAGCGAAAGTTAGCCTTCAAGTTCATAGGGTGAGGTTGAAGTATTTTGTATCATAAATATACAGTATTTAGAAAAAAAAAATCTTTGATCACTCGAGAGGCAAGAACTGAAATCAATGAAACCCAAAGGTTGAGTTGGGTATATATGTCTGCTTATATTCTTAATCTGTTGTTTCATGAGGTCACCACTTAAAATCATCATACATGCAAAGCCATGCCTTACTTAAAGTATGAGACAATAATCATTTGATCACTCGAGAAGCAAGAACTGAATTCAATGAAACCCAAATGTTGAGTTATGTGTTCAAACAACTTTTGGTATATGTTTGCTTATATTCTTAATACATCTGTTGTTTCATGAGTTCACCACTTAAAATAATCATACATGCAAAGCCATATTTTAAGTATGAGACAGCAGATTGTACAATGAAAACAAACTTTCAAGTCCGACATTACAGATTTATATTTTCCTATCGTATTTAATGGATATGTCAGTACACTGAAAAGCGTAAAGTAGTGGAAGGGAAGTCATAAGAAAGGCTGTTTGATTTTAAGACCAGAAAAGATAACTTCAACAATAGGAATGAAACATTTAGAAGTTCGTTGGAAATATGTTGGCTTTAACTTAAACAACATGTACGAATCACATTTGTGTCATCATTCATCACCCCTTAACAGCCAAATAGTCAGTCATGGTGGTGCTTTTTCTGATGTTTATAATTATTCATGAGATACAACTCATAGTTCTCCACGAGCAATTGCAGCTCAGCTGGTGTTTGCCCAAAGATGTCAAACTGCCTGATCACGTTGAGAGCTTGACACACTTCGCTGATCGAAGGTGGTTTGCGCACACAATCCTCCCCCTGTTGGCTACTGGTTTCACCATTACTGTACTCGTCGTCGCTCTCGCCGTCTTCTTTGACTCCTGTGATTTCAACAATCTGGTCATCCGTTAAGAGCTCGACGCCCATATCTGCTGCATCCACGTCTACGTATTTCTCCATGGCAGGTAGCGGAAAGAGGTCGGCCAACCTCTCCCAGATGCCGCAAAATTCTTGCGTGTCTTCAACACCTCCATCTTCCACGCGCTCTCCATCTTCCTCTACTTGGTCACACGGAAGAATGAATCCCACATTCCTGAATACATTAGCTATTGTCTGTTGGGACACCTTGTTCCATGCCGTCTTCAAAGCGATGATAGCGTCAAGAAGGTCCCATTGGAAGGGAATTCCCCCATCTGCCGCTGCAAGTCGTCTGAATGCCAGGATGTGCCGATAGTTATGTTTCAAATTTCTGATGATGCCACCATCCACTGACTGGGTCAAGCTGGTAGTATTTGGCGGCAGAAACACAAGTTTAATGTTGTCCAGCGTAATATGAGGATGGGCCGGACAGTGATCGACGACCATAGCAATCTTTCTCCCTTCCATCTTGCGGTCAAGTTTCCTAAGCCACGCCTCAAACAATGCCCCTGTCATCAAGGCCTTCTTGTTGGCTTCGTAGGCAACTGGCAGACTTTTCACGTTCTTAAATGCGCGTGGTCGCTTGCTCTTCCCGATGACAAAGAGGGGGAGTTTGTCGCTGCCATCCATATTAGCACACACTAGAACAGTGACACGTGTATTCTGCTGTTTACCTCCATAGAAGGTAGTGCCAAGAAAACGGAGCGACTTCTCTGGTAACATTTGCCAAAATAAACCAGTTTCATCAGCAATGTAGATATCCTTCGGGTCATAACGCCTCAGAATATCTGTCAGCTTTCCATCTTTCCAGCCTTGGATAAGCTCTTCATCCACCCCAGCAGATTCTCCAGCCTCTTTGATGTAGCCTATTCCATATCGTTTCTTGAAACGACTTACCCAGCTCAGTGAAGGAGCTGTCTCGTGACCAAATTCTTTGGCAAAGTATTTGGCTTTTTCAAGCAGCATCTCCCCATCAAGCCGGAGATCGGGCAGAGATTCCTTTTGCCGAAACCACGTGATCAAAGCCGCATCCACATTGTCGAATGCCATCTGCCTCATTCTCTTGATGCCCTTCCGTGCATCACATGGATTTTCAACTGCTTGCACAATTTTGTGGCGGTTTTTTATCACGCCCGACAGTGTATTGGTCTTCACATTAAACTTTGCCGCAACATCTTTTTTCTTCCATGTTGGATTTTCATCCATGAAAGTGAGGATTGAGTATTTTTCCTGATATGATTTTACGTTCAATTTTCGCTTCGTTGCCATGCTTGAAAGTGACAGACGTGCTGCTCTCTTCGACCTACAGAAGGATAATGGCAGAGAGGTCTATTGCCAGGAGTTTGTACCCAGTTTTCTTCACAATTTGGACATTGAAGTTATGCAATTCACATTCTTGCTATTCGCGGCGGACGTCTTTTTTCATTTAGGGGCCAGTGGGGTCGATGGGCAACTTTGTATTAATTGTTCCAAGAGGTAGTGAGCGAGCTTGACTAGTACCTCCTTGAGTGTTCTTAGTATACATTGAATTTTGCATTATTACAAGTTAAATATGGCATATAGAATATCATCATGCTAACTGGAATTTGATGGCTTTCTCAGCGAAGAAGTTACTCCAGATATTTGCCTGAAAAATCTTATAGCGTATCCTTCTGTAACATCGAAATTTATCTGAATAAACTGTTGTTAAATCATATCTATTCTTTATTATGCTTGGCTTACTTCCAGATCATGTACCACAAAAAGAGTATTCAGTGCTTACATTCTCGGGGGAGAATAATAATGAAACAAACCTCGTGAAACAAAAAAGTTAAAAAAGCACTATGCAGGAGATTGATGTTTGGACAGCATAACTGTCAACACCTAAGCAGGTGCACCACGACGGTTGAGAAATCTATGCCCATGGCATGACTATAACAATCACAAATCAGAACACAGTGGTTAAAGAAAAGAAGTTGATGGGGCAGAGCGCAGTGCTTCTGTAAGCACTCCATTGGTATGGGTGCTATGTGCATACCGTGTACATGTGTAGGTAGGTGTGGGGGAATTTTCTTGCCAGCTGTGTATTGCTTTGGGCCCACGATCGTTCTGGTCTCTAAATATTTACAATCAAGTGTGGAAAGATTTATGACATGTCTTCGCTGTCTACGCGCGCTTGGGGGGAGATGCTGAGTGATGTTTGCATTTCGCTTCGAGCAACATGCTGGGAAAAACAATGAGTTAATTACGATTGGGACATTAGACTTCCCTCCGAGGTAACCAAACTTTGTATAAGTTTTTCGAGCTATGCGAATCGTAACACACAGAAACTCCAAACGAAAAATCTGGTAAGTGATATTTGGCTTATCCGACATCGAGGTTAGCAAGGTTGACTGTATGTTTACAACTACACGTACATAAAAAACTTGAGCTCATTCCATAAAATGTGAAAAAAAAATCAAATTGCTAACTACAAAGCTGAACACATACTTGGAAAGTTACAAAAGCAAAGCAATTTAATCATTTAGAAGCATAGTGCACATCTTACTATTATGCAGATGTGTACCTTCTTAGCTAAGAGCTGATTATATGTTTCTGCAGACAATACAGGTATTGACACTTTTCTGAGAAAGAAGTCTATCCATGATAACTGCAAAGAGCACATCGGAGAAATTTCTGAACAGTCCAAATGAAATCTGAGACTCACCTGTGAGTTCCCTGTTCTCCATCTGATATATCCATGTCATCAATGGGCCGAGCCATTCCTGGTGGTCCTGGAGGCTGCTGCTGCTGTCCCATAGGTTGGTAGGAGGACCCCAGCACTGGAATCCTCTGAATGTCTGCGGGGAGATTGGCACTGGAGCCCAATGTGGGGATGCGCTGGCCGACCGGAGGAGCAGGGTTGGGCTGGCTTGACGACTGCTGACGGTACGCCTTTCCATACTCTGGAGGTACATCATCATCATCGATGCCATCATCCTCATCCTCCTCGGGGCCTTGTCCTGTGGCTGTCCCATACTCAGGTGGAATGATATTGAAGCCACCTCTGTAAGCCTGTCCATACTCTGTGGGAACTTCTCTGCTCTCCCTTGGCCTCCAAGCTGCCCTTCCATACTCCACTGAAGCATCCTTGGCCTCTCTCCTGTGAGCTCGGCCATACTCTTGGGGAACTGGAGCGTGAGACTGGGAGACTCTGTGCCCGGACGATGCTGACGAGGACTCCGATTGTGAGCCACCCCATCTTGAGCTCTGAGGCTGCCTGCTGTGCCTGCTGCTGGATGAGGGTTCTGGCGGTGGGGGAGGGGTGCGAGGACCCTTCCTGTGCCTACTCTGTTTAATTCCCTCAAAACCTTGACGTGACTGTAGAAGTGACCTTGCCCGTTCAAACCAATCCTCACCCAACCTGGATTCCTCCTCTTCCTCCTCCTCCTCTTCTTCTTCAGGTTCTGGCGTTGCTGCTTTTGTTTCTTTCACCTCCTCCTTAGATTGCTCTTCCTTTTTGTGGACGTCTTCAGGATTATTGAGCACCACACTATCACCATCACTGTCTGGAGTGGCTAGTGCCATATCTGCTTCCCCTTGGTCTTCTTCCTCTTCCTCCTCCTGCTCCTCACTTTTAGGCTCATCATCTAGCCTCATCAGTCCTTCCTCTGCAGCTCGTTTCAGCAGATCCTTGGTGACACTGGACCCAGCAAAGAGGTCCGCTCCCATGAGCCCGCCCTCCGGTGACCCGCTCCCCTCTTCCGGTGTCTGGCTTCTCTCAGTGACCACATTCTCTTTATCTGGAATGTCTTGATCCTCTTTAATAACATCATCATCAGTTTGTGGGACATCCTCCTGTAAACTTGGCACATTCTCTTTTACTGATTGCAGGTTGTCTTGTTTGGCAACATCAACAGAATTAGTTTTATTGTCTGTGAGAGCAGTATCTGATAACGAGTTCTGAACAGCTTCCGGGAGATTCCCCACTTCATCCTCCTGTTTAGCAGCTTCCTCTTGATTGTCCCTCTCACCATTTTCCACTGGCTTCTCTGCCTGTTTCTCAACAATTTGTTCTGCAGGACCATCCACCTGCTCTTTCTGTGATGGATCTTTCTCATCTTTCTCGGTTGTCACCCCGACACTGGCACTTTCATCCACTCGGTTCTCCTTGTCTTCTGCATGTGAACAGGAAACATGAGAACACAAGCTTTAATGAGTATTACCTATAATGCCTGATTCTCTGCATTCGCAAATAATGAGGGCTCAGTCTGTATATATCAAGCAAGTGCTACTTTAATCGTACAGCTCGTTCTTGGTTCATACTTCAGCCCACAATGCAACTTCCTCTACCGGAATGAAAGGGAAGAAACAAAATTCAAGTGGAGAAGAGAGGAACCACACCCAGTGACAGCTATGGTCCATACACAGGGCATATAAATCTTTTAAATGTGAGAGAAAATGTCTATTTGTGTGTTTCCTCTGTCATCTTGAACCATACATACAGTGAAGTCTTCTCTGATAAAGTTCAGTTGGAGCAATGAAATCTCTTACAATGCAAGACAGTGTTATTAAGTCTTTGTAAAACTTGCGGCTACTTAAATCTTTATAACTGTACTCCACAGGGAAAATGGGGGGGGGGGGGGGAGACAACACTACTGGGCTTTGTTCTATCACTGTTACTCAAAACCAGGGGCCTGTATGAGCAGTGAGGATGTCCCTTTTACCCATTTTAGGTTGCTCCGCAGCCTTCTTGTCCTCTGCTTCCATCTCCATCTTGAGCTGAGCAGCACTCTCTGAATCTTGCATAAGGAAGACCAGCTTGAGTTTGTTGTACAAGTACTCCGCCTTCTTCCGCACTGTGTCATTGGACTTGTATTTTCGCACCTTTTTCAGGGAGTAACAACAATAACAACAGTAGTAGTAACAATAATAACAATGATAAAATTACAACTAATAATGATCACAACATTAACAGCAGTAATAACATGCTGATTTCTCTAAGTTTTCACAACATTGTTGTGCTAATACGGCTCACAATATACCACCTGTCACTGGATTCAAACCTGCACCCATCTAGGGACCATTCCAGCTGGGCTGCCACTTCATGGCACAAATGTGCTATATTCATTCACAATATGGTTTAGTTTCCTCTTGGTAACTCAAATTTGTACAGCTGGGTAGGGAGGATGAGTGTCTTAATAAATTCAAGGACACCTTACGTAGCAAGGTCTGAATCCTACATCTCCTTGGTGAAAGCCCACACAGATCACAACTCCCTTTTGAGGGGGTCAAAAGTTCAAGTATACAATCAAAATTCTGCTTACAACCATCAATTTGAGGGTCAAAAGAGGCCTACCGACCCCCCTTCAGCACCACAGATGGTACTGTTAAAACAACAACACACAAAAAAAAAAAAATAAGGTGAGATTTACACATGTTCATTTGTTTGAGTAAGGTCAGATACAGAACTAATGGAGATCATCAAGATATTAGATAAATCTCTTCACACATGCATGTCACTATTACTATGGAAGTCAGTACCTTTTTGATGGTCTGGACAAAGTCCACATGTTTCTTGAGAAAGCTTGGGGTCAAGCTGTCAATCATCTGATCTATGCTCGTCATGATCTGTAAGCTTTTGACCGGCTCCTGTCAAGTAAACAGAGATGACCCATCACATTCACACATAACATTTCCTGCATGTTCCACACTAGCATAAAACTGAAGGTCAATTATAGAGTTATTGATACCACTGGTACTTTTTTTTTTCATATCAAGATAACAACAGTTCATGCTGACAACAGACTTCAAAATCACTTTACCTCTCTCATGCTCATATCAGCAACATGAAAAAAACTAGATATATCGCTACGGCGACTGATATGCCTCCGCCATAATGCATGGTTCTCCTAATAGGTGTATAGTACAATGTCTTGACAATGTGCGATGACAGTATCACACAATTGGCAAAATATTAAAATGACAGGTTTGACACAAATGTGCTGAATGTTCACTTTCCTAGAACTAAGTTCAATTGGATGAATGATTAAAATGTCAGAGTGCAGGTATTTAGGGAACTGATGATTTTTACTTGACTTTTGACCCTTTTATAAGTTTATGCATTGAGTAATTTTCAAGGTATTGAGAAAAAGTATAAGTTCAGTATCAAATGGGAAAATAGCATTATCTAAACCTTTCGTTTGACCTTTGACCTCACAGTTCCACAGAGAATCACTGTTAGGTAGAACATGCATAAATATGTAAGTTTCATGATGATACCTTAAGTTACTTTCGAGATATGGAGGAAAAAGTGCAATTTAGCACTTTCACTTGACCTTTGACCTTTTGGCAAGAAACTTCCCCAAAAATATATATTGGGTAATACATGCCATACATCAAGTTAAAAAAAAAAAACCTTCAGGCATATTGCATTTTAAGGAAAGTAGTGATATTTTGAGGAGTTGACCTTGACCTTTGACCCCCTGACCTTTGACCCATGACCCCCAACTTCCCTAGATAATCACTGCCAATCGGTACAAGCATATATACTAAGTTCCATGAAGATGCCTTGAACCATTTGCGAGATATGGAGAAAAACATGAAATTTCAATTTTTTTTTCACAAAATAACCTGTGACCTTTGACCTTTGACCCTGTGACCCTAAAATCCACACAAAGTATTATCCCCCAAGGATATACCCTCATACCAAGTTTGATGTACAACCACCACACGGTTCTTGAGATATCAACAAAAACAAAACGGGACGTACGTACGTACCTATGTACGGACGGACGGACGGACGACCCGAAAACATAATGCCTCCGGCCACTTTGTTGCGGAGGCATAAAAAAAGAAATATGAATAATATGTTCACACTGCATGACAAACAAGTTTCAACTTCTCCAGCAATAACAAGAATGTATTTCTCATAATTCTTCATTCAAAATAAGCAAATGCTGTGCTTTACTTTTTTAAAATTTCTTAAATTTCTCTTGCCATGAAGAGTCAGTAACTTTATCAACAACAAAATGTTGCCTACATTTCATCGTTCACATTAGAAATAATCTACGGCATGAACTCACAGGGTTATCCAAGGCAAGTGACTGCTTGAGGCCCACATGGAGACGCTCAATCTGCTCAGCAATTTCTGTTAGGGATCAAAGGTCACACGAGACAGCTTGTTCACTCATGTCCACCAAAATTTGGGAGCGTAAGAACACAAACTCCTATAGTCTTGCTTTCTCTTCTATCAATTACTTTACTCAATTATGCTTTAGTTTCTCATTTAGATAATGATATGAGGTCAAAGAAAATCAGGCCACATGTTTGTTTGACATGCCACTAAATGTTTCATATACTGTAAAAGAAGAAATCTCAGTGCAAAAATAAAAGTGCTCAAATGTTTTGCTTGTTATAAACAATGTTATTCTATAACTTTAATTTCACAGGAGGTATATTGTCAGGGCATAACTGCATGTTCTCTGTAATTTTCTTCATGTTTGCTAGTCCTGAAACGTGGGTGAAATTGCTGTCGTAATGCAGACAAGTTACATTTTCACGTAGTTTGTGCTACCAAAAGCATTAGCCACTGTGGCAGTGGTAAGCTGTTTGGAGTGCTTACGCAATTATCATAAACAGTTTGCGAAATTCATCTCTCCAAAGTCAAGCTCCAAAAATTACTTGCGTGCAAATTTCCATTATCATAGTAAACTATTGGAGCACAGACAGAAAGTAATTCTAAATTCTAAGGGAAGGTTCACTTCCTTTTATAAAATTTGATTGAAGTGACAGCAGTCATGCAATCACCACTTACAGATTTTTAAGTCTAAATGACCCATCACAGTACAGTAAAATTCCAGAGTTTGCATGCAATCAACAAAGATCAGACCTTCAACCATCACTGCAAACATCTTAATACAAACTATTTCAGAGGTTTCTCAGCCATCACATAATGAGAGCAAATGTACAGGCATTCAACAGTTTGAGGGCAATCGGACATTTGCAAACATCTTGCCTTTATCATCCTGTCAGTAAGAAGATTGATAAAGAATAGATATGTACTAGACAGAACTGATAGAATGAGAAGAAACTCACCTTTGCTTTTGTCCTTCATCATTCTAGAAATACAAGAAAAAGACAAATACGACTGATTACTGAATATGTTTCATGTCACCAGTTCTGGATGACGTAAGACTTTAATATTGTCAATGCTTCTCACAAAACTCCTTTTTTTTTCAATCATCCTGACCCAAGACTGACGTAACATGCAGTATTCTGTAAGCAGTGACCATTGTTCTGAACGTTGACTGACCTAAGATCTCATCTGTATGTATCTAGTTCAGTCTCATAGATACACATGGAGTATAGATTTATTATGTCACAGTGGGGTAACCCGCTGAAGATGAGTGCCAAGTATACTCTGGCAGGTGTCTATGGGAAATGTGTGTTTGCAGCAAAATCAGCCCATCCTCAGGGGGTTAAACTTACACTTGGGTCTAAATCAAACAAATCTCCACATTTGTCATTATAAAAATTGCCACATGCAAATATAAGATCTGACACTTAATTTATGTTTTTTTCCAACCACATCGGTAGCACTAGGTAAATAAATGAACCATGACTGCTCCATGCATTTAGCAATAGAGCATTATTAAATATAGTTGGCTACTGGAGATATTTTCCAGCATGTTGCCATGCACAGTGATATTTCCTCATAAAATTGGAGTCGACAGTTTGCAGTCACAAGGAAATGACTGTCACTAGAGTCACAAGACTTTCAGGTTAGATCACTAAGTTTATATTCATCAGTAAGCCTAATGCTTGATTAGGCAAGTCAGCAAGATGATAACATTACCATATTTTATGTCACACTTACCCTTCTCTGGCCTTCTTCTTGGCCAGTTCCTTTGCTTTAAGGGCAGCAAGCTCTTTTTTCCTCCTCTGCCGAGACAAACATTCAAGATCCATATTCTTGAATTCAATATGCAAATTTGTATTTCACTTGTTGTTTTTTATTTGGGGGGGGGGGTGTTCAGTAGTCAAGACAGGAATTCAACTTAGCTGTCCCTCTTTCGAAATCTCAGTAATAAAGCATTCATTCAAACACCTTCCCATAATACTCGTTCATGACACTGACTTTTGATAGAAATGTTCTGTAATTGATTAAAAACACTGCATAATCAAGTATTCAGGTGGCTAAATAGGAAATCAAAAAGCTTGCATATTGGTCAAATTTTGATGACAAGACATGCATGAATTTAGGCAGCATGGTCAACTTAGGTTTGTCACCTATTTTGAAAACATTAAACAAGCATACACTTTAAATACAATTTAGAGACATTTTCACTACATTTGACAAGTGAAATTAAATCAATTGCAAATCAAACTGTGATCTCTTTTTCACTCACTTCTTCCTCTTTCCTTTTTTCTTCCTCTTGCTTTTTCTTGGCCTCAAGTTTCTGTCGTTCTTCTGCCTTTCTCTTGGCTTCCTCCTTCTTCTTTCTTGCCTCCTCCTCCTGCTTCTTTTTCATCTCTAATTCCTTCCTTCTCTCCTCTTGCTTCTTCTTCAACTTCTCCTCTTTCTTCTTCTCCTTCTCTTCCTGTTTTCTCTTCTCCTTCTCGAGACGTTTTCGTTCCTTCTCCTTCTCCTTCTCCTCCTTTCTCTTTGCCTTGTCGGCCTTAGAGTCCTCCTTCTCGTCTTCGGCGACGGCCTGTTTGTCGTCGTCATCGTCGACGCCGGCATCTGAGTCTTCTTCCTTCACCTCGCTCTTCCTCCTCTCTCGTTTTGAAGTTTTCTCCGGCGTCTCTTCTCTGGCGACGTCCTCATCACTAGACACATGCTCATCTTTCACTTTCACCCGATTCTGTTCTTCTGTCTCTCCTACTTCAGCTTCCTGCTTCTCTGCCTTGGCCTCCTCCTGTTCAGATGACTCCCTCTTCTTCCTCTTCTTCTCATTCTTCTTTTTGGCCTTTTCCAACTTTTCCTTCTTCTCCTCTTCCCTCTCCCGCTCCCTCATCTGCTTGATTTGTTCCTCTTCCTGTTTCCTGCGGGCCTCTTCCATTTTGCGCTTCTTCTCCTGATCTCTCTCCTTCCAGGACATGTGGACATCAGAGTCATCATCACTGCAATCACCAAAAGCCAGTAAGAATCTTGTGTTATATCATTTGAATAATTTAATATCAACATTTTATTTTACAAGAAATGACAGTGCAGCAGCCATTAAAGAAAAAAAAAAACAAAACCAAAAAGGTAATGTTTGCTTGTTTGTTCGTTTTGTTGTTGTTGTTGTTGTTGTTTTTTTTTATACTGGAACTGTCATCACAAATATCCCTATCTGTCCCTTGGTGAGATGTTTCTCTCATTTCACCCTGTACATATGCTGAATTTATACTTCTTGTCCAGTGGCTAGTGGTTTTGAGTGTGATACTTGTGTTGTATTTGGTCTGAGCAGAGTCAACTGAAGGAATTCACTTCTGCTTTTACAGTTTACAAACAAGTAAGACACCTGTATTCAGAACATGGAATGCTCCTCAGTGTTACATACCATTAAAGGAATGGACATACCTTGATATACTGTCACTAGACAGGGGTGTAGTCACTACAGGTTTCTGAGCCTTTGCTTTCTTTGTGCTGGACCGGGGTGTCTGTTTGGCCTTCTTCTCT
The DNA here is from genome assembly GCA_033980235.1 of Diadema setosum. Lineage (NCBI taxonomy): Eukaryota > Metazoa > Echinodermata > Echinoidea > Diadematoida > Diadematidae > Diadema > Diadema setosum. Next base: position 3,011,266 of record CM067067.1, on the reverse strand, counting down.
GCAAAGGCAAACAAAACAATGACATTATAATTGTGATTACAACAAAGTCCAGTATCAATTTCAAATTTTGCTTGAATCTTTTAGATCAGCATTTAGATAAAATTCTTGACTTGGACCATCAACCCCCAAGCTCTACAGACTTCACTTGTCAATTCAGTGCAGCCATTCAGCAATGATGCATCATTACATAAGTAGCATTCATTATTTCTTCATTTGTTGCATGAAAAATACAATTTTTATGTAGATTCAATTGTAACTCCTGTCATTTGTTCGATCCCCACCATCAACACACACACACACACACACTCTAATCTCCGTGATTGCCGCTGTCTTACTACATCTCATTGCACACACTAGATGGAACGACAGACACTTGTCTACAAAATCATAATGTTATCAGCAATGTTGGTGTCCAGGCATAAAAATATGGGGATTACTAATAGCAAGATAACATGTAAGTTTTTCTCTCTCTTCAGTTTCCTTTCCAGCAGTTTTCATCTTACATTTGCGAGACTCAGTTTCTTGCCATACTTTTTGCATTCATAAGACAGCAAGAGGAAGTAGAAATTTGATATATAACTACATTTGAGTGACTCACCCTTCGGTGTTTGCTTTTTTGGCGGGGTCTTCTTCGTCTTCTTGGGCTTGACAACTTTTTCTTCCTCATCCTCCGAGTCCACGGCCGGCTTTGCATCGTCATCATCCTCATCATCCATCTCCTCGTCAGAATCGGCACTGACTTTCGACTTGCGCCTGGCCTTGCTTGAAGAGCCGCTCCCTTTGCTCTGCCGAGCCTTTTTCTTCGCTGGTGCAAATTCCTGCATAAGTAATCCATTATTTATGTCAGAATGCAATGCAGTGAACATACTGCTACAGTGCACTCCCGTTACAACGAACACGGTTACAACGAAAGTCCGGTTACAATGAAGTAAAAATTTAGGCCGCAACATTATCGACTCTATGTATTTTTATTACCTGAGCCAAGCGAGGAGGTTATGTTTTCATTATCGTTGGTTGGTTTGTTTGTTTGTTTGTTTGTCTGTGTGCAAAATAACTCAAAAAGTTGTGCACGGATTTGGATGAAACTTGCAGGAAAGCTTGAGAATGACACAAGGAACAGATGATTAAATCTTGATTGTGATCCAGAATTTTTTTTTGATTTTATGAAGGATTTTCAATATTTTGGCAGGTAGGATCAATGAACTTGGGAGTTCAAGCTGCACATTTTTTAGGTTTTCATACGCGCATTTAAGTGCATGCTCTAGTTTCTGCTAGGGGTAGGCGCGCCGCGCAGCTGAGGGTTTACGACATAACAGAGGCTTCTATATTGGAAAATCGGGCAATTTTTTAGTGGGTGGAAATCACTGATCTCTATGGAAGAGCAAGATCAACGGTGGAAAGTAGCTGCTTGGTGGAGGTCTGCGCTCTCAGAGTGCTTTTCTAGTTGCTTATTTGTTCGGTCATAATGAAATTTTGATATAACGAAAGAAAACTGTCGGTCCCGAGGACTTCTTTATAACGGGAGTCCACTGTACAAATACAGTGCTGTGATTTAAAGGTATGATGCAAAACATTAAGCACATTTTCATTTTTTTTAAAACTCACAGTAGGTTTTCTGCATGAGAAAGTGGTTATTTCTGGAAAAGAGAAACAAAACACTAACCGGTTCACCTTATTACAGAATGAAATATTTTGTGAACACTAGGTCTGGAAGTATCGACAAGTTTAGAAAATGTTGTCTCCTGAATTTGCCTGCATGGCTGTAGGCATCACTGCTTCCATACCTCCCCACTGCTCTCTGTGGCACTAGGAGTTGCATCGTAGTCGGTCTCATCATCATCAGATCCTCGAACTTGGGGGCCCCCTGAAGAACGTCTCCCCTGCTTCGACTTGGGCTAGGCGGAAAGAAGTAACTATGTGTAATACAACTGGACAACAGTGTGAAAATAGAGTTAACGGTATTTCTTTACCATCATCTCTAAAACAATGTTAACGAGGACTTCAAAAGAAGTAGAAGGAAAAAAAAAGAAGCTCACTGTAGTTCTAAAAGTGAGAAGAAATGAGGTATGCACAATCAAGTTTAGTTTGCTACATTTTTACACTTGGCTAGATATCCACTTCATACAATTCCAAACTACCACATGAATCAAGAATTTCCATAACTGTTGATAAGATACTGCAGAAATCAAAGCCTCCAGCTTTGACTTGACTGCATCTACATTGAGCATGCATTCTTAAAGCAATCCATGGTTACAATGCAAAGTCAACTCTACACAAGTCAAAATCAAAATAAATCCAGGACTGACCTGATAAAATGTGTGTGGTTATCACACTGTGGGGTTTGGTTTACATCTATGAAGCTTGTTTTATTAAGTGAAAAAAATAAGACTTTTCAAATAGGTTTACAAATCAATGTATAATGGAATCTTGCAAGAACATTGAAATTACTGCCCATGTTGATTTTTTTTTCCTAAGCATTTGCAAGCAGATGCAGAGAAAAGGCTGCAACAGGCATTAAAAAATGCAATATTTCACACTGACCAATAAGTTGACATAATTTGGTACATACCTTACTGCTTTCTGCACTTGCTTTCCTCTTCTTTGGCTTTGGTGGTTTCTTTTCCTGTAATAAATAACAATGAAAGAATAAGGACAGTACAACACCAAGCAAACTATCCTCGAACTCCAATTTACTAGTAGTGTCTTACATTTTGCTGACAGATAACATCAGTTTACACCTCTAAAAATAAGAAAGATTTTACTTATTTACATTCAGTGTTTTGACTTGGGTTATTCTCTTTTTTCTTCAAAGCTCAAAATACATCTCAAAATACATGCTTTTATTGCTAATGTGACTGTATTTCACTTCACTGAGGATATTTCATTCATTTCAATATATGACAGCTAAGACAAAGAATGGAGAAACTAACATTCAAATCCTCTTAGAAAACAAATTAATTGAATAGAAATGTATGTTCAAAAATTCGCAAATTCCATTAAAAATGACAAAATCTATAAGTTCTGCCAGTCTTGTTTGTAATCACCTTGCTCTTCGGCTTCTTGCCTCCCTCATCGATCACCAACCCGCCATCCGAGTCATCAGAGTCTGGCTCCTTTTCAACTATCTCATCTCCTTCCTCCTCCTCCTCCTCCACCTCTTCTTCTGTCTTTACTGCACTTCCTCCAGTTTCCTCGTCAGTAGAGGAACCGGGATGCTGGTGGAAGAAAGGCAACCCCATACTGGATGATCAACAAACAACACCGTCATCAGCACAGCAACTACTTGGCACCCTAACATTTTTATGTGTGCTCGTTTAACTCTGGAGGAGCAGGCGCATCTGTGCACAAATTTGTTGATTTATGGCTTTAGACTATCACTTGTTTTTTCTCATTAATTAAACAATGTTCTTCTCATAAATTGAGATGCAAATGCTAGCCCATGACACTCCTTTATAGGATATATGACAAGACTGTCATTGATATTTAACACTTTATGATGCTTTGTAAAAGCTGTCAGTATCCAAGAGTGGTTCTTTGTCAACAGTAAATTATCAATGCTTATAGCTACTTTTAGCAACATTCCAATGAGTAGGACACACACATAAAGAAATATTTGTATCTTCCCTTTGGATTTCTTTAAAATTTGGCATCAGATTACATGATAAAAAGATGATCATGACATTAGTTTGTCTATTTTTTTTCCAACAAAGTAAGAATTCACTTTGAGCTTCTAATACTTACCACTCCATGAAACTTGACATTGGGGTTGTTTTCGATCTCCCACAAGCCGATGTTGAAGGCCTCATATCTTCTGTGTGCTTTTCCATATTTCTCCTTGAATTGTGCATATGGGTACAAGTCTTTCACACCCATAAATGCCCTAAAATATTGTTTCAAAGAACATTGTAATATTTTATAAAGTCAACTTGCATTGACACTGCACAAGTCAATTTACATGAGACATGACAAACAACTTAAGCTGTATATCATCACATACAGACATTATCATCACTGTATGGCATTCAATTTACAAGGGAGGTGCATCACATTCAATGCTGAATCAAATTGCTCTGTATCACTACACCTTCATGCACACACTGCATTCTGTGGTTCAATAGTAAGGTACGTGACTTGTATATTTAAATCTTACTTCAGATTAGCAGTCTGAACTTATTCTAATAACAATGTTCAAGACTCACTAGAAAAGAAAAGAAAATCAAAACAAAAACATGAGAACTCTTTGAGATATTAGAAGTCATGTACAACATCAGACACATCTTTTTCATTTTTTTTTTTTTTTTTTTGCCAGCCTTTTTCCCATTTGAACAAACATGACTACTGTACTGGCAACATATTGTACATGGTAGTGCAAATGGCAACAACAGAAAGAAAGGACACATATTAAAGCCAATCTTACGTTTCATGTGTGCCAAAGAAGAAGATGGGGTATTTATTTGGAGGTGGCTTCACCCCTCCTTCTGGAACATCATCAACCTAACACGCAGAGAGTGAGATAGAAAGACATGAGATGGCATTAGAAAGACTGATAAACACCACAAGTACTAACCATACAAAGTACTAACCATACAATGTACATAGTACTCAGTCCCTGTGTCAGTGTAAGACAGCCTAACCATGTGCAAAGCTATAATTAAACATAATGTTTTCTGCATGTCTCCAAACCCAATCATCCGTATTCATTAATATTCAACATCAAACGTGTCCATCATAAAATACAACAAAGATTCATGAACATTAAAACTGCAAACAAAAGAGGAACACATTCTTCAAATAACAGTGATTTATATCATCAAATAATAAAATACTCAGTGAAGTGACTTTTTACTTTTTACAATTACAGAAAGTAAGAAGTACTCTCCTGATAGATTAAACGGTATCATTTGGTAAAGCAAGAAGAAATGTTGAATGTCCTTACCCTTGCTGGCCAAAATGGCCATCCTTTCATCTTTGCAAAGACCTTATCTCCTGGTTCATACTGCTTTGGCCGCGACATGGTGTTTTTTTCCTCTTGAGACCACACTTCTCACAGGCTGAGGTTGAAGTTAAAAATAATACGTAACTCAAAACATTGTAAGATTTCAGAAGACACAGATTAAAAACAAAACAAAACAGATAGATCTTTGAAGGTTTGAATGATGTTCATTATGTTATTGGTCCAATAGAGGACTCACAGTAATAACTCTGATACTACGTAGCTATTAAAAGTATCATGAGCCAAGTATACAAACTACCACTGTGGAGTGGTGATAAATTAAAAACATTTTGCCGAATCTTGTTAAAATACTAATATAGGCCTACTCCATATTAAATCAATCAACTGAGGGGGATATGTACAACTATAAGATATTTTGGCAGCTCAATCCACATCACAGCTATGGTTGTGAAAGGATGTAGTGAAAAAAAAAAAAAAACTTAGAAAAATCTTGACTGTAGCATCACTTCTATATTCTTCCAAAGTAAAGATCTTTTAGCAGCTATATAGCCATGTAACCAGGTATAGCACATCTCTGGTTTTTGTGAAAGGACGTAGAATAATCGATAAAATCTAGACTGTAGTTTCACTTGTATATCAGTAATGCCTTCTTCCATACAAAGTTCACAGTCACCTGGTTGATTGACATAAGATATAAATCAATTCACCCAGGGGGATATGTTAAACTAGAAAAGATTTTGGCAGCTAAATGAGTTAGCACAGCAGCATTTCCCTGGGTTTTTGAGAGGGGTTTTCAAACAATTTATAAAAATCTTGACTGTAGCATAATGTAAAATGGATTCTTCAAAAGTTCACAACTATTTGGCTGACATTTAATGAATGGTAACAACTAGACTCAGGTTCTAAGACTTCTACTATAGAACTATGGGCAAAATCTATTGGTAGTAAGTGACATATTAAGAAGCATTGATAGTAACATCAAATTTCATGTCCTCGCTCAAAACAAGCCCCATTTTGCAAGCTTCATCTGAAAAAGAGGGCTAAGTGTTTAACCCTCAAATGATGCAATATTTGGTACCCTGGGGTACCAAATGAAAATTCACCATTTTGTCTAATTATTTTTTTTTTTCCAGCGCTGTGCCCTGGTTTACCAAAAAAAAAAAAAGGTAGAAATAATTTTTTGTACTATTATGATCAAAAATATTTTCCTGTTTGTGATTATGCAACAATTAGTGCATGCAATAATAACATTTTTCTTTTCTCTCATTTGCATGCTCGGTTGCAAATCTTCAGTTTAATAATATGTCTACATGTTATTGTAAGTACTGATTTTATTATGTTGACTTTGAATGAGATTGGAAATTAAATTTGAGTTATTATCCATTCCAAGACAATGTCTGTTTTTTTTAGTAACAGTTAATGTTCTTGCATTGAGTGGATTGAGTGAATGAATGATCGCGTGTGGGGACATTATTGCCATTCGGATTTATGCCAGCGCTGATGATGAGAAAATAGCTGCCATGACAACAGTAACTGCACAAGAAAATGTTAGAGTCTACATATAGAAATCTAGTAGGGTAAAACCCCCAGTATTCGGTCATTTAAGCTTTTCTGTAATATTCTTTAAACTAAAATAATACATACATCATATCTACAGCAATGTATGTGAAATATATCAAATTTCTTTAATCTCAATCACCTTGAAAATCCCCTAGAATACGGTCACCGCGATGAGAATTCGGTCACGCGATATGCGCGTTCATAGTCAATGCGTGTTCAAGGCAGCTGAAAAATGCGCCGCGCACTACTTTGTTGGCGCAAAATTGCATTGGCGACGTTGCGGCACCCGTTGGTGACCGAACACTGGGGAATCGGTACTTGCATTCAACCCTTGTACATTGAGTCACTGTATCGACATACATGTACGGAAATTTTGTTTTTCTTTTGCGTTTTTGAGGATACTATCACACTCTGAGCTTGCAATAAGCAAAAAATCCTGCAAGAGAACGGCAATTTCTTGATTTTTAGCGCTTTTTCAGCAACCCGTACTCTTAAAACTGGGCTTAATCCGCATGGCTTTTGGAAAGTTGCGCCGATTCTGCACTTTTGACGGTGAAATCTGGGATTTGGGATGGATTTTTGGAGGGGACTAAAGACCCATTAAGGGACTTTCCTGTTGTGACTGAGTGTGCAAGTATGTGAATTGATGTGATTTGCGTGTGTTTGTTGTGACATGACAGTAGAACTTACTGGCTGGAGATTAGTGATAAGTGACCGAATTCTGAATTCTGGTAGGTGATCGAATACTATACTGGTACCCCGAGTCTTACCCTAGATCATGTACATGTAGATTAGAACCTGTCTAACGTTAGTACAGTAGATCTAGAGTTCTAGAACAGGTCTCTAACGTTACCTGGTAGTCGAGGTTTTACATTTTGGACACAAGACGGTGCTATGCAATGGCGCAGGCTGAAGTTATCCCACGCTACGAATCATGAGGCAATGGTACCATGAATGGGGTACGGCGTGCCAAATCACATGTGTAGCAATGCCCACAAACGTGACGTGACAAATGAAATGTAACAATCGGCAAAATCATAAAATCGGCCCCATAAATAGCAGTGCGTGGCGCGCGTGCACTCCACTATTCCGAGTGTTAATTTACTGCAGTGTTCTTCGTTAGTTAGCCAGCAAGGCTAAGGTTAGGTTAGGTTACCACTGTGTAAATAACAGATAGTAACCATGCACCGCCACCAGCTACCAGCGACCCCGACACACGTGACGTACCTAAGTCCCACGCCAGCCGCGCCGGGGTTAGGGTTGTATCTAGATTAGAATTCTATGATTAAATTAGTCGAGGGACATTACGTTCCATTTTGGAAGTAGATCTTAGGCAGAGTCTATACGTGGCAAGGCCCAAAGGGCCAAAAGAGGCACATATTCACACACACAACACAGCACACACATATGAGGGATGCGATGGAGGAAAAACAACACACGCACACGGCCCTTCGCGGGGAAAGGCACGCGCAGGCACACCACCATCATCGAAATCACACACTATATCGCTATCTCGAGCTCGCTCTACCTACGATTGAAAGGCACCTAGTTATCCAGGAATAATTGAAAAGTGGTAAATTCTGCTAAAGGTCATACACAATATCTTATTCATCCAGTTATTGCACATACACTCCATCACAAAAATCAGATATATGACGAGAAAAGAGTAAATTTACCAGCTCCTTTCGTCGAAAGAGACTCTTCAAAGAACAGCCGTGAAAGGCGCCATTTTCGATATATCATTCAGGCTCGTTCGCGTGATGTTCTCGAATCTCCGTGCTATGAAAATACTAGAGCACGGCGGCATAAGCAGAGGCACGTCTTGCTCTGTTGCGTGCAGCACAGCGAGCCTAGGGGAATCGGGGGAGTCCCGTGTCAAGAAGGTACGGTATAAGGCCCAACCGACAGCAACACTCACAACAGCCGCAGCATAGCTACAGGGCACGCACGGTATCTGGAGGTCCTGCCTGGAGGTCGGATCCAACGCGTTCAAGCGGAATCAGGCCCGAGCTTGGGTGGACCTTTTTGTAACTTGGGGTTCGTTTAGCCTGCCTTACGACGTGTAATATTGACAGCCTCGTAAAGTAGAAAGAGTAAGACATCTCTGACTGACCTGTGCAGCTTGCAGTCCACTGGTCAAGTAGGTTTTGCTTAGTTGAACTTTCACTTGACTCTCGTAATAGAAACACTTCCCCCCCCCCCCCATGCATGGATGGTGCCGCAACTGGCAACTCCTACGTCCTATCATACATCAGCATCAAATTGGGGCAACTACACCGACATCCTTATAATTGTATAAAGTTATATGAACTGCTTTTACATGTAGTAAGTAGAATGCTTTTGCGGGATCTGTCAGGCAGTCCATTAATTACGCACTACTTCAAGTACTTAGTACCACTGAAAATGCTGATAAACAGCAGTTTGAGTTGGATGCGTCACTGACACTGGAGATATCGAGTGAGGGAATTGTTGGGAAATATTGATGGTTAATGTTGGTCATCGAGTTTAACCCGTTGAAGACGAGTCCCGAGCATACTTGGGCAGGTGTCAATGGGAAGCGTGTGTTGTAGCAAAATCAAACCATCCTCGATCCCTTCACCTTCATAAACATAAGGATTGAGAGAAGGCAGCAATAATATTAGTAAGTTAGAACACATCAGTAAAAGTTTGAGGAATATTGGACAATCGATGCAAAAGTTATGAATTTTTAAAGTTTTTGTGTTGGAACTGCTGGATGACGAGACTACTAAGGCTCGTGATGTCATATGAGTCAACAGTATAAAGAAAATGTAAAGAAAATTCAACATATTTTCACTTTTTTCGCACTTGACTTGCCTCTTTCTAAAGGCAATTGGAATAATATTACCCATAGCATACATCTGTATGTCAGTAACGAGTCAAGGGAATGTGTACTTTTTTCAAAAGATGAAATTTTGTGAAATTCGCTTTATATTTTCCTTTATTGTACGCATGTGACATCGTACACTGCAGTAGTCTTCTCATCCAGCAGTGACTGCACAAAAACTTCAAAAATTCATAACTTTTGAACGGATTGTCTGATTTTCCTCAAACTTTCAATGATGTGTTCTACTAATATTGCTACATTCTCTCAACCCTTATGTTAATGAAGGTGAACTTGTCCTTTTCGTAATAAGCTTTGTGGCTCACCTCAGCTAATGTTGATATCGTCTAAACTAACAATAACACTAAATAGTTTTGCCACTAAAGTACTTTTTGTATCCGTGTCAATATCTCAAATTCTGAGAACCCAAATTGCACAATTGCAGGATATACATGTACTGTTAAAGTGGAAATTTTCGCGGTATTGAAATTTTCGTGCATTTCGTGCAACCAGAAACTAGCGCGAAAATAAAAGCAATTGAATATTTTTGCTTGCCATATGTTCCTGTGCGTGATGTCTTGATTCTGCGAAATTACAAACAAATTACTTACCCAGCCGAGCGCGAAAAATTAGTTGCACGAAAATTTCCACTTTTACAGTACTTGATAGCATCGTGTCTTGTTTGTACTGCACCAACCACTGCTGCTGGGCTAGTTTGTTTTGAGCAATGACATGAGAGTCGACGTCGATATTAACACTTTCCTACAACCGATTTTTTTTCAAATTCATGTGAGTAATCGGAAATGAGCTATACACTATATCCTGTAATTTTTTTTGCAATTTAATTCAGTAGACTAGATTCGAGATATGTACATCATGGATGCAAAAGTACAGTAGTGCCACAGTTTGTGTCGTCTGTAAGTCTAATGTGATTGCATTACATCACTTATCTTTACAAAAGATTTAAAGTGGACTCGCAACTTTAGAGATCACTGAAGGACTTTATAATTTACTTTGATCCCACAATGATGTATTGTCCGACTTTCAGGCAAGTCATTCAGTATTTAACGTTACAATACCTAACAAGAAGTTCACTGATACTGCATGTTGTTGCAGGTAAAACTCTATGTCATACATGACGGGGTTGGTATTCGCCATCATTCCTGCTGCTGGCACTGGGGAGCGGACGGGATTGGAGAACCCTAAACAGTTTTGCCACATTGCAGGTCATCCTCTCATTCTTCATACATTGCAGTGCTTCCAAAGGTTTGTAATCACATAGCATCACAGCAATCACCTAACTAATTCACAGTACATTGTAGTGCATTAAATTCTTCCAAATGAAATGGTCACAATCATCAGCTCAGAGCAAATTGCAATATAATGTCAACAGTGTAACTGCCAGTGCGAGGACTATTTTTGGTTATCTAGCCATACAAATGTATGTAATGGGGAAGGAATATCAAATTAACTTCATTACTTTAAAGGGACTGTACAGTACTGGTTGAGGTGGGGATTCATGTTTTGAACATTCCTAAGTGAGATAATGAAAAGCCTCTTATAAAATATGAAAGAGCATGTAATTTTAAGAAGGATTCAACGTTTATTTGATGAAAATTGGTTTTCAAATGGCTGAGATATCCAAAAAAGTGCTAATAATAAAAGGCGACATGCCACAACTTTATTAGGATATCTTTGTTTCACCTTGTTTTTGGATATCTCAGCCATTTGAAAACCTATTTTCATCGAATAAACTTTTGATACCCCCTTAGAACTGCATGCTCTTTGACATCTCATAGAGTGGTTTCTGAATATCTCGCAAAACGTTAAAAGCTAAATCCTCACCTCGACCAGAACTGTACACACCCTTTAAAGGACAAGTTCACCTTCATAAACATAAGGATTGAGAGAATGCAGCAATGTTAGTAGAACACATTAGTGAAAGTTTGAGGAAAATTGGACAATCGATGCAAAAGTTATGAATTTTAAAAATTTTTGTGTCGGAACCGCTGGATGAGGAGACTACTAAGGCATGTGATGTCATATGAGTACAACAGTATAAAGAAAATGTAAAGAAAATTCAACATATTTTCACTTTTTTTCGCATAATAAAAGAGCACTTGACTTGCCTCTTTCTAAAGGCAATGGGAATAATATTACCCATAACATATGTCAGTAACGAGTCAAGGGAATGTGTACTTTTTTCAAAAGATGAAATTTTGTGAAATTCTCTTTATATTTTCCTTATATTGTTGTACGCATGTGACATCATACACTGCAGTAGTCTTCTCATCCAGCGGTGACTGCACAAAAACTTCAAAAATTCATAACTTTTGAACGGATTGTCTGAATTTCCTCAAACTTTCAATGATATGTTCTACTAATATTGCTACATTCTCTCAATCATTATGTTAATGAAGGTGAACTTGTCCTTTAAAGAGGTCTTTTGTGAATGAAATCCCTGAAATAGACAAAAACCTCAAATATAGCATCACTTGGGGCTGTAGAAATGGACAATCCTAGTGACATCTATAACCATTTCATATTTTGTGCAAAAAAATCTTCATATGCCGTGATCACGAGAGGAGATAAAGTAAAACATTTCTAAAAATTTGCTTTAATATCTATGGAAATGGCCTTCCAGTTTCCTCTGCTTGTGGAGTTGTCACATGTCACATCCATATCCAAAACAACTTGTATTTTAAAGGCATTCTTAACCCGTTTAGGACAGGCTGATTTTGCTACAACACACATTTCCCATAAACCCTTTCCCGAGTATACTCGGGACTCATCATCAATAGGGTAAAGAGAACTGCATGCATACTGTACATACAGTACATACATACTGTGTATCTAATGCTGTATATTTTGCAGTTGTTTTTCTTTTGCGTGAATTTTATGAGTCAACTAATATTTGCACAATATACAACTCACAAATAGTGCCTCCATTTAATACAAATGCTCTGTATACATAATATTCCAAGGGGGGGGGGGGGGGGGATGGGAGGGACCACTTCACTAAGTCAAACCAATCACTTGTTAAATTGTCTTACAAGTCCCAATTTATTAAACATTATGTCATATATGGTATTTCTAGTAACTTTCTTCTGAGTTTAACAGAAATGTAGATTATGATGTTTCATGATGAGGAAATTTCTTCATTTTCAGATACCTACACAAGTTGTTCATCACAGAGTGTTTATTTTTCCATTAAAATGTTAATTCTGTAGCAGGTTGTGTATTTAAGCAGCGGTTTAGTGGAATATCTGTTTTGTCTATTAAATTTTGAACATGAGAAAACAAAGTTTCTTGATTCTCATCTTTTGCACTAGTATTCACGGACTATATTTGTGCCTATTTCTTTTGAAAATTCCATATTATATTAGGTCATGGATTGACACAGTGGTTGTGGCAGTGTCCAGTGACTGGTTGGCGTATGTACAGGACCTTGTAGATAATCACTGCCTGAGCAATGTTCGTCTGGTGCTTGGAGGAGAAACACGCCACCTGTCCATCAAGAACTGTGTGGAGTATGTCCGAGACAAAGTGGTCAGCAGAGGATTTGACCAGAGTGACGTGACGGTCATTGTCCATGATGCTGTCCGCCCATTTGTGGCAGAGGAGACTCTAAGAAATGTAGCAGCTGCAGCTCACAAGCAAGGGGTTTGTATGCATATTGCATTCTGATGTGCAATCGGAGCACCATGTTTTACCATTGTGCAAGTCTCCATTTACAGTAAGATGAACTTTAGCTTACAGGGGACATTTTTAGAAACTGTTTCATTGTTTGCTTTTGGTTTCTTTTCTTTTCTTTTCTTTTTCTTCTGTAGCCCAGAACGAGGATACTTTTTGGAAACTTTTCTTTCAAGGAAAATATATGAAGAGGCAATGGTTATGATTGCAGTCAAAAATTCATTGTGACAAGATATGAAATCATTTTATTTGATTGTCAAGAACTGCCAAAACCTGCCTTTCCTTCATGAGCTATTGATTGATTCATTGTTGTTGTTGTCATATGAGCACTTGCTTCGTATCTAGTGAAGCAGATAAGTAGGTATTGGAGTACCCTTGATATGTGCGTACTAATGTAGCCGACATCAGAACATAGTAAAACCAGTTTTCATTTTATGATATGTTCATCTCTTGCTTTGAAAACTCTTCTATGCAGGCAAGATGTGTCTTGTTCAAGCATGATTTATAATGGTTCATTTTGATTTGGGATTTCTCATTATTTGTAGCATGTCCTCTTGCTACTTTGAGCCAGTCAAAGCACACAGGAAGTGCGACATGTCTACTGTTTTCTGTGCAAGCAGTCAAAGTTTAGGTTTAGAAATCACTGGTTGTACTTGAAATGAGTACTAGTAATCTGTGTGTATCTCCTATATTTTAACAGGCTTCTGGGGTGGTGTGCCCATTGGTTTCAACAACGCTAGCCACCAGACCCGATGGTATTCTCGATTATTCCCTCGTCAGGTCCAAGCACAGGAACAGCCACACTCCACAGGCATTTTCTTTTTCAACCCTTGTGACAGCTTATGAAAAGGTAATTAAAAAAATAGTTCTGTTTGTTTGCTGACGGGTTCCTGAAATTGCTTTCTTCAATATCATCCATAATGCATGAGAGAATTTAAAGCTACACAACTTAAAAGGAGCTGAGTTCCAGAAGAAATGGCTAGCTGACAAGAAGGAAATTCTTAGTAACATAGATTAGTGACTGCATTCATGAGATACAGTTTTGTTCATATTCATTAGTATATGATCACATCATGGAACATCTGATCACATCACATTCACTTTAGTCAATCAGGGGGTAAAAAGAAAAGGAGGAATAACTTTACTGACTTTTATCTCTGATGTTATTTACTTGTTATCATTATTCCTGTCTTCCAATTTATTCCTATTTTTTTTGTTTGTGTCCTTTTTTTAGTTTATTCAAATTTATGAAATTATTTACGTCGATGTAGGGCAATTTGTCAATCAGTTGCAATTTTTTTAGTTTGTTTTCTACTTTCTTTATTTCATGACATGCCTTCTAGTGCTTGTCTACACCTCTTTATATGTGTGTATACGTTACCGTATGTGTATATCAGTATATTTTTCATCTGTATTTAGTTTTCTTTTTTTCATCTGTCTTATGTTATTATTGTAACAATTTAAACTTTACCATTGCTAGATAAGCGATCATGACCTCCAGTATGGCACGGAAGTTCTCCACTTAGCCCAGGAGTATGCAGGAACCAGAGCCATGCTGTTAGAAACAGAAGACGAAGTGTGGAAGGTAATGAGAGCTAGAGATTATAGCTATTAGACTAGTTTTAGGCTCTTCTTCCTCAATATTTACAAGGAGTTATATCCCCAGAATTGAAGCTGAGGTTTCAGTATCTTTGGTACTGTATTATTGGCTAATCCTTTAGTGGTGAATAATGTTATAGATGTTAACATACTTTTAATGATTCCATACACTTGTTTCATATAGCCAGTTTGAATGTAGAGAAAAAAAAATGACCCCAGAGGGTAGTTCATTTTGCAGCTGTAATACGCAATATCTTTAGTTAAGATGGGCGTCTTTGCATTGCTATAACCTCAAGTGATACTGTAAACACACACATTTTTGCCGTGCATTGATTTTTGTGCATTATGGGCTACTTTTGGCTACCGTGAATTCCAAAACCAGCGAAAATATCTGCACAATTTTCTCTGCACATTTTAAATGGGTTGACAATAGTGCAGCACATATTCTAGAACTCAAGAATGTTTTTGAGCTGCTCAGCGAGAAAAAAAAAAGATTAATTGCACGAAAATGTAGACCTTAACAGTATGAAAAGTCAGTGGTGTAGTAGAACACCAAGAGTACAGTAGTACACTGTAGGCCAAAGAAAGCAAACTTATTATAACTGACATTGAAAGTCTTTCTCATTCTTTTTTAGTTCTAGTCCTTGCACAATGATTGCATAAGAAATGCATTCAATGTGTCTTCTGCAAAACTGATATTCCAAGTATAAAATGAGGATCATTATTACTGGCTTTTTTCTTCTTCTTTTTCAGGTTACTTACCGGAGGGACTTTTATGCAGCAGAACAGTTTGCTAGGGGTGAGTGGAATAGTTTTTATGCTTTAAAGATATGATAGCTCAAGATTAGCAACCAGATTGCTTTTTTATGCTTTAAAGATATGATAGCTCAAGATTAGCGACCAGATTGCTTCTCACAGGCTGACTTGAGAAAGGCGGAATGAAACCTTGTGCAAATGAAGTAAAGGTCAGTTTAATAGAATGGAATTTGACTGACACTAATGTAAAGGATTTTTCTGCACCAAATGCATGATGGCTTTATAAAATGAGTCATAATAATAGAAATTGTGTTGAATTCATATGTCCAGTGATTGATTTATCAGCAGAAGGTTACTTGGTAACTGTGTGTTTAAAAATAGAGCCAGAACCAGATTAAAGTCATCTCATTTAAGTCGGATAAGGTGGATTATAATGTGTTGCAGTACTTTGACTTTTCTGATATAAAATAAATTGACATCATGACATAAATTTCCAACGCTTCAGGTTAGATTTTCAGGAGCAGGACAAAGCATTTCAACTTGTACCTAAACCTAGCAATTACCAATATCCTGCCCATTGATGTGTTGGACCGATGTTTCCTTTCCTTCATTCCTTTTCAATTTCATTCTTTTTTTATCCTATAATGTTACAGAAAGACTGTCTCAAGTTGGGGTGGTGGCTGATTCTTGTACCAAGTGCATAAGTGATATCTTGGAGCAGAAGCTGAGAAAGAAGAGGCTAAATTTCAAGCAAAAATGTCCCTCATTGTCAAAACTTCCAGCTGATACCAATGCCATCATTATCATCAAGGTGAGTTGTTTTACTTCATTTTTAGATATCTCAGCCATTTTAAAACCGATTTTCCTCAAATAAACTTTCAATTCCTGTTCAAAAGGTATGCTCTTTTCACATTTCTTAAAGTGGTTTCTAAGTATTTCACAAAAAGTTAAAAGCTGAATCACCATCTCAACTAGTTCTATGCCATCCCTTTAATACATGGGTACTGTGTGCTGCTGAATACACAGAGCTCCCATAGAACTCATAGCTAGCAACTAGCACACGGTACTGCCCATGTTTACTGTGTGGCGAAGAGTGACTGCGAATAAATATCTTTGATGAATTCAGTCGGTGCTCAGTTGGAGTGGCCCTTTAGTTTTCTTAACCCGTTAAGGATGAGTCCCGAATATATGCGTGTTTGTAGCAAAATCAGTCCTTCCTCAGTGGGTTAAACTATCATGATAAACTCGCTGGGATCAAATCGTAATAAATCGCAACAATGACAGCAATATGGCCAAAGCCAGTTATCATTCAAAATTTGTAATTGCAACCATGGTAGTTGCATTCAAAATTGGTTACTGATGTAGCAGGTCATTTTAGTATTATCATTGTTTTATTGCTGTGTTGTCTGACTTGAGCTATTCAATTGATGTCAGTATTAAAGAAGTTAATAGTCTAGTCTCGTAATGAAATGAGATTAGTTAAATGTTGTGTTCATGAATATGTCTACCAGGAAGTATAATTTTGAATTGGACATGTTCACAGGCACAAGATGCATACTACATTTAAACAGCTAACAGGAATATACGGAGTTGATTAAAAGGTTTTACTGTTACAAAACAATTTTGATATAAAACTACCGAATCAGAATCTTTTAGAAATTTGTTTGAGAGAGCAGGTGTTTTAAGTGAAATTGTTGCATGAAAAGTCCATTTTTCATCTTCCTTTCAGCATCAAGTAACTGATGCCTTCATTGTGGAATGTGCAGGAGAACTCCGAGAAGCTATACACAGGGTGAGGAGGACGTCTGCACCCATCAGAGGGTGTGTCGTGCTGTTTGTTGCCATGGTAACGGATGAACCCATTGCGGGAGCAAGCAGCATAATGGCAGGCATCAGGGAGCTTGGCGCAGAGGAAGGTGCGAAGGATGTCTGTCTACACTGTGTCATTGAAAGCAAGGTGTGTTTGATGCTTGGCAGTGTCACTTTTTGATGCCGTCCTGAATTTACTTGTACCTTGTACTGAGAGCAGAGTCTCTTTGGAACCCCTTCCATATGCATTTATGTGCGACAGCTCCTAACTAACCCATCTAGTGGCCATGCCCATATCTTCATCACCGTCATCATCATCATCAATATCATCAAGGCACTGTCTTTCGGAGTTGATGTTTTCAAAATGTACCAAAAGAAAAATAGAAAAGACACAGCAAATATATACCAATCGTGATTTTATGCTAGTGTTGCAAT
Source organism: Diadema setosum (assembly GCA_033980235.1). Classification (NCBI taxonomy): domain Eukaryota; kingdom Metazoa; phylum Echinodermata; class Echinoidea; order Diadematoida; family Diadematidae; genus Diadema; species Diadema setosum. The sequence continues at coordinate 2,993,618 of CM067067.1, read as the reverse complement.
TGAGAGTAACTTTTTACAGGTGTATTCAGGTTGGCACCAAAACTGAATCTGCTAATTTCTCTTGGCACCATTGTGTGTATGTTTTGTGATGAGCTTTTGTAGTAGTAATTGCCTGTATCCTTATCTCAGATCCTTCTCTTTTGCCTACAGACCATCAATGGGCCACTTGAGATGGAAAAGACGGACAAGGCGTGTCAACTGACTGCAGACCTCGTTCTCAGAAGAGATGAACTCGTCACTGGCCAAACATTCATTTTCTAGTATTTGATGAAGCTCTTTACTGCTGCATCTCATACAGTGACTTAACTCAACACTAAACGAAACACTTACTTCATTCCATAAAATGTTACTTTTCCCACTTCTCTTCTGTGGTTCATATTAAACCAAAGTTGCCAACTTTGCAGAATAGGGATGGGAAATTACAGGGCTCAAAATCAAGTAAGTTTTGGAAGATATCAGTAATTTCCTATGCAGCACTCTGAATCTCAAAAACATGTCACTACAACACTGCATGAACATGATGTGTGCTTGATACAGTCAGATTTGTCCTATACTGCATGCCATTTACACTGTACTGGTATATGGAGGCTTACTTACTTACTGCACATTATGTGCCTCCTGGCATGTAGGGTAGCAATGAAGATCTTCCGCTCAGATCTATTCTGGACCAGCCACTTGGTCCCCCATGTGTGCTCCAGACTCCTCAGTTCTGGCTCAACTTTCCACTTCCAGATGTTCTCTTCCTTTTAAATGTTAAATGTAAGGCTGTGTCATCTGGTACCTCTCACAACACATGGCCAATCTTCTCAGGGGAGTGGTTTCCATGTCATCCATGTGACATTGGTCCAGCAATTTCTTATATTAACTTTGGCTGACCCAACGCACAACTTTTACATTTGCCCTCGTTACATTCCCACTTGAACTCCCGTTTCTTCTCGACTCATTGTGAATCAATCTGATCCATTCATGATTGATGCACCTCTTATGCATTCATGTCGCTCATCACAACCTTCATGTCGAGCGTAGGACTATCCAGTAGGTGAGATTTACTATACTTTTAAAATGTGTCCTTGTCATCGTCATCACTGTTGTTGATGGGAACATCAGTCTGAAAGATTGTCACGTTCATTTGTTTTCCTATAAGTGAGAACCATGAACACAGTGAAAAGCGAGCAACAAAATTTTAAAGGCAACGCGATTATTAACAGGGAACCAGTGAAACTACTGCAAAACAGGTGTCATGTGGGTACATTTGCTGGACAGAGTGACTATACAAGCTGCTGAGAAAACAACAGTTGTGGCAAAATTTATATCTTACCCTCTTCATAGTCTTAAGATGCAGGAATGCATTCCATGATCCGTCCATATAAAGTCTGTCTCTATCCTCACAAGATCTGTAATCTGTTCAGATCATGCTGTTCATGTAATATGTAGGCGTACAGGCAAACCAAAACTGTCCACTAGAAATATTCCACTTTTAATTTTTTCCATTTTTCGAACTTGATGGGGTTGGACAGGTCATTTCCTTGCTAGCTCTCTTCAGTGATATCCTGTCTGTCGATGTGGCTGATATTAGATGCCTTACTTTCTCCTGCGAGGATTCCTTCCCATTTCTTGTGGAGTCTTCCATTTGGGGTTCTCCCAGCAACTGGGAAATTTACTTTTCTCTGGAGTCAGTGTGTCTTTGCTCTCCTAGCCACATTTTCATGCCATCTCAGTCTGCTCTTCCTTAACATGTTATGTTCAATTTATATGTCTTTCCACCATTTTGCTTGCCCTCTACTTGACAAGTGACATGGTTGCAGCTTTGCACACTTCCAAAACATTGTCACTGAACTTTACTTGAAAGCAGACCTCTCCTTTGGCGTGGCTTGCCATCTTCTGGGTTAGGAGGTCAGAAAGAGTTGTGGACCATAGACTGGGTCTACATTCAGTCATATTCTTTCTTATCATACTGAAAAGGCGCTCGTCTGCAGCATTGTTTTGTGAAGTGGGCAGAATAAGATGCATCAGTTATGCCAGAAGATATGTCATTTATTTGTGATAGTATTGACCATGTCAAGTCTACTCTTTCTTCTGGTACGATGTCAATCATAGAATCGCTCTGGTAGTTGGAATCATTGAACAAAGTACTTTACTGAAGCAACGAGGATATTTCAAGCTTCTTCTTTGGATTGGCCTCTCTTGCATACATAAGCAAGCCATCTTTGCAGGGGAGATCTGACACAGCATATAATTAGAAACTACAATAAAGTAGCTTGTAAGGTTTTGAAGGATGACGGACAGGAATGAGGGCTACCACACCGAAGATATTTCTCCGTTTTCACTTTAAACTGTCATTTCCAAACGATCCTAACTCCTCACAATCTCTCACATGCACTCATAATTGATCGATCTTACTCCCCTGACCAGCTTCTGAGGAAAAGAATATTGCCCTCTTCTTATCCATGATCTGTCCTGTAGACAGAGTGTTTCTCACTTTTATTCCCCCAGGATGAAATCTTCAAATATGGTTTGTCCAAGGTAGATCACCAGTAAACTCCTTTGAAAGGGTTTACCTATCCATTCTCTATTCCTGCTGCTTCAGTTAAATTCACAGTATCCATGACTGTACTCACAAATACTCCAGTCCAGTGAAGAGGCTTATTGTAGAACTGTCTAAATGTAAGTCCCATTTGACTGACCAGCAACACTGAGGATTTGGGTCCACAGGCACTTGCATCCTGATAACTGCTGGAGAGGCTGCTGCCCACGTACGTTGTAGAGTGAGGCTTAAATAAAGCTGTCTCCATGCACGCATAGTGGAGGGTGAATTTTATACATCTCGATTATGATTTGTGTGGTCATCTTAGTATATGGCTTCTTGTAGGTTAATTAGAGGGCTTTTTCCTATTCTGTCAATGGCCGAGTCATTTCAATGTATCTTGTGAGATAAGTAACAATGCACCATCTCCTATATATATGTATGTATCTCCTATAATGTATGTTTCCTGGCCTGCTTTGCTTTATAGGCTGATCGATGACAAAAACAAACTTATCATGATCCTTGGCACACCTGTCCGCACTAAGTTTATGCAAAGATTGTGCATGTTGAGCTGAAATCAGTGCTATTAATACAACTTTGTGCATTAGTTGTTACAGTGACAATGTTTTTGCTGGTGCACATTTTCTCAGATAAATTCAATACAACAGCAAAATCCCAAACTTGAGATGGACAGGTTCCACTCTGAGAGCATCATGACAACTCAATTTCAAAGCAGATGTGAATTTTGCCATGTGTAATTCGCATAGATGATGATCGGAGCAGAAGGTATTTAGTTCTCTTCCCTTAATTTCCTCTGTGTAGCCATCAATCAAAGCATTATACCTTATCAAAAGAAGTATGTACTTTGTTGTTTTTATTCTGAAAGCACTTGTTTCGTCATGACACATTAAAGGACTGCTTGTGCGCTTTTGTGTTTACACAAACAGACATTCCTTAGCCCAGGGTAAGAAAATGGAGATAAAAAACTCAATGAGGCAAAAAATTCTGTGAAAAACTTGTTTGCCTTACAATATTCCAACGACAAAATGTCTCTCAATGTAAACTTTTCATGGTATTACTATCAAGATGATGGGTATAAAATTTGACTCTTTTGCCAACCTGGCCATATTAATTTCCTATTTCTTTCAAATAAGTCTAAGCATGTTGAAGGCGCAAGCTAGGATGGCACACCAGCCCCCACACGCTTGAGTAACACATACCAAACCCCCCCCCCCCCCATTCTCTTTTGTGCCTAAGACGCATCATTCCTGCATGTTTCTGTGTACTTCCTTAAGGATTCTCATGAATAATTCCATGTAAATTTTGTCTGCTTTATGCTGTACCGCTGGCAAGAGTATAAAATACCCCACACATACACTTTAAAATTATCTTAATGGGGTGTAAACCAATAGTGTTGTGTTCAATTCCTATGACACAAAACGACAAAGCACATGGTGCCACATTAATCACTATGTAAGACAACATATTGTCATGAAATAAGAATGATAGAAACCTGAGCACATTGTCCACCTGTGGGACTAAGTAGTTCAGCTGTCTTCTTTGATATTACTAGTCCTTCCATTGTTTCACATATGATTCATATTGTTTCCTAGTTCCCTCACGTCATGCTGCTTGGACAGTTCTCTCTGTTCAAATTGCCTCTGAAACTGTACAAACAAATAGATCAGTATAATCCCAAAGTTTGTGAGGGGTCTGTGAGACAGGTCAAGTGAGTAATTATCATTATGGGTAATCAGTGGTTCTTCCACCACTATATCTGAGAGAAGAATGAATCATACCTGGGTGTGGGTCTGTTTGGTGCTACTAGAGTGCCCTGTGCTTTATCCTGAACAATCTTTCGATTGTGCTGGCCAGTGGGGCAGAATTCTTGGGGTAATGCTGTCTTGAAGATTGCTGGCTTCACAAATCTCATCAGCAGTAGCCTCAAATAGTCCTCCAATATATCTAATAGGAGATGAACGTCTGAGTCCTCTTGCAACTCACTCAGCATTTAACTTGTGGAAAATCAAAATTGTATGTGGGAGGGGGGGAGGGGAGGAACAGACATTGAAACTAAACCTATTTCTAAAATTCTCATTAAATGCAATGTACTGAGTAATAGAGTAGTAGCTGTCGCACTGTGTGAACTGACATAAAGTTTAATATCAAACCAGCCATCAGCTGTGCTGCTGTATCGTGTGGAAAGTACATGTATGTAGATTGCAAGTTGTATGAATATTACATTTCTCCCTAAATGCTGGAATGTGACTGTGCAATAACTTTTTTGACTGTATTCACCAGGGTTTCCCCCAGTATTCATTCTTAGTATTTTGTTGGTGAATAGCAGAATTGCTTTGAATAGAAATATGATAAATCAAATTTCAAAGCTTGTTAGTTGGTAACAAGCAAGACAATAATGTGTGGATTCTCACGTAGTGGAAGTCATGTTTTTAACTAATGCATAAAACATATAATGCCCAGTGGGAAGAACCCTTTTTGTTCTGGTGCTGTGTGTTGATGAACCAAGTTTCTTGATGTTTGCTGCTGACAAAGTTGTTATTGCCTTGCCATATACGTAGTAGACTTTGAGTGATGTTATTTGAATCATGGCTGTTCCTTATTTTAATCATTCTGTTCATGGTCCATGAAGGGATGATGGAATTCAGTGTATAAGTGCTTTCTTGGGTTCATCAGCGAGTGGAGAAACTACTAATGTACAGTACTGTAAATGGCATTCGGAAATGATCAGCTACAAGTGTTTTATGTCCGTATAGTTTCAGCAAGTATTGAGAGGACAAAACTTCAGGGTTTGAATGAAAAAAAAAAAGATTTTCACAGAGATGATCTGGTCCAATTTTGTCTTTAATATTTAGACAGAGCTAGACTAACCTTTGTCACTGGCGGAATGTGGGATTATGACCATACTTGCCAAGTGTATGGCAAGCCAGAAGGGAAATGAATATTCGACCTTTCGTCTACAGTTAAACTCGCATAAGTCGATCTTCTCGGGACTGAGCAAAACACATCGACTTAGGCGAGTTTCGACTTGTGCGTAATTCGAAAAAAATCGACTTACAGTTACACCACGCGTACACATGTATAATGTACATGTATGTTGTCTACTCTGGAGCCGAGAGCTGGAGCGGTGTGCCCGATATTTGCCCTTCAGCAAGACACTTTATCCACATTGAATATTACCGTTATTCACTTCCAAAATTAAGAGCAAACATCTGACATTTATTCTAGCATCTTATGGAGCCGATTGTTACCGCTGTTCATTTCCAAAACTGAAGGCAAACATCCAGCTTTTTTTTTTTTTTTTTTTGGTGGCCCGGCGTGCGTTTTTGGTGACCCCGGTCGCATATTAACCATTCGTGAAATCGTGATTCGATTCGCGAATAGACTCCGCTAAGTATATAAGGCATAGATCGCTACACTCGGCAGGGGCTACGTCATCCTTTCACCAGGTCTGGGTAACAGAAACCAAAATCTCGCGTGAGTTCTTGCGTTACTTATTGTTAATGTCAACGAAACATCGTTAATTTGCGCTTGGGATCGTTACTCATCGTTACTACAAACGTTAATTTTCCCGATTGTTAGTTTGCGTTAATAACGATTCAGGTGAAACCGCTTGCGTTAATGAAACGTTAATGTTTATTAACGCAAAGTTTCTTTTTGTATATACTGTATGTAAACAAAAACTGGCGTCTCGTGATTTTGACAGTGATTTATTACACAATAAAATCTTATTTGACTTAAGCACAGTGAATTCAATGATTTTTCCGTGAAAGTGTTCTTGGAATTTCATTGACTTAGGCGAGTATTCGACTTAAAAAATTCAACTTGTGAGTGAATTAATACACGTAAGTCAATGTTGAAAAATCGGGACTTTTTAAAATCTTTGACTTGCGCAATTATTCGACATATGCAACGTCGACTTAGGCGAGTTTAACTGTATTTATACACTACTCAAAAAAAGTTAAGGACCACTTTTTAACGTACATAAAGATTTTATACAAGGTGTTTTATTTCTGGAAATACCTCAGTACAACTGTCCTAAATGTCCTTAAACACGCTGTAATCAATTTCACGCATGGGTGGTTTCAGTTGTTGCACAATGTCTCTCGCATCACTGCACATCCTGAAAAGTGGGCCCCGAGGGGTATCAGCTACCGACATGAAGTGGTAAAAACGAATGTCTGAGTGTCTTTCAGGCAGTTCAGTAACGAGTGTGACCACCTCCTGCAGCAATAATGGCCTCACAGCGCTGTCTCATGGAGCTGATGAGGCGATTGATGTCTCTGACGTCCAGTGCATCCCATGCAGCCTCCAGAGCCACACCCAGCTGCTGCAGTCCAAGTGGATGGGCTTCGAGCTGCTCGAGACTCCTCCCCATCATGTCCCAGACGTGCTCTATCGGGTTTAAGTCCGGGGACCTCGCTGGCCACTCCATACGCTCAATCCCCTGGCCCTCAAGGAACTCGGTCACCACCCTAGCTCGGTGGGCACGGGCATTGTCATCCATGAAAATGATGTTTTGTCCCACATTTTCTGCAAATGGCACCACTATAGGTTCAAGGACCTCATCCCTGTACCTCACTCCTGTCATTGCTCCCCCTGGGACCACGTAGAGACGAGTACGGTTGGCGTAGGTGATGCCTCCCCACACCATGACGCTGCCTCCCCCATAACGGTCATGTTCTGCAATACAGGGGTCTGCAAATCTCTCTCCTGGTCGCCTCCAGACTCTCGAACGTCCATCATTGTGGTCAAGGGAAAATCTGCTCTCATCTGTGAACAGAACTCTACGCCATCGCTGTCTGGTCCATCTGACATGCTCCCGGGCCCAGTTGAGACAAATTCTTCTGTGAGCAGGGGTGAGTGGGACACACTGAGCTGGCCGTCTGGCATGCATATTGGCTCTGTGAAGTCGGTTACGGATTGTTTGAGTGGAAACAATCACTCCAGTTGCTGCAGCGAAGTCATTGTTGAGGCGGCGTGCACTGTGAAAGCGGTTGCGGAGGCTGAGATTCGTCAAGTAGCGATCATCTCTAGGGGTTGTCGAAACTGGTCGGCCACTGCGGGGTCTCTCGGAGTATAGCCCTGTCTCTCGGTGTCTTTGATTTGCTCTGCTAATGACACTGTGTGACATGCCCATCATTCTGGCTACTCTTCGCTGACTGAGGCCAGCTTCCAGCATCCCTAGGGCTCTGGCTACATCTGTTTCACTTAGGTGGTGTCTTGGCATTGCTGTTGTAGGCAAGTTGTTGATTGTACAGACTAAAGACAGAAAATGCTTTGGAAGACACTTGTCTTATGGCCCACTGCAATGATGCCAGAGACATCATGAAAGAACTGCATGTGTGAAATTGATGTCATTGTGTTTGATGGCATTCTGGACAGCTGTATCTTGGCATTGCTATTGTCAGCAAGTTGTTGATTGTAGAGACTAAAGACAGAAAATGCTTTGGAAGCCACTTTTGTACGGGCACATTGCAATGATGCAAGAGACATGAAAGAACTGCATGTGTGAAATTGATTTCATTGTGTTTGATGGCATCCTGGACAGCTGTATCTTGGCATTGCTGTTGTCAGCAATTTGTTGATTGTAGAGACTAAAGACAGAAAATGCATTTGAATCCACATTTGTACCACTTCACAATGGGCCCACTTTTCAGGATATGCAATAATGCGAGAGACATCATGCAACAACTGAAACCACTCATGTGTGAAATTGTTACAGGGTGTTTGAGGAGATTCAAGACAGCCATATTCGGGTATTTCTAGAAATACAACGCCCGGTTTGAAAATTGTATACACACATTAAAAAGTGGTCCTTAACTTTTTTTGAGTAGTGTAAACTAAAGTGGAATGGTTTTTAAATAGACAAATTCAAATAGACAAATTTATTTCCCTTCTGACTTGCCATTCAAGTGCACATTATAAAGCCAGTGATCTGATTGATTTCAAACTTCAAATGTGGTTGAAGATCTACCTGACATTCAGTACATGGCCACAAATGAATTTTTTTTTTTTCATATGTGCAACTCTGCAAGAAAAAACTAATCTGATATTTCCAAATCTGCAACTCAATTGAATGGTGCAAGTACATGAATGTTCCAGCATCTGTACATGTATATGTTTTATGTTGCAGTTCATTATCATTAAGCCCATGAACATATCATAGATTTGACCAAATGAAAAAAAAAAAATCACATGGGCTTGAAGTTAAATTTGCCAGTAGGGATATAAACAAAAAGGAATAAGTCATATAAATTTGAATTTTAGATTCTTTAATGTCTCATAGTGAGATTGATATGTTCATTGAGAAGATAAGAACGAAGACATTGACAAGCTGCATGTGATTAGTCATGCAAGGAAGAAGAGAAAGCTTTTAGTATTAAGTATGTATACTCTGTGCATGACAGATTACTGAAAAGTAATGCAAGGCGTTTACAAGAGGATAATTGCCAGACATTTCTGATATTTTGTGCTAAAATATGTGGTGCTACTTGCAATTTTGTTTTGTACATATTTGAGTGCTGCTCTTTTTTAGCTCAGTGTATCTATTGCGATAATTTATCGTGTGTCATGTGTTGTGAGGAAACTTAGTGTGTTTCCAAATTCTTCTAGAAACCCCATGACAGATTTTCACCAACTTTGGTAGGTAGCATTCCATGGGTGATAGGATCTGAATTTCATTCAAATGGGCACCATGTCCCCCTGTGGGCTCCCAAATTAAAGAATCTTTAAAAAAAAAAATCTTCTTCTCTAGAAACAGAAGTGATAAAGCTAAGTTGGCAACTTCAAGTTAGTTCATAGTGGATCCAGGGGTGCCCACATAAGGGCCCAAATTGTAAGTTTTTATCTTCTTGACAACACACAGTGAAATTATAATGGCAAAACTCCCAAATTATAGAATCTTTACAAGTCTTCCTCTCTAAGACTAGGAATGATGCAGTATAAATTTTTTGTTATTACCGTTTTGAGTGAGTGGACTGATGATTGTCATTTCAGGTTTATATATGTCAGATCCAGGCATCAGCCTTTTTTTTTTTGGGGGGGGGGGTAAATTAGGGGCCAATTTTCATGTTTCATCTTTTTGAAAATTGTCAGGTTTTCACCAAACTTGCTAGGTATTATTACCAAGGTAACAGAGTATATAGCCCCATATGGGACAAAATACCTCCTCTTGGTGGTGGGGTGGGCAAAGTCCCCAAATTAAAGGAAACTTTACCAAGGTAACAGAGTATATAGCCCCATATGGGACAAAATACCTCCTCTTGGTGGTGGGGTGGGCAAAGTCCCCAAATTAAAGGAAGCTTTAAATCTTCTGTAGATTCTCTCTAGATACTAGTCAATTCTATTTCTGTGTAGAAATAGATTGTATATTATTTGATAATTATATAAACCAGAACTACAAAGTATAATGTACATGTAGTCATGTAGAGAGTAAAGAGTTGGAAAGTGTTAAAAATGTAAGAGACCATCATCTTCCATTAACTATGCAAATAAAAACTATCCAACTGAGATTAATTTGAATTTCTTTACAAAATTCAACACATTTTTGGCAGTAGCTGTTGTAATTTGACAGTGGTCATTTAAATCATACTTTTTATAGCAGGATAAAAGTAAATTTGATAAGATTTGTAAATGCAAATAATGTTAGGAAAATTTGAAATTTATGGCTATTAAAGTATTGTAGATTATATGATCATGAAAGCTGTAGGCCCTAATTCTTGTTCTGTTACCAACACAATCTTCATTCATCCAGCTTTTTGTCCAGTTACATTTAAACATTCTTCTTGACTATGATAACTCAAGATAAATCTTTAACTAGTGCAGGGACACTTGGTATGTGTGTGTATGATTGTTTCAATAGTATTGACTGGTGAGATTTGTGGGTTTGAGGTAAAAAAAATTAATGGGCAGGGCTAAAGACAAATTCTACGATAATAACTATGAAACATAATTGTATGAAAAGACAGGCACCATTCTCTGCTAAGACTTAGCAGTAACAGATGCTTCTTGGCAAAAAAAAAAAAAAAAATACATTCCTGGTATGTCAATGGGTACCTGGCATTGACCCTCAGCATGGGCATTGCTATTACACTGACACATGTAATGCTATAAACTGAAAGGTAAATGAAAGTTATATTTACTATTGTTGTTCTTGTCTTTAACTCTGAATGGCTCATTGCTTTTGAAAAAGAAAGAAAATGGATTCACTGTGACATTGTGTTACTGTACACATTGTACGTGATAATTTAGGCCTGCATACATTGTTGTAGATTCTCTAGATTGGAGAAACTGAATTACTACTCATTTGAATTCTTAGTGTAATGAGGCTGAGTACAATTCATTGATAACGGTTTTATCTCTACTTTTGCTCTTAATACCAGTATGTGATTTTATTATAATAATGTACCCAAATGAGGTATGTAAATGCATGTATTACAGTACTTGTATTATGTACACTATTCATAGTACACCTGTTTCTGCTCATTGACATATGTCATCAAGAACTGCTCATACTGTTGTCACACAAATGATCAAAGTGTTGTATGCTGAGCTCTTAGACTGTGATGTACAATTTTCTAATGTACTATTCAATCCTGTATTCTCTGAGGAGTATTTACGGTATTTAACTTTTTCTATTAAACGCATAGTGCAGCAAAATTTATGTGCTTTCACGAATGTTTGTGTCAAACTTCAAGTGAACCCAGTAAAGGAACAATGATATCAATATTAAGTTACAATGTGAGAGTGGCCAAAATGATACAACACTACATTGTACAATATAACATCAACACTGGATTAAATACACATGTATATACATGTATATGATTTGCAAGGGGAAAGTGACAAGAAATACTGTACGAGCTGAAATTTTCACGTACAGATATTTTCGCGAATTGCTACTTGGAGGATATTTTCGCGTGTTGTTAATTTTGCGGTTGCGAGGGTCTAACTGAACCGAGTTATTCGCGCGTTGTTATTTTCACAGTTCAAAGGCGATTCGCGAAATTCGCGAAAATAAAACCACTGTGAAAATTTCAGCTCGTACAGTATAGGTGAAAAGAGGGACAAAAGTAAAGAATTGAGTGCTACCTCTGCCAGAAATTGCTAAAATTTAAAGATCTTAAATATGCTTTTGGTTGATCATTCAGTAACAGCAACTCCCCCAAATAATAACAATAATAATAATAATAACAATAATAATAATAATAATAATAATAATAATAATAATAATAATAATAATAATAATAATAATAATAATAATAATAATAAAATAATAATAACAACAATAATAATAATAATAATAATAATAATAATAATAATAATAATAATAATAATAATGATAATAATAATAATAATAATAAAACAAAGAACTACAAATTGAAATCAATATAAAATCTGAGAAGCCTGAAAAGCATATACATGTACTACCATATGAATGTCAGTTTACAAATTAGGATTGTGTGTCATTTGTTAATCAAGGAACTGCCATGTTCACATGGTTGTGACATTGCTTGCTGAATTATGAAATATCAATGTTTTTTGAAGAAGACACATAAAAGTGATTACACATACAATGGAAGACACAATATATTACATCACTGGTCACCTTGTAATAAGGACCAGAGAATAATCCATGCATGGTTGATATACAATTTACTGTAAAAGTGTACATTTTTGCTGTAGTTATAGATAAATGAATGAATGAATATAATATATATGTATATATATATATATATATATATATATATATATATATATATATACGTACATAAATATACATATACACATACACACACATACAGTATAAATTTGCACTTGGCCAGGTAAGATGAACTTCACATGTTTAACATGAAATAGTCTTTGCAAAAATATTCACATTCTTTCACTTTCATTTTTGCCCTAGTTTTTTTGGTCATGCAAAATGCATGAAAATTTCCACATAAATATATATCTTATTTATATACATGTATATGTTACATGTATATGTTACATGTAATAGCAGGACTGTATTTCTCGAAGTATTTCTCAAAGTATGAGGATATTTTTGAAGGACTTGATGCATTGTACTTTACATTCGAAATAACTTCCTGATCGTGATAGTTTTTGCTTTAGTACCTGCTGTTTCTGTTTCAAATGATTTAAGTTTAGAACCATGCAATGGAAGAATACATAGAATGCTTGTTGAGTACATATCATTTTTGTTTCCTCCTTCCGAGTCTGATATACCGGCAACTCCAATTTTAATGAAGTCCTCTGAACTGGCAGTTTTTTTTTGTGTTATCAGAATTTCATTATAACTGAACATGGTAGGCCTACATAAAGATATACAGATGATAATTTGGGGACATTGAATTTATACTTCATTGTAACAAGAATTTTGTGCAATCATAACTGATACAAACAAAACGCCCCCCCCCCCCCCCCCCACACACACACACATACAATTTGTGTATAGGATGTTATGGCATGTAATTGCTGTAATTTTACCTCATAACAGTTTTAAGACAAACAAGAATCTGGCCCTTCCCACTGATTGCCTAATATTGAAACACCGTATACTACAGGGAACCACTCGATCAGGGACATTATCAAGTGGTTACATAATATACATGAATATCATACAATTTGTATGTCTCCCCATAGTTTTACTACTGCAAGAAAAGATGTGCACTCACCTTTGACAAGGTATGCTTACCATGTATTTGGCATACAGACCAGACTTTGGCATGTTTTAAGAGGGTGTCTATCATTTTCATGCCTTTTTGGCTTTGCCCTCATACATTCTTTCCATTATAAGTGCACACAGTTGACCAACATGTAAATGCATGATAATTTACTAAGCCAAACAACAATCCATTAATTGTCATGTACCGTCATATGTGATCACTTCTTTAAATGCTATATTTTGAGAACGAAATAAAATACTGGCTGGTGACTAAAAAAAACAATAACAACAATCCAGTAATACTCAAGGAGAACATGGAAACCCATGTCAAATTTTACATTTGAACTGTCAGTATACATACTCTGACCCCCTAATGCCATTCTTATCAACGGCGTAAATCCGTACTGAGGAGTGGGGGGGGGGGGGGGGGGATGGTCACCATCACCACGATTACAAGCCCATAACCGGACCGGCGCAGCCTTGGCGGGGGAGGGGGGGGGGGGGGGGGGGAAGGGAAGCTTGGTGAACCCCCCCCCCCCCCCCACACACACACACACACACTTTACAGGGATCGGATGTCCCACTCTTTTGCATGGAATAAGTTATAGTGGGAGGAAAGTGGCAGCAAAAATATGAGACGTTTAGTTGTTGTTGCTTTTTTTTTTTGCTTGTCAGATGACTTTCGGCGGAAAATGAGACCTTAAAAGTATGAAAACATTTTTCTTTTTGTTTTTAAAATATCTGTGAGAGGGAGCTGAACAACCGAACGGGGGAGGGTGTGTATCCCTCTCCCACACGAGGAAGATTTTGCATTTTCAGACCTGAAATTCAGCGATCTGGTGCACACTTTTGGTGAAATTTTCTTTTTTTTTCTTTAAAAAACAATAAAAAAATGAAATATTCACAATATATTATTGAATGACTGAATAGTGGTAATTTCAGCTCTTGCTCCGTCTGTGCGACATCACTGTGAAGGCCTACTAAATAATGGGGCCTATCACCGGCGTAGACAGGATTTGATCTTAGGAGGAGCGGTTATGTGCCATACACGGAGGGAGCGAAGCAAGCGAGAGGGGGGGGGGAGCTAGGGTATGGTAGGAGTTTTCCCCCTCCCATGATGAAATCTTTTTGCATTAATAATTTAGACATTTTACAGTCCCAAAACTGCCGTTTGTAGCTATATTTTTCGCTTTGGAAATTAAGGGGGGCCGCACCGGGCGCAACTGCTGTCAATCACTGGCAGCAACATCAGGAGAATGACATAGTGGTTAAATGCGAGCGAGCGGAGCGAGCGAGCTTGAAAATTTTTGACATTTTACAGTCCAAAGACTGCCGTTTGTGGCTGTATTTTTTCGCTTTGGAAATTAAGGGGGGGGGGGGCACACCGGGTGCAACTCCTGGCAATTACTGGCAGCAACAATCAGGAAAATGGCATAACGATTAAATCTGAGCGAGCGAAGCGAGTGAGCTTGAAAATTTTGATATTTTACAGTCTAAAAAACTGTCGTTTGTGGCTGCATTTTTTCGCTTTGGAAATTAAGGGGGTGCACCGGGCGAAACTACTGGCAATTACTGGCAGCAGCATCAGGAGGATGGCATAATGGTTAAATGCGAGCGAGCAAAGCGATCGAGCTTCAAAATTTTGACATTTTGCAGTCCCAAAACAGCCGCTTGCAGTTATATTTTTTGTTTTGGAAATTAAGTGGGGCACACCGGGTGCAACTGCTGTCAGTCACTGGCAGCAACATCAGGAGAATGGCATAGCAGTTAAATGCGAGCGAGCGGAGCAAGCGAGCTTTAAAATTTTGACATTTTACACTTCAAAAACTGCGTTTGTAGCTATATTTTTCGCTTTTGTTTGTCCCACTTTTATGGGGGAACCACCCCCCCCCCCATCGATGCCTCTTCATAATATGAGGGTGCTTTATGAAAGATCTTTATGAAAGATCTGCTGCACTGCACTCTTTGATAAATTAGGGAAATATACGTCAATATCAAAAGTGTACAAAGTTTATCGAAAGGGATCCTGTATAGCAGAGCATTTGCATGTTTATGATTGCAATACAACAATCTGGTGCATAATTCTGGCGGTATTTGGACAATATTTTCCATTAAGAAAGTTCGAGATTTGTCCTCATCTCGGGAATTGCTTGGGGGATAAATAATTTGTCTGCCTAAACACATCCGTATAGGGGCGGGGCAAATGCCCCTTTGCCCCCCCCCCCCCCATAGATTCGACGCCCCTGATCTTCCCTGGGTATGCCCATAGATGTATCCTGACTGAGTCATCAGTCACTGTTGTTTCTCAATAATGATTCAGGAAATGGAGGGGGTTCAATTATGGCGATATATTTTTTGTTATTGTTTGTTTGTTTGTTTTCGTACATATTTTGCAGATGGTCCCCAGTTACTCCCGTCATAGGATGTTTACATGTAGGCCTAGACTATTTGACGTTGTCAACGTCTGAGCCATACCTCGCAGTGTATGTCGATGTTACTTTCTTCTCGAGCGAGCGCCTGAGAAAATTGTGTATACATTTTCCTACAAGATAGCATATATTGTTCAGCTCTGTTACCTGTCTGAAGGCCGGCGTACAAACGTCATGCAATATGCCAAAATTGATACATATCACATTCCTGCTTCTTCCATTTTTTTTCCTAAAAATTCAGGGGGGGGGGATGATTGTACAGGCCATGCGCCCCCCCCTCCATTTCAGGGGGGGGGGGATATATCCCCCCATCCCCCCCCCCCCCCCCCCCCCCCCGGATTTATGCCCATGATTCTTATCAACCAGTGTGGCATGAACACAAAGAGATACACATCTAGAGGCCAAAGTCCACGTAGATAACAAATGGATCAAATTTGTTGATCTGTGCGTCATATGCAACACATGTAAATTGCGTCCTAGTGTAGTTCAGTTTGACTTCAAGAGCAAATTGATATGAAATTCCGGTAAAGTGGAATATTGTACATAGGCTATAGGCTTCTGAACAGAATGATGATATATAACAGTGTCCATGTCATGATGTTATATGAAATAATTGCACTTCTCATTTGTCCAATTTTTTACCAATGTTTGCTTGATAAGAGCACAGCTATGAGTTTGCCCCCAAATGTCTTCAATTGTGACTATATGATAATATATCAGGGCGGATCCAGGAATTCTGTAAAGGGGGGGGGGGCGTGACTAATATTTCTGGCGCCACTTCCGGGTTTTATTTCATTTTTTCTTTTTATTTCTTTTGTTTTTTTACGAAAAATAAAGGGGGGGGGCACGGTTGCGCCCCCCCCCCCCCCCCCCCTCTGGATCCGCCACTGTATATGTTTGGTTACATATGAAATGCTGGCAGGAATGAGGCTCTTCGTTGATTATCTTATAAATAATGTTTGATATTTGAAAACACAATTAATGAAGATTATGGAATTGCACAAATCTAAAGTCAGGCATTTTACCATTGACCATTCTGTACCTTCACTGATATTCTTCCTTGTAAGGGATATCAACATGTTTCTACTTGATATCATGATTGCCATTGATAAATTTCCCCAGTTTTCAGTTCTTGTAATCTTCTAACTGCATTAAATTTGAGATATTCCATGCACACTTTGCTATGCAAGCTGTAAAAGCATTCATACAGGCAACAGAAAACAAGCCAAATACAAGTATAGCCTACATGTACACTCATGAGTGGGGAGCATCTCTGTGAAAGCTAAACACACACACACACACACACGCCGCAAACATATACACACACATACCACACTGAACGAGAGAATCGACAAACATATTAGTTCTGCAGAGAAACGACAGTTGTGAACAATAATTGGAATCAATCGCTTTTGCGGTGGATGTAACTCGATCATGGATCTCACACATGGGTTTTCCCCTTTCCAAGTCCCAGATAGCATATGGTCTATTCCTCTGGTTGATGCTGCTTATATTTATTAGGAATTTTACCACTACATGCTACCACTGCTAGCATTTCAAGAAGTAGAGTAAAATATTCTCTTTTAGTCATACTAGCTTCTTTTGTTTATGTAATTATGCTTCTGTTGCAGAATTTTCAAAAGCCTCTCAGTTGCTAAATTTCTGATTCTTAGGGGGCAACACGATTTTAAATGTTAAAATTCCAATTTCTCTCTCAAACTGCTTGTATTTTTTTTTCCAAATCTCTCTGATTTTATGCACATTTGATGTAGTACATGTTAGCCAGCTGCATTTAATCTCTCTCCCATATAACAAATGATGTGAATTCGAGGTACCAGTTTAATGACAACATATAAATTTCTGCTGCAAATTCCCAAAGGACACTCGGGGTTAAAAATCAACTCTTCATGAATCTCGTGACAAATGGCACAACTGCTGCATATTGTGTTGACTTCCAGTAGTCAGCACTTGCGTGTGTGTGTGTGTGTGTGTGTGTGTGTGTGCATGTGTGTGTATGTGCGTGTGTGTTATGTGCATTTGTGTGTGTGTGTGAATGATATGGAAGATGAGATCACAGTGGCAGGGTTGGAGGTCTACTTTATGCAATACAACTAGCTCATTAAATAACACACACACACACACACACACACACACACAATTGAACAATGGGTAAATATCACCTCAAGGCTGCCTTTGGTGCCTGACATACGTTAAAAACCTACACTGTAACCTACTAGCGGGAGGTGGAAAGGGTGAAGGAATAGCCAAATGTAGATACATTCTACTACCTAAATGGAGGGTGACTTTACTATCTCACCCTCTCTTTCTGCCCTTCTCTTATTCCCTCTCCCTGCTCCCTGTCTTCCTTCACTTCCTCTTTCCCTGGTCTCAGAAGATTCCAGAAGAATATGGATGCATAATTATTGCATAACAGAAATGAGAAGATAGCTTGATAAAATGTCAGACATATTCTAGATGACTATAGATGCATGTACTAGCAGTCACATAAATGGAAATGAGCAGATTGTTTGACAAAATGTCAAGATACATACCAGCAAAAGAAATATACCTGTAAATGTACTACCTGTAGTACTGTATTCTTTTTTGTGTACTATACCTGTGTCTGTGTACATGTATATCTACTGTCTTTAGAAGCTTGTATGTCCTGTCTACCTTCCCTCATATTGCAATGCATATCCTGTACTTCATTATCAAGTGACACTGATAACGAATGCAATACTACAGCTTCGGAGAGACATATGTTGTTTACTTCAGAACTCATTTAGATCGAGTCTGAGGTTGAAGGAAATGTTTGTTCACCTCCATCCAAGGCCTCTTGTCAGTGACATCTTGGCAATTTCCTGATGAGTGGTACCTGCTGCTGACACTGGTTGAACAATTACTCACACCCCATAGAATTGTTTCACTCACTAGTAATTCACCATCTTGCTTCACAAGCTGTAATCTCTTTGTAAAACTTTCTCAGAAATAACTCAGGAAAGTGGGTAATTCATTGCAGTACTGCCATGGTTGTCCATCAGTAAATCGTTTTACTGAATTGATTTTAGAATTTGCTTGTGAGAGATTATGGAAGAAATAACATGCAGATACCAGGAGAGTGTGATAAAAGAACTGAATATAGAAGATTTACACTGTAACTGGATGCAATGGACTAAAAACTGGTGAAGAGAGAGGAGAGAGATGGAGGTTGGACAAATCAATTCAGTGAACATAGCAAATGAGTGAAGAGAAAGATAAGAAACACCATAGCATACATGAATACTCACTATGAGAAAATATGTGACATACCTGCTAAATTCCTTGGTGAATATCTATGAAAATTGTATACATATACAGGGCTGTCACTAGTCCTTGGGTGATTTCAACAAGCAATTAGGAGACATGTGTGTATTACATTTATTTCAATAGACCAAAATGATATCCAGATCAGAGAGGATTTTGTATTTCATTGTCAGGACACAAAAAGATAAATATCAGTGTTCAGGGAGCGTCTTAAAGACCAGGCAGGTCTGCATGTATTTAAGAGCTTTCTTTTCATTCTAACCACCCTTATCCTTACCTCATATCACTTCTCTCAATCTTTTCTTTTCCACTAACACTGCCACCCCAACATAATTTTGAGACAAACATTGTACAGATATAAAAACAATCAATCACACAAGTGATTCCTTTATTGATCTACAGTCATATAAACTTTGTACAATCATAATCACTCTTTTCCAGTACTTACATGAATGAAAGGTTACACATATAACTAAACAAATGCATATTTGAATAACACCATTTACATGTAGCTATGAGCATTATTCATATGAATATGTATGAATATTGCGCCACAGTATATTGTAAATGAAGAAGTCAAGGAATGATATCATGCTTTTAATCAATAATGAAATCACTATATTGTGTGTACATCAACATCTATTGAGAAAAAGATTTGTAATATATTTGCGTTGCAGATTTTGAAACGGGCATTCAGGTCGATCCAGTTGCACAAATTATATACACTAAATACAGATATTATTATTATTATTACTATTATTTATAATGCGCTTTTCCCACAAGGCCCAAAGCCCAAAGATACACAATAAAGCCGACTTTTACCTCTATGGATCTTAGTGTTGCCATATTAGTTTAAAAGAGCAAACTGAATACTGTAAATGGTAAATAAGTCACCTGGTGTTAAGAAGATACATCCCATATGATAGAAATTGCCAATAATGTGGTATCATTCTATGTACATGTAAATTATCATACATTCCAGATATTATTTCTACCAATATTGTATGATGATACTGATTACATTAGATTAAAAATGGAAGTAAAAGGTATTGGGTTAAATGACTGAGGGGGGGGGGGGGGGCAGGGTGGCAAACGATGCTGCCAATGGAAATAAGTAACAATTCTGATAAAGATCCACCTTTCTACCAGTATCTTCATGTTTGTTTTGGGGTTTTTTTAAGCAGGATTTGCTACAATAGGGACTAGCTACCGAGTCAAAATGCTGGGTATCATGATGTTACTGTACTTATGCCACAAGCACTGCACAACGGTCCTATAATTTGACATCCTGTGAATCACGTTACCCTTGACCCTATAGTCCATGCTCTAGTCATTGCAACGATCAGAAATGGGAAAGGTATTTGCTTTAAAAACTACAGGAATAACAAAAAACAAAACAAGGAGAAAAGGGACATGTTCAAACAAGACATCCAGGTCCAGATTTCTAGCCTGTTGTGCAATATGCGGCAACACAGCTGGAGTGCGTCTGACTAAGAGATCAATTTCCCACCAGACATCACTGCCAAATACATGTCATGCACCACTTTGTAAAGGTCGCAATTGATGCAAAAAATCCCATAAAGGAAGTCAGTTTTTAATGCATGCAAGATGGTAAGTAGCAATTGACTCAGTCCCAGTTGGCTTGGAAAACAATTAACAGTAAAAAAAAAATTAAAAAATACAAAAATCTAGTGCAGAATTGTGCATTTATGACTGAAAATTTGAGGCTTAACATTAGTCAATCCACTGCCAGTTCACACCATCTGCTAACTGAATAATCAAATGTGCTAGACAACCATCCTAGATGTACTTAATAGTGAAAGCTTACAAGAAAATATTCAGCTACAGGGTGAAATAGGATACAGTATAAGCTGCCACATTCAGAGATCAACATAAGATACATGGTTATCACACACAAGAAAGAGACTTGCCAATCACTCAATCATGCTAAGAACTTACTCTGTGTTTCCTCTGTCATACAAGAAGTTAAAATTTGAAAGCTGCATTACAGCATCTCATCTCCCTGATTACAGCCATAGTTCAATCTTCTGTGTAATTGCTAAATAGTTAAATATATATGTACATGATGTCTGCTAACATTGAAGGCATCGTGTGGAAATATGAATGACACATTGCAAAGGTTTTGAATTCACAATTGGTATGTGTACATGTGTCACTGTCATGGGTTATACGTGTACTCTAATATCCTATGCTGAATAATTTTTAATTGTATTACAGGACAAAAAGACTAACAGGAAGAGTAACAAGATGAATTTAAGAATAATACTAAACTTACTCTCACAGGTCAATGTGTGCAGTTTTAAAAATTTACAGTGCTATTCCTTGACTAGAGCACAAGGCATTGACATATAACACTAAAAGGTTGAATTGTTATAAAAGTTATCCCTCCTGACATTCTGGTACTCACAGAGAGCGTATAGAGTTGTTATGATACTACACTTGCCTACATGTATCCCGTATTTGTCTGATTGTCAAGGTATACCAAGGGTAAACAGGAGCCAGTGAGGGCGAGTACAAAATCAATGCTCATCAATTTTCTGATGCCGTTTACTCTGCTTAAAGAAGCTTCACAGGGCACTTCAGGGATTCATTACATCACAGGTCAAATTTATGAACACAGGTTCCGCCATACATGTACATACACCAGGGAGATGGAAAAGAGATTCTCTCTTCCACCTCCCTGCATACACTATACAAATGCAGTAATATACTGAAATTTTCACATGTCTCCAATGGCTTGGAACATCTGTATACAAATTTGCTGGGAGCCACATGTCTTCCTTAGTCTGTGCGCGATAATGATCCTCATATTCCTGAAGAATACTCATTCATATTACGTTAATTCATATCAACTTTGAAATGACGAGAGCTCATGGTTTAAATCTAACCCTCTCAGCTCAGCTTCTTCAAAACACCATAGACAGTGTATGCCATGGTTATAACAGAGGCACTATGTAACCTTGGTACCGGTACTTTACTTCACGAGGAGAGGACAGCAGTCACAAAGTATAGATGAAGTCAAATTTTTCCATAGGCACAGCTGAAAACAGTAGTTGAAAAAGGCTTGACTCATAGAATGTACACTTGTCATATTTTAGCAAAGATATCATTACAATACATACACCAGACAACTACAATCATGCCAGTCATTTAATGTTCCAAATGTGGCAGCATCAACTCTATAGACATAATCACACACAACCTACGTTTCAAACGGGTGATGTCGCCAGTGAGGTTGGATGCCATTTTTGCTCTCGTACACAGCAGAGCCGGCAGAATTCACCTACCACATCGTGTAGCCACCGTCCGAGCCTCCTGTCATCCAATTGCTTGGCCGCTGGGTGACCACCACGTTTTGTCCGTGCTGGGCAGCCATCTGGGCTGCATTTGGAGCGCAGCCTGGTGGGGGAGGCTAAAGGGAGGGAGAGGGGAAGGCGGAGATCAGAATCAATTATCTGCCACAGTCATGATCTGAAGTCACTACACTGAATACACAACATGTATATCAATAAATTTTGAAAGACTACAATTGTTCATCTACAGACTTCTTACAACAAAAAGACACAAACTGCTCATCTCCTCCTAAAATTCTGAGCCAAATCTTGGCTTCATACGTTACATGTCTCATAAGGACTTTACCCACACACAGAATCTATGACACCCTCTGTTCACAATCACTAAAATACAATGTTGTAATCTGGTTCTCTTGGGCATACAAATGATTACAACTTCAAGTGCAACCTGGAAACATATAGACTGGAAGTTATCATGATGGTGATAAATAAATACAGTACTCACAGGAATAGAGGGCGGCGTCCTTCCATCAAACCGTGCACCAGCATCAAAGCCACCTTGGACTAGAACAGACTGGGTCTGTTGTGGTGGGGGAGCTGCTGCTACAGGATAGCCTGGGTTGTATGTTGCCTGCACATAGAAAAACAAGCATGGGACTATGACTTGAAGTAAAACAATTTACTGTCAACCATCAGTAAAAAAAAAAAAAACATCTATTCAAGTGCCTCTTAGCATGCTTGGAAAGATCGCAATTGTATTCGATAGTGTGATCTACATGACTAAATTTTCTTTACAGTATGACTGCATGATGTACATCTATCACAAATTACCAAGCACCTTACATGAATTGTAACTTGACACAGGAATACATCTAGTACTGGTACTTGAATAGCCAAATTCAATATTGTATAGGCATGCCTCTTTTGAACATAAATTTCCCACGTCACTAGAAATGTATGAAATGCTATTTTTTCTTTTTGCACAAAGCTCTGAAATGTTGTGGGCAGAAAATAAAACATGAAATTTCTAAAAAATTCCTTTTTGAATTGGGCTTCATTACATGAGAACTGGTGTAACAACACACATTTCCAGCATGTGCTCAGCAAATGTACACATAGGCCTAGTACTGGGGGGTGTTCATGAAGGAACTTGTCAGATAAAATATCCGACAAGTCAATTATATCCGACAAGTTCAGAGAAATCAGCCAATCAGACTAAAGAATTTTTCAAAACTTGTCGGATATAATTGACTTGTCAGGGGGGGCGTTTCATGAAGGAACTTGTCGGATAAAATGTCCGACAAGTAAATTATATCCGACAAATTCAGAGAAATCAGCCAATCAGACGAAAGAATTTCTCAAAACTTGTCGGATATAATTGACTTGTCAGATATTTTATCCGACAAGTTCCTTCATGAAACGCCCCCCAGATATCTTATCCAACAAGTTCCTTCATGAAATGCCCCCCTGGTCGCAACTGAAATGAACATCAGGAGTGTATGGCACGCCAGAAGGGAATCAAATAATTATGTTCGACACCAACTAAAAAACCATTTCATCAATTTAAATTTCATTCCACAAAAATATGTTCGATAAAATATATATTTCATAAAATATATATTCAAACAAAATATATATTTGACAAGAAAATATGAAGGTTTGACCGAAATATATTCGACAAAATATATATTTGACAAAAATATATATGTTTCACCAAAAATATATTTCACAAAAAATATATTTGATCAAAAATATATTTGACACAAACTATGTTTGACCAAAAATATATTTGACAAAAAATATATTTGACCAAAAATCATATTTGACCAGAATATATTCGACAAAAAATATATATATTTCACCAAAAATATATTAGACCCAAGATATATTTGACAAATAGTGTTTTACACCTATATGGCATTCTATACTTACGACAAGAAATCATTCGATGAACAAAAAACCATTCGATGAACAAAAAAACCATTCGATGAACAAAAAATCATTCCATGAAAATAAAAAGTCATTCGATGACAATACAGCGCAGCGCAAGCTTACACTGCACGTGTCGTTGCGTATACACTGTGGTATACACCATCAATCTGCAAATTGCATGCGCATGCACATCCGCGCGCGCTTGCTAGCCCGTACCGTGCGGTGAGAGCTAGACGCTCGCGTGGTACGCGCGCTATTATACAAAGCATTAGCGATTTTGATGTCTGTCTCTTCTGAAAGTGGGAGTAGGAATGATCTCGATGGCGTTATGCAAGAGATTCAGCTCCGCCATTGCCAGTGAGATGACGAGCGCGAGATCGATCGGGATCAGGTCGCCCGGTCGTGGACATACGTGTACTTGGATCACGAGACTAAGTTAGCACGAGCAGAGCAACATCTACCGCAGCAGCGACCCCAACACGTTACTGGTACAGCGCCCGGCCGCCCCGCTCGGGGGTTACATCAGCGGCAGCGTTAGCCCGACCAGACGGAGTACGCTGTGCGAATATCCTACGTACAGCGACTGGGCTGTGTATAGTTACGGCAGCGCCTGCCATGACGATCCGGTCTCCAACCCAAACATCAAGCAGGCCAAGGGCAAATAGACCACAGCCTGAGGCTGTAAATAGGCTCAGGCTCAACCACCGGCACCGCACCGGCACTACGGGCTCAACCTCAGCAACCCCAGGTTGGTAAACTGTCGTAGACCGATGAGATCTGTATCTGTATGGTTTAGTCAGCAAAATGTCCAGGAAGACACATCCACGCTAACTTGTAGAGACTAGAATCTAGAGGAGCACTAACCGTTACGTGTGGACAGAGCGCGACCATTGAAATTTGTCTGAGATCTGTCTCTTCTCGTTGCCGTCGGTCATGGGCTTCTTAGAGACAGATTCCGGCGGTAGTAAAATGGTAATGCAGTATTGGCAGTAAGCCAATATCGTATCTAAGAGGCAAGAAGATATACCTCAAATTTCACTCTACCAAATTCCACCAAAATTTCAGGGATTCCTTAGTATCTCATTTCCAGTCACTCACATAAATTTGAATTAAATGAGACATGGGGAAGCATTGAATTCAACGTTGACTTAGTTGTGGTTGTTTCTGCTCGCGCTCACAGCTTACGCTGTCTAATGTTAACGTTACACATTACGGTGGCTTTTAAATAAGGGGGACCATCATAGACATCATAAGAAACAAGGTTATATGCCTTCTAACCTGGAGTAATGTGTAACTCATCATGAAATATAGATTGCTAGTTGTTCTCCCCCCCCCCCCCCCCCCCATGAGACTAACAATTAGAAAGAGTTACTGTCACACAGGTCAGTATCATTACGACAGCACGTTGCTGACTGCAGTTATTCACGCGATCATGAATACTCTCCACAGGCATTCATTGTCGGCAGGTAGTTCGCCGTACAGGAGGAAAAGAATATGAAGTTTCCGTGGCAACCTGAGGACATACGTTGATGCAGCAGGAAGAGATGATGGATGTGTGAGGTAAGACATTGTGTCCTCATTGCTAGATTCCCACTGGTGTGATATTTTGAATGGAAAGTGCTTCAGTAATATACTAATCACAGAGTTAGGAAAATTGACTTTATTTCTTTTTTTTTTCTTCTATGAATGTGATGTTTCTTATGGAAAGTTATGAGATTGAATAAGCTGAATGAACAATTCTCAGAGGATATTGATATGTGATATAAACAGCCATCCCTATCTTTCAACAGAGCAGAATTCTGGATGCCTAATCAAGTCAAGTACTAACTTCGTCAAGTACTTGTACTGTTTGAAAATTGTTGTTCAAATTTTACCCCTTTATTGTTATTTATTTGTGTGTGTGTGTGTGTTGAAACTAAAGTTTCAAAGATGAAGTTTAGGAAGTCAAGACTTTATGTCCCATCGTGAATGTTTTTTACTTTTGTGATAAACTTGGAATATAGTGATTTGGTGTGTTTTTTCAAAGCTAGTAATATTAGGAATAATAAAGTAGTGATGGTAGTGATCATTATAAAATTTTCATGATGAATTATCACTGTTGTTATTACTTGAATAATGAAAATGATGTTTCTAGTCATGATTATCATCATCATCATCATCATCATTTATCATTGCTTTCCCCCTTGCAGAATTACAATATATATGCCTCTATTGTAGGCAAACTGTAAGAGCAGTACCTAGAGAAACCTGAAGCAAGTACCGGTACATCAATATGGTACTAATTGGAAACATTTCAGTTCATCTTTTCAACATCAAGTTTATTATATGTTGATAAAATTATGTTCCAAAAGGTATACAGTATTTACCCAGTAATGTCATGCATTGTATTTGTGTTGTTTCCACTAATACACAATGGCAGCTACAGTGTGAGAATGTTTGAGGCCATGAGGGGGCATGTAACTACAGTATGCCGTCTACGAGATCTGGGAAACAGAAGAGGACTGGAAGACGTGAGTCACTTTGTGTTGATCTCTATTGATCCAGTGATGGTTTTGCCAAGGTTTGACACTGTAGCTCCTTATTATAAAGCATAGATTATTAAGTTCAGAAGAAAATCAAGCAAACAATTCCATACTTCATTTGTCAGAATAAATTGTGCAGTATTAAAAGAAAAAAAAAGTGTCGTGTTCAGAATGTGTTCACTGTTATTGTAGTTTGTGTTTATTTGTTTGTTTGGTGGGTCATAGGATTTCTGTACCAGATGTAATTGCTTATGATTTGTGGTATTTTGTAGTACATGTATCATGTTCTTTGTTGATAAGCTTGTCTTGTATTCTTTCAGGAACTTTGCTGGTGCCAAGTCAAAGTCTTTCCGTCCGAGAGAATGCGGATCTTTTGGACAAACCAGAGCAGCTGTCTTCAATGGCTATACCAGGTGAGAGTCATGTTACCCCAGTGATAGCTGGAGTCCAATTCCAGAGTGGTTAACCCTGACTTTAACTAGTGGGGAAATTCTGTTTAATCAACATATTGCTTACAGGAGCCATGCTTGTGCTGCGATAACTATTTTATCAGAGGATCCTGATCAGTGTATATCAAAATTTTACGACCCTCATAAAGGTAGTTACATCAATCAGCTAATCTTTGAGGAGTTGTAGATTCAGAAAGAAATGAAGACAGGATACTGTAAAGATTTTTGTTTCAAAATGTAGATTCTAGAGTATCTATCTTGTGTTGCAATAATCAAAAGTGCACACCCAATTCTTAACAATCTCTATTCTCTACTTACACAAAATGTTGTTCTTACACCCCAATGGAAGTAGTTTTGTGCATACTGTAAAGCAAGAAATATTTGCAGTGTGAAATTTTCTTGAATCACAGCTGACAGCCTTTTTTTTCTTTTTTTTTTATGCCTCCGCCACGAAGTGGTGCCGGAGGCATTATGTTTTCGGGTTGTCCGTCCGTCCGTCCGTCCTTCCGTCCGTAATGAATTTTGTGGACAGCGTAACTAAAAAACCTTTTGAGGTATCCTAATGAAACTTGGCATGTATGTGTATTAGGAGGTGAAGTTGTGCCTATCAACTTTTGGGTGCACATGCTCAAGATCAAAGGTCAAAAGGTCAAGGTCAAATATGTAAAATTTCACTATTTCCACCATATCTATGCAATGCCTGAAGATATTTTCTTAAAACTTAGTGTATACATGTATTACCCAATTAGATTCTCTGGTGGAAGTTTGGGGTCATGAGGTCAAAGGTCAAAAGGTCAAGTAACAATATTTTTTTGTCCGTAACTTGGAAATTGTTCATGGTATCTTCATGGAACATAGCATATATACATGTACTGACTGACAATGATTATCTAGAGAATTTAGGGTTCATGGGGTCAAAGGTCAGGGGCCAAAGACATGGGCAACACTTCAACATTTTACTATTTCCCTCATATTTATGCAATGCCAGCGGGATTATTATTTTTTTTACACTTGGTGTATGCATGTATAACCTGATAGAGATTCTCTGGAAACTGTTTCTTTTCTTTTTTTTGCCTTAAAGGTCAAAAGGTCAAAGATCAAGGGAAAGTGCTGAACTAACTTTTCCCTCCATATCTCAAAAGTGGCTCAAGGTATCTTGAAACTTTCTACATATTTATGCATGTTCTGCCTGACAGTGATTATCCTATGAATTTTACGGTCAAATGCCAGATGAAAATGGTAACAATGTACTTTTCAATACAGAAATTGCACTTTTTCTCCATACCTTGAAAAGTACTCAATGCATAAACTTATGAATGGGCAAAGTCAAGTTAAAGTCCTTAAATCCCCAAATGCATGCTCTCCTATTCATCCAATTAAACTTAGGTCAATGAAGGTGAATATTCAACACATTTGTGACAAACTTTTTATTTTAATATTTTGCCAATTGTGTGAAAATGTAATCACACATTGTCCACATGTACAGTAGACCTATTAGGAGAATCATGCATTATGGCGGAGGCATGCCAGTCGCCTTAGTGACATTTCTAGTTCAGCATGCCACTTGAATTCAATGCATACAGTGTAAACAAGAACTTTTGCATGTACATGTATTTTGATTTTGTGACTCTTGGATCTCACAAAATTTGCAATATTGGAATACACACGAAAATGTTTGGCTTAAAATGGTTCACTATTTTTGCTTCAATTGAGTTCTGCATGCCAAAAACGAAAGATTGTATACTTCACTCCGTTCAAAATAATTGTATGGTGGAATAATTATTCAAATATAGGCATTAAAGACTCTAAACAGTGTTTTCAGGGAAGAATCAAAATGGGTTGATGCTTATTCTCCAACAAACGTTATTCATTCATTCATTTCATTCATTCATCTCATTTACATATATTTTCACTTTCATTATTGGTTGACAAAATCTGTATTAAAAACACAAACAAACAAACAAAAATGCACTGTGTCAAATATGATAATGGAGAAATCATGTGAAGCACAACGTAGTCTTATTGAAAATGACCCCTTAATAACAAATATGATGTAAATATGTGTAATCATTTATAATCATTTGTAATTTGATTGAAACAAACATGAATACAAATTGTGATAAGATTATGTATTGATTTCTACTTTGCAAGAAATCAGTTGAAACTTGAATTATTGATGAAAACTTATCCCGTAATGACCAATTTGCATGGACACATTAATGATTATGCAAAAGTATGAAGTGAAGGATCTATGAAGTTAGATTGCAACATATGATTTTGTTTGTTTGTTTGTTTCTCTGTGTTGGTAGGAGCATAGCTGCCTTGGACCCTGATAGCCCTATCCATCATCATGAGGTTTCCCAACCCACTCAATGCCATGCAGAGCCTTTGGATCAACGTCATCATGGAAGGACCACCTGCTCAAGGGTGAGCCACAATGTGCACACATCAGCAGGTCTGAGAGTATTCTGAAGGGGGAGGGCAATTATGCCGGCAGTGCAGTCATTATTCTGATTCAGTCTAATCAGGCCACTCTGCATAAAGATTCACAATCAATCAATCAGTCAATCAATCAATCAATTAATCAATCAATCAATCAAATTTCTTCAAGCAAATATCTTTGAATCTCATTAAAGCTTTGGTTTCAAAATATTTCATTTTACCTTTTCATCGGCTAAAGCAGCATCTTAGTGAGTACCATTATAATTCTTCAGTCATGGGGAAAATAATTTTGTAAAAGTAAAAATCAATACCTCTCAAATCAGCAGTGTTTCGAAGTCTCATTTGTATGCCACTCTCCTTCTCCTTGTGACCCTTCTTATGGAAAGTCTGGACGCCAGCTATTTCTACTCTACACATTAATGTTGTTTCCAGAAATTCTTTCTGTCTATATGGCTACAGATTTTATTGTTAATTTGGAAGAAAGGACAAATATTTGTTCATTCTGTAAAAAAAAAGAAAGAAAGAGTGTGTATACATGTATTATCAAAGATGGATAATGAACAAATACTGACATGAAAAAAAAATTGTGCATTCTGTAGTTCACATGACTGTATGATAATGTTTCATTCTCTCCCCACTCCTCTGTCCAGTCTCGGAGTGGAGCCATTGGACAAGGAAGTAATAAGGAAGCCTCCTCGTTAGGTTCGTGACCCCATGATCACCAGACCTCTTCTTATTTATGTAGTCATGTCTGCCCTCATCATCGTCGTGGGAATCCTCTGGGTCTTCTGGAGAGAGGTTAGTGCTCCCTTTATTGTCCATGACTGTACACACATTTCTATTAATATTGGTCAAGTTCTTCCTTTACATAATTGTAATATTATGCCCTTGCTACATTGTGCCGAGTGATAACATTAGTGCATTTAGCAAGCTATCTTCTGTCAGATGCTTTGTCATGCCGATTGTAATATTAGATAATGATGCATGTATTGATTTGATTAGATTTATCCATTGTCTTTATAGATACTTGGCTGTGTATATTAGTACATGCAGTAGCAGCATTCATCTTCACATACAGTATGCAATGAATTGTTTTGCTCCATGAAGCCTTTTCAGAGTATAAGGACAAGCATGATACTATCTTGAGCTGGGATTTATCAACTTGTGCCTGTCAAGCAGTCCAGATGGCACTGTAATAATGACTGCTCCTCTCAATTAGATGCAATCCTGCCTCAGCCTTCTCTGTGTCAGACAAAGTCATAAAAAGACGTGTAGCATACATGTATGAATACAAGACCATACATACTGTCTGATGCACCACTGGTGATGAAATAACTCAGTTGTGTACAGACTTTGTCAGTACGTTTCAACATAAAGTAATGAGTGATAATTTTGATAAGTACTGTTGTCAAACATGCAGATCATGCCTTGGTTAGCTGTCCTTCAAGATGTAACTGATGTTGGTTATCTACTTCCCACCACTACAGGAAATATTCCAGATGGAAGCACTGTCAGTATAAGGTGAGTGTGGCATGAACTTCCCTCCCCTTCTCCCATCCCACTGGTGTATTCGCACACTTTTGTCATGTTATTGTTGAAACCAAGGGCCGTCATTTAAATATCACAGGCTAATTGTAAATTGTACACATTGTAAAATTATTGCCCATTGTACGCTAATGTGTACAAATGTGTCCTTTAAAAGCAAAAAAAATTGAATGAGTTAACCATGTGTAAAACATCTGTCATTATGATTGTACTTCTTCACAACTAAACCTCAGCACTTCTGTAGGATTTCTTGTATTCTGCTCTGCTTCATGTTTTGAGAAAATTAGAGGTTTCTTATACTTTTTTTTTTCACTTTATAAGATATTTGTAGGAAAATAATGCTATATATTTGGTTTCATAGGCTGCTGACTGGGTGGTATAATTGACTAATTTAATGTCTAATGCACTACAATGACTTCCATGTCTGTTTAATTAGAGGGGCAATCAGGCACAGTTTTACTCTTTTCCATAGAACTCCTTTTAATGACTTATTCTCGATTGACTGATTTTTGTTGCTCATTTCAGATATCTGTTTCTTGGTGATGCTGACTTCCTCTGTCTTAGTTGTGCCGGAGATTAAAAGTAGGGTCATCGGCGGTTGAGTCGGCGTCACATCATCAAGCAACTGTGTGATTTTGAACTTGTTTGACCTGACGATGGTCTCATTGATACTTGGCAGGAATCTTATGTGGTTTTGCAGTATTTCTGACGCATTCAATCTGTCAAAATCTTCGTACGTGTACTTGTGGACATTTGTTTGGTTGGGTATACTCAGTGAAAGTCATTAATAAGTGAAGACTGTGTACCTGCTACCTGTATTTTAGGTGTAAAACTCATATTTAACGAAACCCCATTCGATAGAGAGGGTCTGTTGCATCCAAAATTTGTTATATAACCAGTTTAAAAGCCGTCACGACATACCGGTCAGAAATTCATGGGCTAAATCACCCAGCGCCACTGACAAATCGATTCTCTGAATAATACTAAATAAAATCTTCGAACCGGACTTATCAGTCGCCAACACGCTGTACTGCGCGGCCATTTTCTGACACCAGCTGTTGTTTTTGTTGTTGTTGTTTTTGATAATTCGCAAACCCGTATCGCGCCCTCTCTCAGTAAAAACGATGTATTTCCTTTTTTGTGTGTGTGAAAAGTTCAGGGTCGGGCGGGTTACGCCAATACAATGATTTTTTTTTTGCCTTATGGAAGTGTTCCTGTTTGCACAAGGTTTTATATTTAAGTGTTTCTTATGGTTCTTATAATGGGCATTTACTTTAAACAATTATGACTGATAATGGTTTTTATTGATGATGAAGTTTGCCAGTATTGAGTAATGCATTTATATTTAGTTCATTTCTTGAATCTGTAGCATTTGATTTCATGTATTTGAAATTTTGCAATTGGTACATAAATGCCAACTCTTTCATCTGCACTATTGCAGTCTTTCAGCAGTTACAGATTTGTATGATGATAAGATGACAAGAACATTTTAATGTGTAATGCTGCTTAAAGGGACAAAACAAATCATGCCCCTATGAAATTGAATTCAGGTTAGTTCTTTCCCTCCCCTTTCCCAAGTAAACATACAGATTTCATAGTTGTGATGACATTCTCTGTCAGAATCGTCTTTGATATATTTGAAAGTTATATAGCACTGGTTACTCAGAGGAATACCAATACCAATGTCAACCCATCACTCTCAGTCAAGCCATTTTTTTTTTTATTTTTTTTGGTTGATAGCTGATGATGTTAGGGGAAGGCGAAAGATTGATTATATGGCTCATTGCCAGTCATTCCAATGTCTAATCCACTCAATGTGTTCATGTCACATCCTCAGTCATCATGACATCATAATAATGTTTGTATTATTTTTATGACAATGTTACATCCCTATCACATCACCAGCTCATTATCAACATGACATCCTCACATCATCATCATCATTAGATTATCATGACAGAATCCTGATAGCTGAATTACATTCATGAATGTGAACAGGAACCACAAGGAGAACAGTGCAAAGATCACTAAAGTGGCTACCCTCTATGAATAAGACTAAATCATCATCATCATCATCATCATTGTCATCAGGACATAATTCTTATACCTCTATAACATCATAGCATCATTCTCACATTATTGTGACATCATCACCAAACACTGTGACATCATCATGACACTAATGTGACATCACTGACATTTTCCTATCATTCTTCATATTGTCCCTAAACCGTAACATAATCCTGCCATTAACCTTCCATCGCTTTCCTTTTACCCACTCCAATAAATAGCACTTTTAATGGGATAGAGATTTTATAGTCTCTATGCGAGGGGTAAACCCATTTTATCCTCTTTATTATGAGCAGGTCTAGCTCTGTAAGAATATTGGATATCACCTTGCTCAGTACAAAAATACTGTCTGTGGTGTTTCCTCAGTATTCATGACTCTTTAAATTGCCAGAGGTTACAATGTAAATATCTCGAAATACTGCACCATTTAACTTTGAATGAAATTTTATGATAGATTAATTTGATCACTGTGGTCCAATTGAAATGTACTTACATTGTCAGATTAAATGATATGAGCTGAAGGACCCCTGACTGTAAACTATAAACTGCCATATGTAGATTGTTGAAAACAGTAAGATTTACAGTGGAAAGGCAGGATTTACATCCTGGTGTTGGGAAGAAAAATCCACATTCAGTTTTTCACATTGGCTGTGATAATGCTGGAAGAGCATAAACAGAATTGATAGAGTTTAGCTCTCAGTCTTCTAAAGTTCTAGTGGGTTTTCCTTAGTTCAAAAATGTGATTTAGTCCACATTGTGAACAAAGTTCCTTCATAGGTGTGTGAGTTTTTATTGTGTGTCTGTCTGTTTGTCAGTGTTGTTGAGTGTATATGAATCTTTCTTTTGGATTCAGAAATTATTCGTAAATTTACAAATTATCGTCTTATCAAGGAGGTACTAGTACCTCCTTGGTCTTATAAAGTTTTTATTTTTCAATTACTTAGCAATGTACAATCCATACAGGAGTGCCTCTCTTGATCATGTTTTCCAGCTTATCTGAGATTCTAATATTAAAGACTTCCTGCAGCAAGTGTAATTGTGTGGTATCTCTAGACTGATGAATATCTGCATAGTTCTATTTGTCTCAGAGTTAATTTTAAAGGGATGTTGACTTGAATCCTGTTTATTTAAGTGATCAATGTGAAATAGTTTTGTTTATTGACAAAGTTGAACAAAGTTGCTTACAATATACACTGGAACTGGAAATACAAATGAAGTCAGTGACACGATGGGTGCATCTGTTTTACACTCCACATCTTTATTAAAGTTGTACATACAGAATAATATACTAGTATTGTATGTGGTAACAGTTCAGCATTGATGTTCATAAGGCCTTGTGTGTAGTCTTGACTTTCAGACCCACCTTATCTTTGACACAGTTGTAGTCTGTATCATGTTAACTCTGATTGTTTGTAGGTTGTTTTCACAGTGAAGTACACAGCAGGATCCTGTATAAACTATTGATGTGCAGTAGTCATACTCAGAGAATGGGACTTCATTGGATGATACAATACTTAACATTGATGATCTTTGTCCTGTAATGGCGGCTGACAGTAGACTGGTGTAAGCCAAGTTTTCATGTTAACAAGAATTTGATTATGTGTTCAGTGCCTTCAAAGATCAGTGTACATGTACCACTTGTGAGTAAGATTCTTTATGTCTGGAGGTGCTTCAAGTCTGGCTTAACAGAGTTTCCTCTTAACCAATTGAGAACCAGTCGGAGTATACTAGGGCAGGTGTCTATGGGAAATGCTTGTTGTCGCAAAATCAGTCGGTCCTCATTGGGTTAAGGCTAACTTGTGTCGTAAGCAAATTTCTGCCCCCTCTGATTGAAACAGGTTTACAGTATACAGCATAATGTCAGAGCAGAAGCATTGTACTTGCCATTCAAAATTAGCATTCATTAATTATTGTGAGACTGAAATGAAATGAATTTGAAAAATATAGAAAAAAAAAGATATGTGACAAGGCATGTACATTGTGCCAATTGCCTCATTTAGATTGTAGAAGATTGGAATTTGATTTCATGAATTTGAAAGATTGGAATTTGTGACACCTAGACTGTGGCATTAAGCTGGCAATGCCAGAGAAGCTTCAACCACATGACATGTAAGAAATATGATTGAAGCTTGGAAGTTAAGGGATCTGTTTTTGATAGAAAAGAAAGATCCCTTCTGAAATGAATCAAACCTGCATTAATTACTTGCGACTTTTCAAAGTGTAATATTTCAAATATTGACTGGATGTGCCATGCCTACGAGCCCCCTACATGTTACATTGTAAGTGGATCAGTGTTGTAATTGTTGAAGTGCTTCAAGTCTTTTTTGAAAAGGCGCTATATACTGTAATTATTGGTTATCATATGTTATTATGTTTTATCTGTGAGTGTCTGATGAAGAAAATGTATGTTTCAATATCTCTCATGTTTCAACAGGAGAAATATGGGGGTTATTTCAGTGCAAATTGTAATCTGCGATGCAACTTTTACAACATAACAGTAAGCATACAAATTTTACCTGGTAATACATGTACTCAGTAATATTCAGATCTTACTCAGTAACATGAAATAACAATGCCATAATGTTAGAAATACTGCCTGCTGGCTCATCTGTGAAATAAGTTCAGCCTCTGAAATCTTGTTACTTCTGGCCATAAGTGGGCGATTCATGACAGGAAACAATTTATCCCCCAAAACTGTGTGGCCTACAGGTGACATCTCTTGGGTCTGTTGTGAATGGAAAATATGGACTGATAACAAAGAGACTGTACCCAAACTACTGTGAAAGCAGTGTGGTTCAGAGCTCTTAAATTTAGTAGGTTGTGTGGAATACATACAACAGCAGTGCGAGCTGTCTTGTTGAATAATGGCAAGCCAATTTGAATATACAGTGTTATTTACATAGACTTTGTATTTCTTTTATGTCCAGAATTGTTAATGACTGCAATTAAATTTCCATCTTGTGATTGGTATGGCACGAATATCTTTCCTTGTTAACTTGGCATACAAAGTGAAAGGAGTGATTGAATGCGTGAGTGGATGAATGAGACTCAAGATAAATTTATGACTGAAAAAGTGAGATAGTTACTACGTACATCATATAGCTGTGTACACAACTGAATGACGCCATCCCACAAACTGTAAGTTTTCTATATATATTGTAAGTTGTGCGACTGGAAATTAACAACCAGTTCATTGTAAATGGGCAAATTAGTTTACTGCTGCTCAGAAGAGTACAGTACAAATGTATGTGCTCCAGGTGAATGACTGCAAAATTAGGTTTTGGTGTTTGTTTGTTTTTTTCATACAAGATGCAGTGCAACATACTACTAGTACTCGAGGAATAATAACAGTGTTGAAAGTATGGAGACCTATAAGTGAACAAACCAGAAGAGCAATCAAATGAAAACACACACACACACACCCCCTCACATACAAAAAAAAAAAAAAAAAAAAAAAAAAACTTGGCACATAATAGCATGGATTGTGTTCCTTTTCAATCCATGACTATGATTGTGATGAAATTAGTGTATCATCCTTGCAAGTTTTATAACATGGATTCTATATTTGTATCCAGTTTTATTCATTCTTTGATAACTGCTGCAAAAGTTCCAACACAAATGAAAATACAGTCAACCTTGCTTAAGCTGGCCTCGCATAAGTCAAATAATCACCCAAGTCAAAGGTCCTTTTCAAGCCCTCTTCTCTTTATACCGGTACATTCTATTAATTTTAATCCCTCATTAGTTGAATTTTCTCTGATCGAAGCTATTTCTTCAGTCCAAATAGATTCGACATGGGCAAGGTTGACTGTAGTTCAATTCCTTCAACATTCTACAAACATTTATTGACATTTTGATACTACATATGGAATATGTTTGCCGTAGTTCAATGGCACCTCTACTAACCACCACACAACACTTCTCCCATCTATTCAGACATGAAGTTTGTAATGACAATCTCCTAGAGTGCAAATATGGACTGCTCTTCGGGGAATTGTTGATATCATTACCACGAGGGATCTCGGCTCTGTGCTATGACCCAAGGAACCTTACAGGGGCACCGATAGCAACAACTGCCTTGAAGGAAAGCAGTTCATATCTGTACATACATGTATTATATAATGAAGAAAATTGTATGAAAATTTAGTAGGTTGATGGCAATAGCTCTTGGATAGCCAATTCACACATCTGCGCTGCCATTTCACGTGCATTGCAATCGTATTGGATATTGGTCACCTCTCTCACTATTGAAGCCAAGTGCTTACCCTACATGTGCATATGAATGTGCTGCTACAAATCAAGAGGGCAGTTTAGTATAATATGGGTCAGTTTGGGTACTGTGGGAACTACAGGTAATTGCTGACTGTATGCCCCAATTCTTAACCAATCAGACTTGAAGATTCATCAAATGAAGTATCTGGTTGTAGTGATGAAGTATGTATCTGGTTGTAGTGATGAAGTATGTATCTGGTTGTATAGTGATGAGGTATATAGCTGGTTGTATAGTGATGATGTGATGAAATACTATGTACCATTAACTGGTTGTACGTGTATTTGTATTGTGATGATGTAACCCCGGCGCGGGGCGCTGTAACCAGTAACGTGTTGGGGTCACTGCTGCATGCGGTTACCGCTGATGTTGCTCTGCCACGGCCACGACCTGATCCCGATCTCGCGCTCGCCAACTGGCAATGGCGGAGATTAAGCTGTGCTGAATCTTTTGCATAACGCCATGGCGGGATCATTCCTACTCCCACTTTCAGAACAGTGGAAGCCATGGCCCATGCGTGAAGTCTTGAGCTAGATCGACATCGAAATCGCGAAAGCTACCGCGCTCAAACCCCACCACTCGAACGAGCACCCCACCGCGGCGGCGACCAGCGGCGCAGTGCACGCCGATGACGGGCTAGCTAGCTGTAGTGTGCTATGCATGGTACACGTGCAGTGTATGCATGCGTACGTGTTGCGCTGCATGTAGACAAGTCGCATTGGCCAGCTTGGTACACAGCGAATATTGCGCACTCGTTTTGTCGAACGTATTTTGTCATGAAACGTATTTCAGCTCATGAAATGTATTTTCATGGAATGGTTTTTCGTTCATCGAATGATTTTTTTTTTCGAAAGTATGGAAAGCCATGTATGTAAAACACTTTTTGTCAAATATATTTTGGGTCTAATATATTTTTGTTGAAATGAATATATTTTGTCGAATATATTTTCGTCAGATATATTTTTTGGTCAAATATATTTTGTGTCAAATATATTTTTGGTGAAATATATACTTTGTCGAATATATTTTTGGTCAAATATATTTTTGGTCAAATATAATTTTGGTCAAATATATTTTGGTGAAATACCCATATATTTTTGTCAAATATATATTTTGGTCAAACCTATATATTCTTTTGTCAAATATATATTTTGTTTGAATATATTTTTATCAAATACATATTTTATTGAATATATCTTTTATCAAATATATATTTGGTCGAATATATTTTTGTTGAATGAAATTTTACTTGATGAAATGGTTTTTTAGTTGGTGTCGAACATAAATATTTGATTCCCCTCTGGCGTGCCATAGGAGTGTTCACACATACAATTCCTTTCCACGTTATAAAATAGTACTAGATATAGTGCAATATCTTACTGGGCCTGGAGGTGGGGCTGTGGCTGAGTATGGAGGCGGAGCGGAAGGGTAGCCGGCCCCTGGAGGTGGAGCAGCATACATTTGCTGGCTCTGGACTGGTGCTATCGGAGGCTGAGCCGGGTACTGGCCTTGGGGAGGATGTCCTGGGTACTGGCCTTGGGTAGGATATGCTGGCTGTTGGGTGGGGTAGGATGCCGCTTGGGTTGGGTAGGGCTTCTTGCCATCATTCTCTATAATACAAGAAAGATATTGAAAACTAAATATTTACTCTTTTCCAATCACAAACTCAAAAACGTACAAATTCACACCTCTGTATACAAAGATATGACATACTGTACCACAAATGTTGTATATTTGTGTGGACTTAACTAAGACCAGCCCGAAGCATCCCCACAGTTTACAAGTTCTGCACAATGGAGCATGCATCCCGGGTTAATGTGGACTAACATCAACCAACTAAATGACACATTCAGGAGCATTGTATACACTTCTTTTTAAAATTGTTCATAATCACCTCACACTTAAACTTTACAGACAAAGGGCCCGAATTCATGAAGGTGGTACAAATGAAACCATGGTTTAAACCATGGAGCACCAAGTGTCGCATGGAATATAACATTACGAAATCAGTCATTTCATCAATGAAATGATTATTTTGTAACGATATGACAACAATTTGTAACTCAATGAACATTTCGTCCATGAAATGATAATTTTGTTAACGAAACGGTCATTTTGTCGACGAAATGTCCAATTTCATAACGAAATATTCCTTGCGACACTTGGCGCTCCATGGTTTTTGTCCATGGTTTAAACCATGGTTTCATTTGTACCACCTTCTTGAATTTGGGCAACAGAGTCTAATTACAAAGATGAGATTTTACAACATACAGGGATTGTCTGCATTTATAGACACAATGAAGAGAAATGATTGGATAGGGTTGACCTATCACACATCACACTGTCAATGGTGTATGACAAAAACTTACAAGGAATGAGGACAACACTAGCACTGCAGTTTGCAGATTTTGCATCCCCTCGTAAAAAAGGGACAAAGTACATGTTTGTATACACAAGTACAACTACACAGTAGTGGGAGCAACAATCAGCAATTCAATGTTGTGAACATGCACTTGATGACAGACTTCGCCTAAACTCCAGTCAGGATTACCCAGACCTCTTGGCTTCAAGTTAACTGCATCATTTACCTGTTTACTATTTTTGAAATCATACAGTTTTAATGTATTTTCATGTAAACTTACACTGTGGAGATTGCCATACCATACCATATAGTATTTTTGTGACTAAATTTAGATCTATAGAAATTTACATGAAACTGCAACACAAAGCTTACATCTTTTAATACAATAGTCACCCCTCAATCATGCCCCTTATCAATTATCTCTATCGAAATCAGGCTTGCTTACTTTTTGATTTTCCAAATAGAGGCATACTCAACGCAATACAATCCTGCTTTTAATTCCTAAACAGTGCCACAAAAACTTGGGCAAAATGTAGAATAGTTCCAAGTTAACAATGGATCACCACCACTGCACTGGCACTGCACCACTCTCCTGGCAGCTGACAACGCTTCAAGACAGTCCAATATACACGTAATGCAATGCCGGTATTTTTATGCTTGGTGCACCCACTGGCCACTGCTGGCGAGGGTTTTCCCTACGAATGGGTCGACGTGAAAATGAGTCGAATCAACGTAAACCCGAGTGTCACACACGAATTCTGATCAGTCCTCTGTCTTCTGTCTCACCGACTTGTGACGACGTGAGGTAGGAAAACAGGGAGTAGTATATAGAAAATGGCTGGGATGGACTGCAGTGGTTAGCAAGTCCTAGGACTAACGTTAGGTATCCTACAATCCGTTTAGCACGAATGGATTTTTCACCACGATCTCCACTGAACTGCACTGCCCGAGAATACACTCTCTGTACTGATTACTGCTAGCCAGGGTACGAAGGTGAAAGAGTAAGCACTGGGATCGCGCTGGTCGTGCTGTTCTGTTTACAAAAGTCAAACTAGTCTTTTTCTAGTCCGCAATGAGATACGAATGTTACAGTATAAGCCAGAAATCCTTATAAATGATTTTCTGTAGGTAATAGGATTGTTTTTATTCTTTGATATTAGTTGAATTAATGTTTTATAACATATAAGCTTCACAATGAAGATAAACTGATCAAGAACTACTGCCAAAAGATGCATACCGTCTGAATTTTGGTGAATGAAAAGACTATCATTGTATTGAATACGTAAGTTTCTATTTTTGGGGATTCGGCTTGTGATCGTAATGAGGAACGTGCGTGTCAATTCGTCACGAATTCCTTTACTTGTTCTCACAGAACAAAATCTCTTGTTTGGACTTCGGTTATTGTGACGTCACTACTGACAAAACTTCACTGGGTAAAGTGACGAAAGTTCGGCATGGCCATGTTGTTGTCTACATGCAGGACAAAGTTTTTGTAATCCCATATTAAAAGATAAAATGAATTAAATTCTGAAAGTCTTGGAAAAAATACACCAATTTCCACCGAAGAATTCAGTCTCTTATTATTATCACGCCCGCTCTGGTGCCTACCCACGAAGATCTAATGTTATCGGTATATGACCATAAAACAATGCACCTTTTCTCTCTTTTTTGTATTTTTGTAAGTGAAGCTGGAATAATAAGATTCCTTATGCATGTGATACTGTAACAATGTTACAAAAGATAACGATGCAGCATCGAATTGGGGAATTTTGAAAACAACTTTTGTTTTATGAATAGAGGTCATATCAAAAGTATAATAAATTCTAATGATTTTGATCTACTCTGTAAGAAAATATTCATTTTTTTCCTCGCTGTTTTAGAGGTTGCAAACATTTTCAAGCATCATGACGTTGTCAGCTTAGAAATGGACTCATCGGCAATAAAAAATGTCGATTGGCATAACAAAAAAGATTCCCCGCAATGAGCAACAAAACTAAATCTGCAAGATGTAGTCCGTTTTAATCTATGACTCAATGCTGTAGGCCTAAACAACGTTTACAATCGTAACAAACAAATACGATACACTAGTAGCTGCTGTTGAAACTTCAATCTGCACAGTACTCGACAATTTGATAGAGCGGTCAGGAGAGAGACCACTGTTTTGGGGACGAAATCAATCCATAAAGTTTATATAATGGGATTGACTTTGTCATTACTACCATTACCAATGTTTACAATGTCAGTGACAACGTTAGAATCTGATTTTCAGAGAAAAGGATTAAAAGAATCCGCTGGAAACTGCCACACAAAGTTTAGAGCTGAGCATAGCGATATATAATAATTATCTTCTTTGTATATAGATACGGAGCTCAGATATCATTGCATAACGGATATTGATATATATATATATATATATAATATACATATATCAGGGCTCCACACTATTTTGTTTGGTGGCCCGAGAGAAAAATTTGGTGGCCCGAAAAAAAAACAATAAAAAACATTAAAAGTCCTGTTTTTTTAATGAGTCAAATATTTAAATTTTATTATAGTAAGAATTGGAAGTTGGACATATCTAGGCCTACTCATAAATAAACCTCAACAAACTCGCAACACTCACTCTCAGGCACTCATTCAGTCCTTTTCATCCATCCTTTAAACAAATTTGACTGCTAATTTCCGGCGCAAAAAGTTACGAATTTATTGACATACTTTTCAAAAAATTTGCCGTTTTTTGAAATTTGGTGGCCCGACTTTCATTTTTGGTGGCCCCGGGCCACCGGGCCACCGTTAGTGTTGATCCCTGTATATACATATTTTAGATATATATATATATATA
This sequence comes from Diadema setosum, assembly GCA_033980235.1. Lineage (NCBI taxonomy): Eukaryota > Metazoa > Echinodermata > Echinoidea > Diadematoida > Diadematidae > Diadema > Diadema setosum. The sequence goes on along the minus strand of CM067067.1, from coordinate 2,950,930 downwards.
TTAACAATGATAATAATAATAATAAAAATAATAACAATAATAATAATAATAACAATAATAATAATAATAATAATAATAATAATAATAATAATAATAATAATAATAATAATAATAATAATAATAATAATGTGTGTGTGCATGCGTGCGAGTAAACATAAACCTGAAAGCAAGAGATTATTACCCATTTGTATAGAGGGAGACAAAAAATTAAGAAAACTCACACCTCAAACACAAACCTGTCCATGAGCAGTGCCAGGTTTTAATAAGGTGCTTTATAATCATGTTTGCTTTGCATAAGAAAGACACAATCATCAGCCTCTCGACAAACTTTAATAGGGGAGGCTAAGGAATATGGTGAGGATGGACGTACATATACACACGTAAGTTTAGAAAGTGCTTTCTTCATGTGCAGTCGAGTGAATGAATTCATCAAAGCATCACGTGGAACCAGAGTGGAATTCAGACAAAATTCATCAGTCAGGTTAATCCTTTCAAGCACGCCACAGCATATATACTTTTGTTTCCTACAAGTCTAAAACGACATCGTTTTGTTCTTATACACAAAAACTCAATAATCTGTAAAATGCAATAAGCGAATGAACGATCTGCTTTCCAACTTCATTTGTATTATAATGACTTTCTTTTGTGTTAAGAAGTGTTTCCTCTATGGAAGGTTCAATGTTCAATGCTTAAAAAAGAAAATGAATGAGATAAAACTTTTAAATGAACCCATTTTTTTCTCTATCCATTATACAATATACGAGTAAAAAAAAAAAGAAATAGATTACTTAATCCAATCAAAGTACTTGGTGTTCTCGATTCTGCATCTCAAATGTTTTACGTATCTGACAAAAAAAAAAATCTCCACATTTTACTATTCAACATGAAACAAACGCAATGTCATCATTTCCTATAGGCCTATCACAGCTATATCCCTCTTCATTTATGATCTTTCTTTTTTTCGAACTTACTTGGGGCCTACTTGTAATATTCTTGATTGCAATTATAACTTCTCAACTTTACATAATCTTTTCCAACTTCATCCAAATAACATTACGGAAAGAAGAATTCCAAGGGATCTGCAATAATAATGATTAATTTTAATAGACTACTGATTGTCCGAGGTACAATGTACTTCTCACATTAACCACCCCAAATATAGGATATCTCCGGAGTGACTTCTTCAAACGATTTCATGTTCAGTGCTTTGTATGGCCGGTCAAAGGTTCAAATTCGGATGTAAGCATTCGATTTCGTGTTTCGGCGCTCATGTTGTGTGATCAACAATGATGTTGTATGGGGCCTATACAGATTTGATTTGAATACTCTGAATACTGTGAACTTGTTTGCTTATATGCGAATTTATAGAGCCTATTCTGTATTCGGAGTGAGCTGGCGACACGTTGACACGAATTGGATGAATAGTCATGCCACTGCTAAAATGTATGCGCAGCATTCAATGAATTGGAATTTTCAAATGCAAAACGGTTGCCGTATTAGTTCATTTGAACGACAAGATGCGAATGGGAATGACTATTATTTTGACGCATGAGCGTATATGTTTGACAAAGATGAATTTTATTATTCTAATATGAATTGAATGACCAAACAATGGATCGTATAAAACATAACAACCAGACTCCACGGTATCTGAATATACTCCTTATATGAATAAAGAGAAATATTAGATCCTATGAAATTCACAACCTGTAACTCAGCTATGCGTGCACGCATGCATACAACAATCCAAAATCTATACTTCTGGTGATTATGAATCAAGGACCTTCAAACACAGAGCTGCATCACAACATGTTGCATGCATATTGATGCTTCACAGTTGCTGCAACGGAGCCTTGAATTATCTCCCATTGACTATCAGACAATTCATATCCATAAACTCCCTTAAAAAGCTCCGGAAACATATTCATTTTTCAATCCACTCTTTATTACATGTCTATCATAATGTGACGGGTATATGATTGTGTGTGTGTGTGAGTAGGCCATGATACCCGTATATTGCCTCCATGGATCTAAATGATGTCTGAAGTCTAAGAGACACTAATTGAAGCTTGTTCAAAACTGTTTTCATTTATTATTCTGAATAGTGGTCTTAAATTTTCTATCTCTGTCATTTTGTAAGCCCTCTGAGCCTTTTGGTAGGAACAATGTACCATTAATTCAATGATATAGGGACGTCAATACTCACGCCATCATGGAACAATGCGTATAAAGTATACCCGAAATGAACACAAAGATTGATTCTGATTTATCGTTAATTTTTAGTGTTATTATAGAAACCCTCAAAATATTCTACAAGAAAGCACATGTGACCATGAATAGATTTAAATTCTGATAAAAATCATTAATGTATCGATGTCAAAATAGACCAGTTGAACTCATTGCTCTCTGACACAATTATTACAATATGGAGGTTAAACTTCTTCTTTTTGTTTCTTCTTCTTCTTCTTCTTCTTCTCTCTCTCTCTCTCTCTCTCTCTCTCTCTGGTCAAGATTAATGTTTTCATGTTATCTTCCACAAAGAACCATTATGATCATGGGCAATACAGCTGTACGTTTTATGAAAAAAAAAATGTTAATGTATATCATTATGCAATCTAGGCAATATTACAAGCATGCATGATGACTATAAACTCATGAGTGAAACCAGTAGACCGAAACGGTGTTTGAGACTTCTTTTTAGTAAAAGTATATTATGATTGATCATCCTTGAAAATACCGAAGAGAAATCATCTGCTGACTGGAAGAGATCATTACACACCAAAGAGATTCTATGATGTAAACTATAACCTCTTTGTTATATAATGTACCGGGATCATGACAATAAGTTTTACAATGTATATAAATTGCCATTGATGCCATGCACGATGCCTGTATCAATATAAAACTGTATTATACAACACTGAAAATAAATGACATATACAGAAACACTCAAAATGAGCAGCAGTCCACACATGAGAAATAATGAACCATGAATGGAATTGAGGAATATTTCGGAGAATCAGAGGTTGAAGAGGATGTAATTTTATACGAAAGAGAACCATTCTCAGTACACATCCCTATATACTACACTTCATTTCAATAATGTTTGATCGATCTGCATATTAAGATAACAATTTATAATGCATACATTATGATACTTTTTAACGGTGTATACTCGTCGTGGTGACGCCACTATGGGACATCTCGCAATACAATCGTGCATTGGAACGCACACGTAAATTAAATATACATAAATCACAACCGGGTGTATATTACTGTACGAATTCGTATATAAACGAAAACAAATCACCATCAACAACGTAAATCTATGGCTCACCGATCCTTATTATGTAACTGCAGGCCAATTGTAATCAAGGTTACAATATGCGCGTATATACGTCATTCTGACGAATTATTACATGTATTATCAGATAACTCTACGAATTTATCCCTTGAAAGTGAATACACAGGTGCACTAAACCACTGAGGTACATGTCAGTTTCATTTATATATCAGTTTACTTACTTGACATGGTGCAATATTAGTCCTTGCTTTTTCGAAGCGCTCAGAAGGTGTTTCTCACTTAGATTAGGATGGCAATCTGCAAACGAATGTAGAGTGAACTCGTCTTTACAGTGACCTACAAGCTTTTTATAGCATGGAGTGGGCGTGTGTGAGTGAATGGTGTACGCCACCAGCGTTGCTATCTCCCCGTATAGAGTCCGAAGGTCTCTTGTCCATGTACAAAATGCATTGACAGAAAGAGAATTGAGTAGTTGAGAGGTTGGTGTGCCTCAGTACGAGGGACGATAGTCACAACGGTACAGTATTTGCTTTGATTATGTAATATGCTAAAGACAACCAATACGAAGCCCTATGGGCTGTTATGTCGCCACGTTAGCTTTAGCGGTGGACATCGAGGGAACCTCATTGGATTTTGTCTTGAGTGGGCCTCTGTAGTTCGCATATATAGATTGCTTATCGCAGACCAATTGAAGGCCATTGGTGACACAATAATTGTGGCTCTAATGGCGTTTAACTGCCGAAAAAAATGTATCAAAGGGTGACGTCATCAAAACTTCAATCGATTTTCTTTTCACTCTTGCACGTGTCATCTCATGGTATGATAATCTTTCCAGCCTCAGAACATTAAAAAGATAACTGTTAGAAAAAGGAAAATTATACATAAAAGTCATGTTAAACTGCAGAAATACTCGTATGTGATCTCTCTCTCTCTCTCTCTCTCTCTCTCTCTATATATATATATATATATATATATATAGTTATGAGTACATGGTTATACACACACACACACACATATATGTATATATATGTGTGTGTGTGTGTGTGTGTATGTAAGAGAAATATGCTTTGTTTAAGAAAGAAATCAAACGGTACAAGGAAAATGTATGGAGTTTAGAAAATAGGTGAACAATATAATAAGAACATGCAGCACTGAACGAAAATACTAGGATATCAAATTAAAACGATAAAATATACTTTAAATGAAGACTAGCTGTAAAGCTATCAATGAATGGAACAGGAAAAATCAGAAATTAACAATAACTGAAATTTAGTGTAAAGGTAAGTCTGTCACAAATAAAATATAAATAAGCAAGGTCTATGACAATTCTTGTTAGCTAATGTGGAAAAGAGATTCATGATGATTCATGTAGATCTATAAAAATGATTCTTTCAAAAACCATTTGCGTGAAAATGTTACTGATTTTTTTTTTTATTTCTTAGTCCTATTACAATTTCGAATGTTTTAGATATAGGACCTACTTTTAGAATTTGGTGTAAAATTGTTGGGTACGATGTATATGACACAAAGGTATATAGCAATATCGATGCAGTTGTGTATCCTTTGTGGAATATTTTATGCTTCTATTGAACAGGGCATTATTCAAGTGTAAAAATTAACAAAGTGACACCAATTTTTGAGAACGGCAATAAAGCGTTTGTAAGTATTATATTACATTTCTGGGTGTTATTATTGATGAAAGATCATACTAATCATATTTCTTTAAAAATATGAAGAACAATAATTGAGGTACTGAATAATCAAAAAACATGTACCTACTATTATTGAAAATTTGTTGCAAATCTGTATGATATATAGTATGGTTTTATCACATTTATTACATTGTAATATATTGTATAGGATAGTAATATTGTGCAATGTATTCATTGCAGAAACTTTGTTAAATTTCAAAAACGTGCAGTACGTGTTATACAATAACTAAGTCACATTATTTGGCACATACTAAAGAATTGTTTTTAAAACTATATACTATAGTGTAGTACATTTGTATAAACAAAATTCAGACTGCTTCATTTATGTATTATTTCATAAAAGAGTTTTGACCTGATGTTTTTGATGATTACTTTATCAACCCGATGAGGACGAGTCCCGAGTATGTATTATATACTCGGGCAACTGTCTGTGGGAAATGCCTGTTGTAGCAAAATCAGTCCGTCCTCAACGGTTAATAATTCTGATGTGAGCACGTTACTTACTTACTTACTTACTTACTTACTTACTTACTTACTTACTTACTTGGTTATCATAAAATGGAGTCCTTTTATATAGACACAATTTCTCAGGAACCGTATTTTTACAAAGGTCCCATAATTTGGAAGAGCGTGTCAGATAGGTTGAAACAGAGTTCCACTTTCGGCAATCACAAAAGGAAGTACCTATATATTTTTTCATATTGCAGAAAGAATAACATGCAATATACTGTTTAATGATACCTATTGTTCGTTCATGTATTGTTTATTGTTGTTGTTGTTGTAACTCTTAGTTTGTTTGGATTTATTTATGTTTGTATAGCAATTAACGTAACAAGAGAATTAAAAAAAAAAGGAAGTTGACCTTGATAGGTCAATTGGCTTTTGCTAATCCCCATCTGCCCATGCACGTCTGCTGCGCTTTCTTGTGTAAGGTGATAGATGAAGGCATCTGACCTTATTTCCAGCTATTTTGTATAATATAGGTTTTCCCACCCCATTTCATCAAGTTTGCATTCGGATCAATGAGAAGGCGTCCAAATTCAAGCGATTTTCGTCAACGCTCTGCTCTTACGAGTCAGCTCAGTCGGTCCTATAGCACGCCTGTGCATTCCTCACGATCCAAAGGACCCCGGTTCGATTCCCAACTCAGATCTTGCTTCATCGCAAAGAAAAGGGTGTTGAACCCGGTGAATTGCATGGTCCCACCTCACATCCAACTGGACCCCATGGAAGACCAGCTATGATTGCAGCTAAATACGGGCTATCCAGCCATCTTCTCAGACGGAAAGGAAACAAGCAATTTTTATTCTTTCATCATTCAAGTTCGTTTCATGTCATTCACAATAATATTCGCGCATCATGGCTGCATGTGTCTTTGCCTTTGACCTTTGTCACATATCTTTTGATATAGTAGCGAAAAGTACAGTGTGTATACTTTAAAAATTATTTTTCTTTCAATGATGATGGCTGGTCATTAATATGTAATGAGACATGTATTAATTACGCTTCCTATATATCTGGATTCAGAGGAAATAAGATTGTTGTGACACCATCACTTGAACCTTCTCAAGAATTCAATACCATTACTGTGGCCTGATGCACAAATTGTTACACATTAGCCCCACCATATACATAGTCAAACTTGTGATCAAACACCCTACTATACTTATACCACTCGATATGCCCTTTATTGCCAATTACGTATAACCCACACCCAGACATGAATATAAGAAATGCTCCTCCCCATATGCTGCAAGCAAATCATTTAATGAGTTGCCCATTTTATTCAGACAGCCTCCTCATTGCAAACATTAAAAGAATCGTGTACGCCAACATCAATCTCTCATTTTGATACGAACCCTTTGCACTAGCTGTGCATTATTCAGATATCTATTTTCTCCGCTCGTTTTATGTTCTTTCTTATGGGGTGTTTTATGCTCTCACGAACCAATTGTTCTTTAGCTGTACCATAATATTATTTATGTTCGTTTTGTTCTTGTTTTTTTTTTTAAATTGTGTGCACATGTAATGTGATGTATATCAACGCAGGGCTCCCTTGAAGCAGGCCTTTGTGGCCCTGAATGGGACTATTCATATACCCTGCTTTTAAAGAAGACTTAATAATTCACTAACTAACTAAGTAAGTAAGTAAGTAAGTAAGTAACTAACTAACTAACTAACTGACTAACTAACTAAATAAATAAATAGAGAAATAAATAAATAAATAAACTGGTCTACAGCCGACATCATGTCTGCTAAATAACTCACATTTCTATCGTGATGGTTCGTCACAAATTGATAGATTATCCACATTCATTCGTACGAGACATAAGATGTTGTATGTTATTATTTTGTATATGTTATTAGCATGGTCTTATGCCAGCGTTGTTCTGGCCTGTTCGCTTGTCTTCGATTACATCAGGGAGCCACCTCCCTGATTACATCTATACTGCATAATCTCTTTCGACTGCCTCACCTTGTTAATGATTCACGACGCATTACTGTTTTGGGTCAGGTGCAGATAGTCCGAAGACTGAGAGGGAGGGAATCTCATGATTGCTCAAGTATCATGGCTGCTGATTATAGGCCAGGGAAGTGGGAGAAATCATAAGCATTGTTCCATTAACTCATGTGAACTTTTTTGTTTGGTTTTGTTGCTTTCGATTGCTGGTTGTTGTTGTTGTTGTTGTTGTTTTTGTTGTTGTTTTTTTGTTATTGTTTTTTTTTAAGGGGCGTGTTATGGAGGGGGTGGAGGGCAAGAGGGAGTTGTTCTAATAATCCTGAGTGTGAATTCACTGGCTTCTGAACAAAGTGCTTGGATTTGTTTGTTTTGTTTTGTTTTTATCTATTCAAGCAATCGGATTCTTCAAAAAGACAGACTTTTTTTCTTGATAAAAAAAAAACAACAACAAAAAACAGGAACTGCCGATATTCCTTTTAACCCCTGAAATTTGAGCATTTTTTATTGTCTGTTATTAACTATTTTGTATGATTAATGTATCTGATACATGCCCTATTTTCAACATGGGGGGTCATAATTATTTCGTGATAATATAGCCCGGACTTTGGCATGGAAAGTTCATGTTCACGTTTATTTTATCTTTCCTCCTTTTGTATAGTACATTTGGTTTACATTAGTGATAACAAGCTCACATGTATAAAATAAAGTGAAAATGTAGGCCTACTGATTAAGCAGGAAAAAAAGAAAGAAGAAGAAAGTCGAGGAGACCCATTTATAGGAAAAGCAACTGGTTTGTAAAATCAAGGGTCGTCATAATCACAACAAAATATTCAGCATTGATTAAATACTAAATACAAGTATTTAACTATCAAGCAAGGGGGTCATGGATAGGAAACAAATATTTACAAAAAGGGACATAAATAAAAAAAACAATCACATCGTTGAATAAGAAATAAAGAGAAAAAGACAGAAGGTGCAAAAGCAAGTAAATGCATAGTTCACAAAAACAATGAGGGAAAATTAATAATGATTATAGGCCTCATGTAAAATAACACATTTTCTAAGCATCATTCAACAACTATAATAACAAGCAAGGGGGTACTATGGGATAGAAAACTTAATATTCACAAATGGATATAAAACAAAAGAAAACAATCATAATGTTCAGATATGAAATAGAAAGAAAAATAAAGATGAAGCAGAAAGCATATAATTGATATAATTCTCAAAACAACGAGGAAAATGCTAAAAAGTAAATAATATAAGCCTACTTCTAAACAACTTGGCCTGTATAGCATATCTAACAATCATAACAAGCAATGGCATATGGATAGAAAACATTATTCACAAAAGGAATATAAAACAAAATAAATCAACAATAGCAATGTTAGATAAGAAATAAATGAAAATGATAGAAGGAACGGAAAGCAAGTAGATTCATAAAATAATATTGAGGGGAAAAGAGAAAGAAAAAGAAGGCTACAAATGTGAAAAAAAAAGTATTCTGTTCCTTCTAAAGAGGTTATGCATTAACAACAATTTAGAATTATCATAATTGAACATGGCAACACAGCCATTTAGAGTGTAAAGTTCACAAGTCAACCTAGTAATTGACTTCAGTTTACGTTTAAAGATTACAAAAAGTTACTTGCTTGTGAGACAGATGTATCTTTATGGATTTATGAATGCATGACTTGCACTAAAAACCCCTCAGTGTCATGCTTCGTAAAACTCAAAATTAATGATTGTTTTCTCTTTGTAAAAGTGACTTGCGCCATCTATGGTTCACATCCTGCTCATGATGATATTGATTGGGTAGAGTCAAAGAGATTTTTCTCCTCGGTCGTGTACACAAGTTTGTGTGCATGTGTGTGTATGTGTGTGTGTGTGTGTGGGGGGGGGGGGGGGGGGGGTGGCTGAAGTCTCTTTCTATTCTTGCATGCAGCTCTCCCCCTTCCTTTCAACGCAATCGTGCTGATCGACCGCACGTTTTGTATCCAGAACAACGGGACGCTAGGCTAGGAGAACCCGGCTGGCTCGGGGAGGACATCCACAGCTGGATGGTCAACGTCTGACACGTTACAGGTAAACTTTTAGTAATCATGTGAACGATGAAGATCTCTGCATCACCGGGCAAAGAGGTAAAGAGCATTAAGACTGCAGCTGCAGTGTTCTTGGATTTAACGCTAATGAAAGACGCAAGGGAAGGACATTTGTATTACCAAAGGCAGGAGTCTAACGTTACTGGTTTCTTACTAGTTTTGGATTTGTTTTAATTAATGCGAACAATCGAAAATCTTCCGAAAAGTAGAGGACGAGTGCTCTGCCATTCCGTGAGTCTCTCCGTTGCGGCCAGTCGACTCGCCCCGATGTTGCGTTGCCAGTGATCAGCAGCGAGCACATCCCACCTGCAAATGCCAACAAGATTCGACCAGATACTACAGTAGTGGTGAGACTTGTACTTTGTAAAATTTATAAATTGCTAGGTCTAGTCCAAAGAAGAACAGAATGTCGTTATTTCTATGATATGGTTACAGCGTAGGTCCATGGTTACAGATAATGCAGATGGCTGTTGTATATGCGGCCCGGCGCTTTATTATCAGTAGAAGTGTCCTCAGCGAGCGAGCTTTTTTATTGTTTCAAGTTCAAGTTTCAAGTTTTATTAAACCAATTCATTAAACATTTTACATTTTACAAAAGGATACAGCATTAAGAATAATGAATGGTTTGGGACCCCAAAAGAAGCAGAGCTTGTAAAAAAGGGGTCCCGGATAAACATATAAAACAAAACATACTAAAGTTTAAGCATATTAACAAGAAGTATGATAGTAACATGTTTACATAGGACAGATGCAACACAAGCACACATACACACACACACACACACACACACACATTCAATCACACAAACACGGTCACAAAAACGCTCATGCACATACATGTAGTTCACATGAAATTGCAGAAAGATACTTTCTATTTTACTATACTTTTAAATTCACCTTCCCAGATCAATTCTTGTTTTACAAATTTTTGTTTTGTAGATCTTATTTGGTATCACAGCATCACTGGTCATACATTCAAGTTCAGCCAAAACACCAATGGAAATTGAATGTGCCGGCTAAATTAGAATTACTAATTAGAGATCAAACAAATTTTTCTTAACATTCCAAGTCAGATGTACAATGCTTTGAACTTTGGATGGGATTGTGTGTTGCATGAAGATGCAGGTGAATGTTTTCATTCAATTTTCATAGAGCCTCTTTGTTTGTACTATACTGCAAGCTACAATGTAAGCCAAATTGATGTTGTTGTTTTTTTTTTTTCATTTTAGGAAACATTGCTGTAAATTTTCCATCCCTTGAAAATGTGCAAAATTGTTTATCTTTTTGTCACATGTGTTTTAATTTGATAAATTAATCACTTTTGGTCTGATCAATTGATCAATTATTTTTATATATTTATTTTGTATCATTCATGTATTATCTAGAGACTCTAGTTACTTCTTTCATATTGATTTATTCTATTCTGTGAAAGTGCAGAAGGCCTATCTGCACTGTGTATAAATTTTTCTTAAGGGAATTTACAAATATGTTGATTTGAATTGAAATGAGTGATTTCAAGATGATATCGAGAAGATGTAATCACACTTTAGCCCGAGGAAGTGACCAAGAGCTATGCTCTTTTTTGCACATTTGCTAGAAAAATTGCATTTGATCCTGAGGAACACAGGAGGAAAGTGTTTGCCTGTTGTGATGTAAAGATTCCCTTTTTTATTCCATGTAGGATTTTGTTGGAAATGTCTGAGATATCTCATATACCGGGTAATGATGAAAACAAACTCAAGATCTAAGCTGTTTATTTATAATCCCACTGCATTCATGCGAGCTACTTTATCTGGCTTCCACCAGCATATTAAAGTCAATTATGATCCCTGCATCCCTCCTGTGTGGAAGAGGAAGCAGGGTGTTAATTGACTGTGTCAACATACTTGAGCGGCTGGTTGGCATGGCAACCAGATGCTGTGTGCAGCTTCTATTGTTAGAGGTCTCAGCCGACGTAGGGTATCTATAATATACATATGTATGCAATGAATGGGGATGCTGATGCAGGTGATGGATAAATTGCCCAAGGGGGAAAGAGCTGCTTATTAAAGGTAGCAGCCAGCATTTTCCACAATATGCCAGAGGGGGTTTGCTTTTGAATAGAAAGGAGCACATTAAAGATAAATTTCATAGTTTCACATATAGATAACCATAAACTCAGTGAAATCAAACCAACTTAATACAGTAGGTGCATTGTAAATGTCTTTTAAGTCAAATAGATAAAGAAAAAAAAGAAGAAGACAGAATTTAAAACAAACTTAAGTTTTGCATCCCCCCCCCCCCCCCAACAGTGATACTGGTCTCAGCTGCATCCAAGAGAAAGCAATGATGATGAAAACCTCTCAATTCTACAACTACTGTGTTCTTGGAAAGTATCTCTCAGTATTTAATGATTTCAAAACCTAGATCTCTTTTGAAAGTCATTTCTGCCAAATATCATACCTCTAAATAATTTAGGTTGAAGGATATAATTTCCTCTTTTTAGAATTCCTCATATTCTTTAAATCTTAAATACACTGAAATCTTCAGATTCCAGATCGAACTTTAATTGTTTGTCTGATTCTGTGATACAACTTAAACTATTCAATTTGTTTGATATTTCCATTTAAACAAGTCAACCAAAATCAAAGTGGAACTCATCTTGATATGACTATTTGTGTGTTAAAGGCATTTGTACATCAAAATTTTTGATACAGCGAAACCAATGATACAGCACAGCAGTACAGTATTAACGTACCTACTCAATGTAATATATGTACCCACATACAGATATATTCAAAATGTTCAAGAACAAGAAAACTGCTGAATTCTTCAGACACTTTAGTTTTTGCTTGCCTCATCCAGATTGTTTGATGTGCATATCATGGATTTGATGGTGAACCTGTTGCAGAGCAGTACATGTACAGATATTGCCTTTTTCCCCTTTTTTTTTTGAGGTGTAAAATAACACTTGACATCCCAGCAGGGGTTACCGCATTTTCTCTGTTAAGGAAAATATACTCCCAAGGGACTGCCACATGTTATATTGCAATGATAGACAAGGCAATATGTTATACCATGTACATGTGATCAACATTGTGCACATATAAAATCATATGATTATAGCCCCGTAAGCAACCAGTAAAATTCTTGAATTACATGTATATGATGTATTACCTGACATGCTGTCACTGCTCATGATTAAAAGATTTTAATCCTCAGGCTCGCTGCATGTAAATAGTCATATCATTGTGTTAAGTGAGAAATCACCGACCAGTAGGTACATGTATAATCTGTAATTCTGGTGATGTAGAAGATGAGTTTCATTGTTTTATGATTTGTTCTGCATATGATGATTTCAGATCACAATTATTCAGCATTATATCAGAAAGAGATCCCACCTTCCCTCAGTTACCTATTTACCAACAATTCCTTTTTTTAATGTCATCAGAGTCACTGTGCTGTCAAGTAGCCAGTTTTGCCAACCTTATTTTAACGTGCCGTAACAATTTATTGTATTCCCACAGCTGAATATCTCTTTTATGTATTATTCAGCCCACCATATTCTCTCTTTTGTTATGTTGAATTATTTTTTATTGTCTGTATGTCTTACATGATACATTTATATATTTTGTATTACTTAATAATGTTTGATGTATATATGTATCACTCATAGGCCTTTTTAGACCGGCCGTCCGTGTGATGGGTGTGATTTTTAATAAAGAATAAACTACTACTACTGTATGTAGACCATTTAGTTTTTTTTTTTTTTCATATGATGAGTGAACAGTCTCTCATACATTGTAGATAATCTCAATAGTGCAACTTATATGTTTCATTTTGTAGCTAATTAGTATCAGTGAAATTATGTATTGACAGAAATGTATTGGACCCCGTTTACAGTGCGGGGCCGGGCTCGGCCGCGGCTCGGCCGCGGCTGAGCCCGGCCTCAATTGCGCGGTCGAGCCTCGCAATTTTGTCCGTTTACACTGCTGGGCTCGGCCGCGCTTTTAATTCAAACCTTTCAATATTTTGTCGTAGTGGTGCTCTGCTTGTAAACAAACGCAATTTGGTATTGTCTGGTTTTCAGACCCTTTGCCAACTGAATTCTGTGGTGACAAAGTCGCCGTTCGGGCAAAGGCCTTTGCCGAAGGAAAAAATCCTTTGCAGGACAAAAGCACCTTAAACTATACTAGTTTTCGACGTTTAGGGGATTAATATCCTGAATATCGAAATAGCACAGGCAGAGGGTTTGGAAGCCAGACTAAAATTGGCCGCGCATTTGGCCCAGTTTGCGTTTACACCAAGAAGAGGCCGAGACCACCTCCAGAGCGAGGCCAAATGCGAGGCCAATTTTGGCCTCGCATTTGGCCTTTTGCGCGTTTACACTGAAGCGCTGCTGGGCTCGGCCGCGGCCGAGCCTTGCACTGAAAACGGGGTCTAGGTTTGCAAGAACTTCCCATGTACATATTTGTACATGAAATTAAAAACATTTCGATTGAATGAACATTTTGAAAGACTTGCACTAGTTTATCATGTGAATTTGAAGTCTTGTCTACCATCTTTTTGGATGAAGTGACTGAATTGGAAGCATTGCTGAAACATACGTCTGCTTGGATACAGTTTGATAGCTGGAAAGAATGTAAAGAAGTGATAACTCAGTTTCAAAATGAACATTGACAAGACAAATCACTCTTTTTTTGTATGCCAGGTGTTGTATTCTATGGACAACTATACTGTCCATTGTACCAGTCTGACACCTAATAGGTTTGGTAGGATAGAAGCAATGAGCGATGAGGTCAATTTACATACATGGAAGGTCACATCTGCAGAAAGCAACATACAAATAATGGCATTCTACTCTCTCTCTCCTCACTCTGCGTCCCCTTGGCAGGACTAACAATGACCCAGCAGCTGAGGTGGCTCCAGTGTAATTCAATTCCTGGTGAAATTCAGACAAGTCACCAGAGCATGTCATCCTGCCCCATTTAAAGAATGACAGGTATGTTAATAACGGTTGAAAATTGCTTCTTTAATCTCACAGTGAACATTTCAATTTTTCGCTCTTTATAGAACTTAAGTGTTCAGAAATATACAGGGCACAGAAATTGGACCAATTTGTATTTATGAGGGCAAAGCCATCATTGACTCCACAGTAAACATGCAGCATAATTCATTATTGATCTTGGGTAATGTAGTTTACACTAAAGTGTAGATGGTGTTTGTACTTCAAATGAAGTGTTGACTGTGTTTGTTTTTTCCATTCATGTTATCCTGAAGTTATACATAATACACAAACATTTTGCTAATGAAGATGCAACTTGAAGGATCTCAAAATATTTCTCATAATACAATTGATTAGGTAACTCAGATAAAGAGTAGTTTATTGTGATGGAGATAGCTTTTTAGCTCACCTGAACCAAAGGCTCAAGTGAGCTATTGCGATTGCCCTTCGTCCATCGTCCATCGTAAGTTGTGCGTCGTGCGTTGTGCGTCGTGCGTAAACTTTTTACATTTTCACCTTCTTCTTGAAAACCCCAAATGGGGGCCTGAATTGTACATTTTCATCTTCTTCCTGGAAACGTCATGATGGATTTTCGTCAAACTTGGCAGGTAGCATCCCTAGGGGGTCAGGTTCTTAATTTATCAAACATGGGCACCATGCCCCACCGAGAGGGTCCCAGGGGGCCCCAATCTCCCCAAATTAAGGAATCTTTAAAAATTTGGGCCCTTATTGTACATTTTCATCTTCTACTTGAGAATGCCTGGTCAAATTTTAGTAGAGCTGTGAATAATTTAGATTAGTGACTGCGTGAAAGGTGAACTTGCGATACTCAGGTGAGCGCTAGACCCGCGGATCTCTTGTTGTAATAGCTTGTCATTCATCTATTGATCACTAATTTTCATGAGATGTTAATTCAATCTTGCCTCAAGAGATAAATCCATCTTAGTTTAATCTGAAGGATGAAACATTTACTGAATATTAAACTGCCAGTGTATTTTCTCAAGAATATTTGTTAAAGTTTTAAGCTCCTTCAGATACAGAGGATAAAGCAAGTACTGTAAAACGAGGAATGTTCGCGTGCGTTTTAATTTCGCGAGCGCCGATATTCGCGAAATTAAAATGCACGCTAAAGTTCTTGTCTACACTATATGCATTGAATGCCAGTGGCAGTTCGTGAAAGTTTCATGCCGCAAAAAAGGCCGTTGGCTCCAATTTGCGAAAAATTCATGCCGCGAATATATCATGTTTTACAGTATTATGTTTGCAAGTCCCATTTGTGCTTACCCTCAACTCAAGAATAAACTTCCACAATATCATTAAATCAGGACAGTGATAGTGGAGCTAGGTCAAAGGTCAGAATGAACAAGTTTTATTTAGGTCAAAGGTCATGGTCACAGCCAAACTGATCTATGCTATTTTTCACAATGACAGCAAATATTCACTGTAATTTGATAATTCTCACTTGCAGACAGATTATCAGAATATTTTGAAGGGGGTAAACAGGTGGCCATGCCGGGACAGCAGACAAGGTCAAATTATTGAATTGAATGTTAGAGTGATTCCTTGGATTTCAACAAATATTGTGCAGAGGCATTTGATCAAGTTCACAGGCAATAAAAAAGATAAAGAGAATGATAGTGATACTGAAGGTAAAGTCCATAGTCAGTCCTTGCTCTGACATTTAAAGGGATGGTATAGTTTTGGTTGAGATGGGGGATTCAGATTTTAAAGTTTTGTGAGATGATTAGAAACCACTTATGAAATATGAAAGAGCATACAACTGTAAGAGAAATTTAATGTTTATTCAATGAGAATCAGTCTAGAAATGGCTGAGATATAAAAAAACAACAACAACAAAGTAGAACAGAGTGGGAATTCTATTGAAAGGTGGGTCCCACCTTTTATTAGGACCACTAATTGTGGATAATTTGGATATCTCAGCCATTTTAAAACTGATTGTCATCAAATAAACATTGGATTTCTCTTAGAATTGTACACTCTTTTATATTTCATTATCTCACAAAGTAGTTGGAAATCTGAAGCCTCACCTCAACAAAACTATACCATCCTTACAGAATACTTTTGAATCTATGCAGCGGTATTCTAAGATGTATGTGGCTCCAGGGAGATAATTTTTTATGCTTTTTTTTTCTCAATGTTATTTCTGACATTTACTGAAGTAATTACACATGTGGTATCACAGCTCTGTATTCCTTGATGGGAGTTTAACTTGCAGGTAATATGTCATTACAAACATTTGAAAGTGAAAAAGAGGTATATTGTGCAAGGGAGCAGAGTGAAAGAGGGAGGTGTCCCTGTGCTTCAATGTGAAGCTTGCACTTTTTTGTTCTTTATATGGAAATTGTTTGATTTTGTGTATACTGTTTGAGGTATTTTGTATATGTATAAAGAGACATTATCTATTTTATTGTCATACTTTTATAGTGCACTAATTTTCATGGCGGGTTTGCAAAAAAAAAAATATGTTCATTAGCATAAAACATTGGTAACTGCTTCAAATTTTTCAAAAGCAGTATTCTACTGCCCAAATTTGCAGAGTTGTCAAGTATGGGAATAAAGCTTTCAGCTTTTCCATTGGCTTCTTTGTTGTGTTTTCAAAACAAAGCAAACAATCCCTCATGACGAAAAACAAAACAAAACAAAACATGACACTACAAAGGAATTCAGTGTTACATGTGTTTGCCTACATTTCTACGTCTTTACCTGATAGATTTTCTCAGATTAAGACAGCATTTGAGGGCATAATTGAATGCTTGAACATTACCCATGATTCAAATTTTTCATTGTTCAAATGTGTTTTACTCATCATATGTGCCACATTTTCAAAGATACTGGTATGTTTTTTAGTGTCATGCAAACATCTGGTAGATGATTTTCACAATGTTCAAAGCACAACAGATAATCACTTGCTCACTTTGGTGCATACTTGGCCCTGTCTATAGAATGAATTTTATGATCGACATCATAGCAGAGCTCAAGTGAGTCTTCCCACACTCTAAAATTTCATTGTGCTTATGAATATGGTGGAATCTTTTCAGTGTGGTGGGAAGTGTATGTTATTCATTGTGGGAGGTATAATCCCACTTGGCCACACACAGAGATCACCAGAACAAATGAGACTACCCAACCATCAAGACTTGTTTTTTATTTGTTCCCAGCATTCTTTGCAACCTTAACCAGGGTAGCAACTCTGCTGTGGTCCATAACTCAGGAATATTCTATTGATACTTTATTATGTTTCTCTTAGTCTGTTTCACAGATTTATATTCTGCTCAGTGATATGCATAAACTTGTAATACAGTATTAAATATCTCAGATCCTACAGATATGAACCTCTGTAATAAAGCCTGTACCCCTTCAGTTGGAATAGTGTGAGATGAAAACTGTGACTATTAATAGTAGAGGGAGTAATGCGCTGTGAATGATTCCTTATTGTGAGAGATGGGGAGTGCAAACCTGTATCCAGACTACAGGGGGGGGGGGGGGGAGTAGGGGACTGGGAGTTTGGGAGATTACCCTATGCAGACAGACAAAGAAAGAGGATCTATAAAACATGTTGCCACATGGATCTGAAAACAGTTTTCTGGATCAATTAATCCATATCTTGTGATAGAGGTGAATATACGCTGCTTCGTTTGCTGTTTTTTCTAACCTTTCAATCTCAATATTGCAGGGAAACAGAAAAATTGTCTTGAGTTCACAAAAGCAACATGACTAGTAAGAAGATAACTCCACCTTCCACGTCAGAATTAGGTAAGTTTTGAGTCGAAGGTCTTCAATGAACCTGACAACTCTCTATGTTGCAGCATACTCTGATTTTTCTGCATATATTTGTGTGTGTGTGTGTGTGTGTGTTGTATTATGTGCTATGTTCGTGTATTTGGATGTTTTGATGAAATGCAAAATCAAGTATTCTTGCCAAGGTTGAATGCTGGGCAGTGTCCAGAAAGAACAACGCACATACTGATGTGATGCAGAAACAAGAGTGTCTTAAGTTTATGTCTTACAGCATTAACTTACACTTAACATGCTGATGACTGAATATCTAGCAGTATAGCATGCATTGTTCTGATTGAATTTTTGTTCTGTTGTCTATCACACCATGTAATATGGCAGTCATGTCAGAAATCATGGTAGGTTTAGGTGTGATGCATGAGGTTTTTAGTTAATGGCATCAAGCTATCTGTGTACTTGAGACTCTTTGCAATGTGGTTGTAAACACAGAGGGTTTTGATTACAAATAAGTAGCTGTATTAATGTCAGTCAGTTCAAAAGCCTTACTTTTTGTTCCACATTTTCAAAGATACTGAATCTGTTTCACACCCGATGACTTTAACAGTGATGTTTAGGCTGCATATAGTATTAAAACTCACTTCTCTCAATGCATTGATGTAGATGACAGTAGCAGTATAATATATCATGCAAACAATCTTTCTGTAAGCAAAGAGTGACTCATTTTTGTCAGAATGTTATGAAAGTGATGTTTGGAAATTGACTGATTATTTTGCCAGGTCTGACGATGCGACTGAGTTACAACTTACTTCCAGATGTTCATGATGATGCCATCAACGAGGAACTCCTTGAGGCACTGCGGCAAGGTTTGCAGGACGTCAGTCGGCAGCGCCTCCGCTTTGTCCTCATTTCTTTCCGTCGCCAGGCCAACCAAGAGAATTGCTTGGCACTCCGTGATGTCATCAACATCCTCAGTGAAAATAAAGTGAGTTTGTCCTCTTGGATACCACTCATGTTCATGATGTCAGAGCAGTTATCATTAATGTCTCATCCCTACAGTCACTCCTGCCTTTTTTGCCTCTTCACCCATTTTAGTACTCCATCTACCATTACAAACTCTTTCTATTCCTTTGTTGTTTCTTTTCAAATGTCCATAAATGTGAAATCAGGGTTAAATTGTGAATTTGCAAAATACTTACGTAAGGATGAATCCTTGGTTCTGCAATTTCTTGTGAAGAAGTGCAGATTATTCTGGTGGTTATATTTATGACAGCAATGTAAAACTGCATATATTTATTCTAAACATGGTCATTATGGCTTGTTTGTGTAGTGCCAAGTGCTTTTAAGTAAATTAAAGTTGCATGAGAAGCAGTTGCTTGGGAATACATAGGTGTCAATGCAAATAGAAGGATACAATGCTTATAGAGATATGTGGCAGCAACGGGATAGGGTTTGGGTTACTGTGCTCCTCTCAAATAATAATACTGTATGAGGTTAAAGAATTCAAAACTTTTATAATGGAGGTGCAGTGCACAACAATCTTTGCTCCTGATACTGGTAACTCAGTGACTGTCCATGCTAATAATAGCAATCATTCCATTTTCATACATAATAGCTTCATGGCATTTCTTGACACGTTGAAGGTGGTCTCTCACAGTTTGCTTGTCAGCTGACTTCTTGTTGACACCGTGGTAAAGTAGTAATGTGTTCACTTAACATCTGACTCGTTGGTTTCTCTGCGTGACAGGTCAAGTTCAAGACCCGCACACTGAAGCTTCTTCAGATGAAGTTTGAGAAGAAGCATGGCCTGGATTACGAAGCCTTGTGGAAGTTGATGGTGGAGGCGCAGTCAAGAACTGGTATGTTTCAGCTTCCTGCGAACTCTACCTTACATGTATGTAGTTTGATGGGAAAATTGAAAGAAGACAGAGAATAGGAAGAGAAATTCCAAGGAAATCTTTTAGTACACCTAGATCTTTGCAGAATTACTTTTTTGTCGTTGAAAAACTGTGAGGTCAGCATAGTTCACATCAAATAGTTTATCTAGCTAGGGCCTGTTAGCATTCAGTGTACATGTACATCTGTGGATTCTGTCAAATTTAGGACATACATGTACAGATAATGAATGATTTCTAGTGTCAAGAACATAGAAAAGGGTTCAGATAGTGGACATCAAATTAAACAATTGCAAACTACTCATACGTAGCAGGATGAGTGCATTTAATCAAAGGAATCTACATGCTGTGCTTTCTGTAAATGTCTGTGTGAGCCTGTATTAGGTATATTTCCTGAAGCAATGGAAGCAACTGTGTTTTAGGAAGTATATTCACATAGTAGACTTTAAAATATTTATAATACTTACCCTTCTTCAACTATATTCAATATTTGTAACATTACAAAATGAATCAAATATACATGTAATCAGTGGTATTTGATAAAATATCTCAAAGTTAGATTATGTCCAGTAATTCTGTGTAATTATAATTGTTAAAATATATCTATAAGAACACCAGGTGTACATGTTTGGCAACAAAGTGTATGTTATTTTGTTGTATGTCAGAAACCCATCAGTTGTAAAAACACCTGTCATGCAGGTCGAGACAGTGTCCAGGCAACATATGGCAAGCGGGACCAGCTGGATGCGTCGGGCAGTCACCTTGGCAGTGCCATCAGCGATGCCCGAGACGTGGAGCTGCTGACCAAGCTGAACAAGATTCTTCAGACGAGCGACGGCTTTGACCTCAAGGAGATGAGGGCAGTGTGTAAGAGTTCGGATGTCAGCCAGCATGGACTCATACCCAAGAAACGGGTGAGAATGGGTGGAAGTTATCCTTAACCCTCTTGATCTTTATAATATTGGACATTTATCAAATATTGTTACATATTTACAAGATGCTTATGTACTGATGTTATTGATACACTATATCCTAAAAACGTTAACAAAAGAGTCATATAAATAGGGTCTTCTTGTCAAGGGGCTATAATCAAGAGCTGATGGTGGATACTCACAAAAAAAAAAATCAAGAAAAGCCTCTGAAAGCTGTGATTTTACATATAATCATCGTTCTCATTTGAATTTGAATGCAAACTGGACATATGACTATGTCGAAGTTACACATATCGCACAATGTCAACAAGATTAGTGTCATTCAAAGCTACATCAGACCAGCACATAATAATATATAAATGAAAACATCATGCCATCATTGATTATTCTGTCATCTAAATTTTGACTAGAAGAAATGATCTTGCCCAAACTTTTCCTGCACACATATGATATGATGCCTCTTTGTGTTTGACACAGAAGCAAATTTCTGAAATGCATTTCTTGTCCTTTTTATAGAATTACAGTCAACCTTGCTTGTCAACCTTACATAAGTGGAATAATTGCCTAAGTGGAAGGTCTTTTCAAGCCCACTTCTTTTTATATTCTATTAATTTTAACCCCTCATAAGTCAAATTTTCTCTAAGTCGAAGCTATTTCTTTGGTCCAGACAGATTCGACTTAGGCATGGTTGACTGTATACTTTTGCTATAAAAAGAAGGAGAAAAATTAGGGCTTATGATATTAAGACTCTTAACCCCACCAAATATGATTCTTTCCCCCCTTTCCCATTCATGTCTTGCATCTTCCTCTGTAGTTCCGTAAGATCTGCAGTGACCAGCGTCTTCCTGTTAGTGGGGTTTTACTGTCAACCCTACTTAGCAGGTGTGATGATGAGAAGAACGGCCAAATAAGGTAACACTCTCTGGCATGATAAAATTGGATTTATTCTGATTCATCTCTTAATAATCAACTCGTCCCCCAAGTGTTTCAAATGACCTTTTTCATTTCTCTCTACATGTTCTTGCATTTGGATTTGGACTACTTCATGGAAATTCATTGACTTTCTGTATTGGAAAGTTGTGAAATTTGATTTCTTTGGATCTATACGAATGCAACTTTTTCAAGAAACTGAACTGGCATGTACATTAAGTTATATAATTATAATGCCTAATGATCAAGGGCTTTTGTTAGAGTTTGGTCATTATGAAACATACTTTCTGAGAGACCATTCCCTTAAAGTTGTGTCTTTCCGGGTTAATATTTATCATCTGTGCAAGCATGTTAATTCAAATGAATGTATACCTAGTTGAGTGTGCTAAAGACAGTGATACCTGTTCAAAGTCCACATCGCTGCAACAAGACATCCATTGAGTTTTTAATGACATCACTGTGTGTTTCATAATGCAAGTCTTCCGAATGAAAAAGAAGGTTGCCTATTAAATTCTGTGATGTAAAGCAATACTGTCATTTCGATACATTTACAACTTCCATACAGATCCCCTTTATTGAAGTCCAGCATGAACATAATCATAGAAAAATGCCTGTGACATATTATGTATATAATTTTTTTTTTTTTTTCATTAGTCTACCTCATATCCATGGGTATAGCAAAATCATGCATTCATGTCATTTGAAATAACTGTGTCAATTAATTGTCTATTTTTCTATTCTTGTATGAGTTCTATGATTATTTTGTCCTGCATTCTCAAAACATTTCGCTGTGTCATTTTAGCTGGCCAGAATTCATGACCCTTTTGGAGCGGGCAGTGGGCCTGGACAAATCTCTGTCCACCTCGCAGCAGGGAAGACCCAAGTCAGTAGCATCATCACAGCAAGGAGTAACACTGACCAGTAGCCTGAATATTAGCAAGGCTGGGGCTGAGACTAGCAAGGCAATTTCGTCTGCTACTGGTAAGGAGTGAAACTCTTATATTACGAAGTGAAGTGATAACCTTTTTTATTGTTTTCTGTCATTGATTAATGGGTCATGTTCAGATTAGGTCGTCTTCACAAAATCTTATGCATAGGATCTTTTTCGAGTGACAGACACACCCACACAACCAAAGATTCTTTGAGTTTGCTGCACTCTGGAGCTCTATATACTCTATTCCATATTTACAAAGTCTCCACTGTACATCTTTTAACCTGTTGAGGACAAACTGATTTTGCTATAACATGCACTTCACATAGATACCTGCCCCAGTATTCTCAGGACTTGTCTTCATCAGGTTAAAGAAGTTGCATAAAGCACACATCTCTTTATATAGTAAATTGTATTTGCCAGTTTCTGGATTATCGCTGATGCCTGTCTATTCAAAATTTTCTGCATGCCAGTTCTCACATACTAGTAAAAATATGGTGACCTGATTCATTAATGATACCCATTCATAATGGCAACATCATGCAGTGGCTAAATATTTATGATAGCTATAGCCCAATTTGGAGACAATCACTGCTTACATATAATTTATGTAATAATTTTTATGTGATTCCTCTGTATATGTTTGCAGATGCAATGAGCGATAAGGATAAGAATCTATTGAAGAAGCAGAAGAATGTATCCTTTGAGCACTCTAAAGGTTCACTACCGAGCAAAGCTTCCAAGCCAGTGGTCTCAAATGCTGCCATCATGGGAGACGATCAAACAGAAAAAGATTTCCTCCGTTCAGAGTATCGGCGCATCAGTGGTGATGCTGCCGTGTCCAAGCCCAGTGCCACAGAGGGCTTGAGACAGGAAGCAACCCTTGACCTTGCCACGGAGACTAAACAGAAGCCCGACAAGGGATCCACAGTGGCCGAGACCAAACCAACGCCAAACAGCCTAGCCATGTCGCTACCCTCCCCACCCACTCAGTCACCAGCCATCCCTAAAAAACAGACTAAAACAGCCTGGAGTAGGACCCAGTCTGCCAGACCGAAGACAGCAAGCAGCAGGCCCGCGAGTCGCGCCACTCCTCGTGGTGTCAAGAAGACAAAGGTTGCTGAGAGCGTTGGAAAGAGTGAGTCCAGGACCTCTCATCAGACAATGAATATTTAACTTTGAAGTTATGATCAACCTCAAGAAACTCCTCAGACTAATAAGTGTTTTGCAAGACAGAATTAAAAGCACATATTCACATATTCTTGCAGTAGGTATTGTGAAAGGGTCATTACAGCTTACAATGCCATACCAAAAACTCTCCATCCACGTCCATAATGTAACGTCATGATGATACAAAGACTTCAACCAAAGAAACTGGAATCTGCTAACAGTATCAGAATATGATTCAATTAATAATTGTAATAATCATTCTTTTTTTGTAACACCCAAAGGGCATGCCAAATAGAAAGTATATATCCAACCATTATAAAGCCTACCATCTACTTCAGATGAATATACAGCACAAGTACATACCTTTTCGAAGGGAAGTAAAAATATATTGCAACATGCTGCTTACTATTAATCATGACATTTCGATCATATAATCACCAGGTTTTGTGTGTACATGTCGAATAAGCCTGTACATGGTATTCTGTCCATGAATTCTGGAGAACTGTTGAGACATGGTAACCGGTAATGAACTGTGATGCAAACTGGAAAGGCAAATTATTGTGGTGCTGCATTTGTGATCACTGTCATAGTATTGTTGGAATAAGTAAGGAGTTACACTGTTCGAGGAATGTTCACTTGCATTTTAATTTTGTGAATTTTGCGAGAGCCAAGATTCGGGAAATTGAAATGCACGCAAAAGTACTTGTCTACACTATATGCATCGATTGTCAAAGGCAACTCGTGAAAATTTCATGCCGCAAAAATGGCCATCGCCTCCAAGTCGCAAACATTTCATGCTGCGAAATTATTGTGTTTTACCATTAGTTTCTACCATTCTGTTGTGTACATTTGTATTTTCATTTTATGACCACCATAGCATCACCAAAGAGAAGTAATAGTAACCTTGGTGCATCAAAGGGCAGGGAGAAGGTGACCACTCCAGAGAAACGGCCGAGTCAGCAGACGTCACCAGGAAGCGAGAAAGAGAGCTGCCCACGAGAAGAATCAAAAGGTATGAAAGTCATTGCTAATTCAAGTAATTCAGGCATGATATTTTGTAGATTAAAATTTGATTTCAGATTTTTTTTTCTCAAGTTTGCACACATTTTGCTGTTATCCATGTATCAAAATCACCTAAAAGTAATTTTGATTTTTGATTTCTGATTTTTTTCAACAAACCTCAATATCATCCCTGGTAATTATAATTAGCAAAGCCAAAACTATGACTTATGTGTATTGACGAACTGCTTGTCATGCAGTGCAAAGTGAATAATTGAACATGAGGTAGGGAGTTGCAACTTTTATTTCCTTTGTGCATCAGCCTTTTTTGCAAAGTTTCTCACATTAAGATACCAAAGTCAATTTCATGCAGCATCAGAATGATACTTTTTAATAGTGTAGAATATCTCCAGTGCCACAAAATATTAACTAGTACTAATGTCATATGCTTATCCAAAGGTTTGTAATATGCAGGTATGCTCTCGTTGGAACAAATTACAATATTCATCCACTCTTTACGTATTGTCTTTGAATTTAAGAAGTGACTGAAATAGAAAAGCAAAACATTTTAAAACAAATTAATACTGAAACACTAGAATCTTTCTTACATTAATTCATTTTTTTTTCTTCAGAAACTGATTCTCTGAACCAATCAAATACTTCAACCACATCTACTGCTGTCACTGTGGCCAACAGTGATGGCTTGAAAGGTAAGTTTCACCCTTCATATCATTCTCTCTATAGACAGGAGGGTGCTGTAAGTATGAGTGATAATCCTTCTTCAAGTCTAGTGGTATGTACAAATGTTTGACTGTATCATTAATGAAAATTAATCAATTGAAGAGGAAAGACTGCAACAAGAATGACCTCTTTGAAAGTTACAAATAATAGAATAAAACTACAATATTCAAGACAAAAGAATTATGACAAAGATGAAGTTCTATGTTTACTACTAATATTAACATACATGTATTATGAACAAAATCGTTCTATGTTAAACATGGTTTCTTTAGAAAAGTGAGCATCATTTGACTTTTATCCACTTTAATGCTGTAGGTAATGCCCATGTATCAATCTAAAAACTTACCTCGATCAGGCACATATAATGACAAATGTTAACATGAATGTAATAAGAATCAGATGAGTGGAGGAAGAAAGATGGTGTATGTATTTAGGTATATATGAAACTGTTGTAAATGATGTAATCATTGAATGAATGATTTTGTGGTCCTATGTGACAACACTTTTCCTGTGGAACTATTGCAGTGTTCCTGTATGCTACGCCCTGTGACAGGGATTCCTAATGTCTTTATTTTTTTCTGAGATATATATATATGTGACCCGCTACAACAAAGGGATCCTAAAGTCGCTGACGAGTTAGCCGAGAAAATCGAGTTGGAAGTCAGATCACCAAAATCTGTCAAAACGTTCGGATTTCTGTTTTTAACATAATTTTGTAGTCTAATGTATCTTCTATCATCTGCCGAAATTTTGAAGCTAAATGATCAAAGGAAAGGCCTGAAAATAGCATTTTTCTTGGCCATGCTTAGGGTGCCCGTCAGCGACTTTAGGATCCTTTTGTTGTAGCGGGTCACATATGATGCATCACGCGTTACCTCGGGGTACCGTAGTACCCCGAGGAACCAGGTTGTGTAGCGCCACCTCACAGCCACAGAGAAATGCATGCACTGTGTGTGCGTGTACATAGTCATTCCCATGCCACTGCATGTGATACTATGCATGCATGGCACGCTGTGCTAGCAATATCGTGTTCTTCAGTGCAGTGCAGTGCAGTGCAGTGGCTAGTGCGCGCTAGCTCCAGCACCAAAATAATTTCCTTTTTTTGGCAACCCAGGGTACAACCTTTTTAAAAAAATAAATGATTCAACTATTTTTTTTTTCTGTTTGTTTTTTTTTTCTTTCTGAGGTAGGGGAAATTTAAGGATATGAGGATGTAATGTGTTGCATAATATTTGTTAAATTTTGAGTTTAATATATATCAGTATACAGTATATTAAGATATATACAGATTTGATACTGCAAATATGATTTTGTTGTTGGTATTGTATGATTATCATACATTTTTGTGTTTATTTGTATGTATGTGTTCATGCAGGGCCTCCAAGAACAACAGTGTTTAACCCACTGACGGAGCCACCCTGTGAAAATAAAACATATAAATAAATAAATAAATAAATTTTTATTTGGTACCCCAGGATACCATTTATGTCATCATATGACGCACTTTAAATACAGTGTATATATATGACTGACAACTAAACACATATATAATTAAGGTAATAAGACTGAATTTTTTTGTTGTTGTTGTAGGAGTGGGATCCTCTGTCTGTTTAGATATTCAAAGTAGTAATGTAGTTAACAGTGATTCAAATAATCTGTGGATACCAGAGATCTATGCCTTGTAAAGTTATGTAATAGAAATGAGGTATACTAAAACTTTTTTTAACATCAATCTATCATCCTTAGACATTGACTCGCAACGTGGTAGTGTGGATACAGGTCAGGGCGGTGCTCCTGGGAGCACAGCACCAACAGAAAATATTCCCCAGGGGTTGATGGCCCTGGGGACGGGTCAGGAGGAGGCCACGCCCAGTGATGCCAGCCTTCAGAAGAGCGCATCCAGCCCCAGCATTGCATCCACCCAGATCAGCCAGCTGTCACAGGACTCGGACTCACATGCCTCTTCCCAGGGTGAGTTGTCTTTGGAGCCCAGCCTGCTCTAAAAGCTTGAACTCTCATTTAGTGTTACTCTCCTATTCCTAGAAATCTGACTAGAGCAGCTGTTGGGAGTTTGTAGCATTTGATCTTGCATCCCTATACTTGGCAAGGCCATGACACAAAAACAAAGACATGAGTAGTCCTCATAGTTTCTTATATATCCATATGCCTTTATATTTTAAGCATCTGAGTATTTCTACGAGAAAAAAGCAGAACAGTCACAGATGATACAGTTTCACAAAGAAATGGAAATTGTTAATGTGTATTTTGTGAGTAGATGACAAGATAATCTGTTGTGGCTGTGGCATGGCTGATGTCTCATCTTGAAGTGTACAGAGGACATGGCAGGGCATGAGTGAGACTAGTTCTAGATCTTTCAGCTTGAAATTTATCTCAGAGATGTTATGGACAAGTACAAATATGTACTTTATATTGTGTTAATTTCATGAATTTTCTTACTCCAAAGATTGATGTATACTCTACATATACTGTGTATAGACTCTAACTAAAGGTCTGTCATTGTGTTCAAACATATAGATTTTTAATTCATCTTTTTTTTTTTTAATTTCAAATCATTTCAAATTAACTTTTATGTGTTTGTTCTCTTATTGTCATTAGCCCCATTAGTGTAGATATCACTTTTGTTTCATTTCTCTTATTTGTTACCCTATTTCTACATCTTGCTGATACTCAACTGATATGATATAACACCAGGTGAACTGTTCAGTTTGGTACATTATAGACTTGAGTAGAACTCTACAGTCTTCAGTAGCATTGTGGCTTGCTGTCTATTGCAATATGGATATTAGACATCCAGATGTTGATGTTAAAGAACTGAACTGAAACATGTCTAGATAGGTAAAATTGTGTTGTCATATGCTGTCCTTTTGGTCAATTGTCAGATGTCATGTCCGTAACCCACAGAGTCCTCCTGTTAACCCTAAAAAGACTGGGGGGGGGGCCTAAAAGGCCCCCCCCTCGACATTTCGCGCGATTACTCAGCAACACGCAATGCTCTCGCCGCGATGCTCTATGACTTTTTTCTTTCAAGTTTCCCGCACATTCTGACACCAAATTTGTGACGCCCGGGGGTACGGTTCTGAAGTTACATAACTTTATGTACATGCACGTGAGGCCGAAAATGGCTCAAAAATGTGATTTTGTGTACAAAGTCAATACAAATTGAGTTTTATCACATGGTTCATATAAATATGCTTATTTTTACTCTCAATGGCTAAAATCAATTTGTTTTAGTAGTATTATGCTCCAAAAAGGGTCTGCCACAAATTTTGCTGAAAATAACAACAGAAACAAAAGGTCGAAAAAACAGAGAAATACATAAGAAATTCATAAAACAATAAAATAAATAAGAAATAAATTTTGATACCGAATTTTTTTTCAAGTACATTTGCTAAGAATGCTACAAAGAATATCTAGACCAAAAATGAGCACTTTTGGAGCTTTATTTACTGATTTAGATAAAAAAGTCTGATTTCTCTCATAAATTAGCATAATTAATCAAAATAAAATAAAAGAAGACTATTTTGGAAAATTTAAATATACGATCTTGTAGATTGCATCGCACACTACCATTGTGCAAATTTCTGCGGCGATCGCGCGATCCACGGCCGAGATCTTAAGGGGGGGCCCTTTAGGCCCCCCCCCAGTCTTTCGAGCTACCAAAATAGCCCAGTCTTTTTAGGGTTAAACCAACTCCAGTGACCATTTACAGTGTTTGTTTGCTCCAGCCGAAGAGTATCAAACATATTTCTTGATTGATCTTTATCAGGGGAAAGTAATGTATCAGCAGTATCAAGCCAAATATCTCAGGACTCAAACTCACATAATTCCATACCAGGTGGGTAATGCACTTTAGGAAATTCCAGTGAAAGTTCTAAGTGGGCATTGACATTTTTCTCGTAAAATCATGCATCCTTGCAGAATTCCTTTACCCAGTAATACATTTATTGGTGAATGAAAACAAACAGGGATCTAGTATACTAACAACTTTGAATATACAGCTTGCTTGGCCCTTGGCTTTGATTCTCTCTCAAACAAATGCACTTCATAATCAGAGTTTCTTTCCTAGTCATGGTATGATATGTTTGGATATGAAGTATCTTTCTAGTCTTTTGCTTCTCGTCCAAGTGTGACAGTTGCAGAACATATGCTCAGAAGAATAATCATACTAATGCTCTTTCTGCAAGTCTGTTCACTGCAGTAAATTATTAGTTACTAGTAGTATTTGTAATCTTTTGATGATTGAGGTAAAATGAAATGGCTAATATATGTGAATTGTGTGAGCAAAACTATATTGCAAAGCTCTATAGTGAAATAGGCCTGCTGTCTATTCCTTTTCACATCTTCTTTTCATATCTTGTGATTCCTTCTCGCTGTCACTACTTGTTACATACACGTACTAACTAACATTTTTTTGTCCCCGCCGAACGAGTTCAAGCAGGGGACTATGAAACGGGCTCCGTACGTGTGTGTCTGTGCGTCCGTCTGTCTGTCCGTCCGTCTGTGTGTGATCAAAATGTTCAATTTGCTACTCATTCGCCATTTCATTTGAGAGCTTCCAAACTTCTTCACAGAATTTTGACCTTTGACTTCTTTTGACCTTTGACCTTGATTGTTGATGTACTAGTATATTGTACATTGGCTACAAAATGCTACTCCTTCGCCATTTCTAACCCGATTTCAATTCCGTTTACTTTATGTGATGGCTCTAGGTGAGGGCTTAAAAACTTCTACACAGAATTTTGACCTTTGACTTCTTTGACCTTTTACCTTGATTTTTGACCTGTATTGTACATTTTGCTACAAACTGCTACTCCTTCGCCATTTCTAACCCGATTTCGATTCCGTTTGCTTTATGTGATGGCACTAGGTGAGGGCTTCCAAACTGCTACAGAGAATTTTGACCTTTGAATTCTTTGAATTCTGACCTTGATTTCTGACCTGTATTGTACATTTTGCTACAAAATGGTACTCCTTCACCATTTCTAACCCGATTTCGATTCCGTTTGCTTAATGTGATGGCACTAGGTGAGGGCTTCAAAGCTTCTGCACAGAATTTTGACCTTTGACTTCTTTGACCTTTGACCATGATTTTTTACTTATATTGTACATTGGCTACAAAATGCTACTCCTTTGCCATTTCTAACTCGATTTCGATTCCGTTTGCTTTATGTGATGGCACTAGGTGAGGGCTTCAAAACATCTACACAGAATTTTGACCTTTGACTTCTTTGACCTTTGACCTTGATTGTTGACCTATATTGTACATTTTGCTACAAAATGCTACTTCCGTCGGGGACATATATATTACGTACCGCATAATTTCTACTTTTTCTTGTTTTTTTACATTTATTGAAGACAAATTTTATTCTATTCTTTATAGCATATTTTGGAGGAAGGGGAAATAAACTTATGACAGTGATTGATGTTCACAAACTTAGTGTAAAAATAATCATCTTTCAAAGAAAACTGGGCCCACATCTTTTTTTACCATTTTTGTTCACCAATCTGGCATAAGATTAAATGTACCAATGGTATCAAAGAGATGCTAATACTCCTTGGAATTCTTTGAACTCCAATCTTTACTGGTAAGTCAGGATTTGAAGTCAACTTCTTGTGGTAATCAAGCAAGGGCTAGATCAAAAAACCAATATTAGGAGTTACATGTATTACTGTATCCCCCGAACAGAGTTCGGAGGATACTATGGATTTGGCCTTGTTGCGCCGCCGCGTCCGCATCCGCGTCCGCCACAGAGATTTTCTTGTGAGCACTCCACTGGCTGCAGTTCTTCTGAGATCATCTTTAAATTTGGCATGAAGGTGTATTATGGTAAGATGAAGAGGCCTATTGTTTTTGGTGATGGCACACTCACTTGTTCCGTCTTTATACATGAAAAGGTAAATTCAATAGGGTCTGCTTGTGAGCGCTCTACTGGCTGCAGTTCTCCTTCGATCATCTTCCCATTTGGCATGAAGGTGTATTATGGTAAAATGAAGACGCCTATTATTTTTGGTGATGGAGCCCTCGCTTGTTCTGTCTTTATACATGAAAAGGTAAATTTAACAGGGTCTGCTTGTGTGTGCGACGCTGGCCTTGTTTCTTGATCGATTCTTTTCAAATTTGGTATGTAAATGTATCATAGTCAAATCTATAAACCTATACCTATTGATAATGTAAAAATTGACAAAAACAATAACTACTTGAAATTGACTAATTGATCACCCAATTCTTTCAATCAAATGATCACCTTATCGATACTTTTTTCCAAATACGTCTTGAATGATAGTGATATGTAGTGTGCCGTGATTAAATACTATATCGGTGGACGTGGAATCTTGATATAATTTGTAAAAACGTACGTGTATAGCTGGAACGCCCATACATCAATACTGGTGCTTATGGAACAGAATTTAAATGTGCAGTGCACAAGTGCCAATGGCTGTGATCTGATTTATCGTGTATTCTAGCTGTACACAAATGTGATTTTCAGGGTATTGGTACACTTTCATGTAGAGATACGCACGGGGAGGGCATCACCCAATTGCACTATACTCAAACACAGGGAGACTTCAAATTTTGGTGTATAGTTCCAGCTGACATCAGCAGCTTTATTTCCGTAACCACAGTTACATATTCACCAGATCACAAGACATTTCCAACTTCAAAGACGATACACTTGGACTGACTGATGATGAGCAGCAGCTCATCATCATTTTCAGACAGTTCTCTCCCCTACATACTGTAGGTCTGTCTTCGGTGAGATCTAAAATCCAACTCCTCTTCCCACACCCAAAAAGCTAACCTCAACAACTAAAGACAAAGGAATACAATTTCCCAAGTTAAACACAGATCCAATTAAAAACCCATCCAAGGTGGCCAACTTAATTCCCTAACAAAACATTTTACAGTGCTATTAAGTTCCTTAGCTGTGGATACAGAGAAGGCACATTGTACAAAGAGCTATACAACCTTCCCTCTTGTCTACCACAGGTAATCCTCCCATAGTCCCAACTCAATTGCCCACCAAAATAAAACCCAAACAAAGTGCAGCTCAATTAACTCTAACAACAATATCTGCACTTTAATTGCAATCTCCAGTTTCCTGCCCTGGTTTACACCTTATCAAAAACTCCAACTAACAGCAAAATCTAACACTATATCTCTCACAAAGTGTGAATTACTTCATTAACATAAATGCACAGGAAGGATAGTACACTGTTAGCACCATTCCCGCCATGGTGTCAATCTTATGGTAGTGCTCTGATCCAGCACCTTACAATGCAGCACATCTATATGAAGGTCTTGGTTTCACTTTATTCAGACTTCTGGAATTTGTGATGATGCATGCAAAGGAAACAAGCCAAATAGCTCTAACACACACACACACACACACACACACACACACACACACACACACACACACACACACACACACACACACACACACAAATCCAGCTCAATAAATTGTTGATGGTTTTGCAAGCTCTGTTTGATAGCCAACTGTATGTTTTCCATCTGAAGAGGGCTGCATACCTCTACAGAGTTCATAATAACAAGCATTGAGTCATTGAACTGTACATGTCTTTCAAGTATTGTTCAATGGTGTGATATTTCTCCATTGGCTGGTTCAATCAAGTAGCATACTGTACACATGAATGTATGCCATTTATACATGCATAAAATTTGCTATATATGAATGACAGCAGATCTGACACCGTAACAGAATATATAATAATATATATATTCACATATATATTCATATATTCATATAATCATATATTCATATATTCATATATTTATATATTCATATATTCAGTATGGACCTGTTGATCATTTGTGATTATTTGTAAATATTTGTAATTATACAGTTACAGACAAGCCTGATTTCACATAGACCATGTACAAAGTACAGCCGGGCCAAAGGCGGGGCCTAAGGCCGGACCCAAGGCCACGGGCCTTGGCCCGGAACCAGGGGCCCAGAGCCCAAGTGGGCCCAGGCACAGGGGCCCATAGGGGCCATAGGGGCCCAGGGGCCCAGTGGCCCAGGGGGCCCGGTGGCCCAGGGGCCCAGGGGCTCACGAGGCCAGGAGCCCAAGTGCTGGCCCAAGTCAGAGACCACTAAGAGTACCAGTTATGAATTGCTGTGATAATGATGTGCCAGGCCTGTGCATGCACATATTATGTAAATACACTGTACAGGGCTGTGCATATTATGTAAATACACTGTACACTAACTATACACAGCCCAGTCGCTGTATAAATCGCGACAGGGCTGTACCTGAGCAGCCCACAACACAGAGGAAACACAAAGGAAATTTTACAATTGCATTTAGTTTTGATACTTGACATCATTTTTTGTCACCTCAAAGGGATCAAAGACAATCTTTATTAATGAGACTTCATACCGTACCTGTTTTCCTGGGGTTATTTGTGGGAATTCTGCGATCTGGGTACTAGTCGCAAATCTAACAACATGTGAAAATATCAACTCCTGATCATGTAACGTGCATGTGTACATTTCTGTGTTCACTGCTGAACATGAATTCAACAACTACTGTTATATCCTGTAATATGAGCTGCCAGGACAAATCACTTTCAAAGCAATGTATTGATACATTTCTGCCAGCTAAAAATTCTTAAATGTTGGTTCACCGATGTGAACGGGTACAGAAACTGAAGCCTAGGTGGTGGGTTAAGCAGAATTGCTGCTGTCCTTACAGTCCCACTCATATGTTTTCATGTTAGTCTAATGCTAGTTTGTGGCAATAAGAGAGTGTGCCAAGCAGTTTGCCAAGCAGGGATTCAGCTGGATGGCGAAAGTGATTAGCCATTCTGATACTTGACTTTAATAATACCATTTAACGATTCCATACCACCTAAAACCCCAACCCTATCAAATTCTTTAGAATTTCTGCTATCAAAACAATGATAGGATAATCTGCAGACAAAGTAGATTTTTTCTGTCACAAATCTGCTGTTACTGTGTTATTACCTCCGCCAAGGGGGAAGGTTATGTTTTCGTTACCGTTGGTTTGTTTGTTTGTTTGTTAGTTAGTTAGTTAGTTTGTCTGTGTGCAAAATAACTCAAAAAGTAGGTTACGAATTTTGATGAAACTTGCAGGAAAGGTTTAGATTAATACAAGTAACAGATGATCAAATTTTGGTAGTGATCTGAGAATTTGGAGGAATTTATGAAGGATTTTTGATATTTTGGCAGGTAGGGTCAATGAACTTGGGAGTTCAGGCTGCGCGTATTTGAGGTTTGCATGCGCGCACTAAAGTGCGTGCTCTAGTTTCTGCTAGGGCGAGGCGCACCGTGCAGCTGAGGGTTTATGACGTAACAAAGGCTTCTATATTGAGAAATTGGGCGACTTTCAGCACACAATGCTATAAGTATGTATGGGTGGAAATCACTTCTATGGAAGAACAAGATCAGTGGTGGAAATGAGCTGCATGCTTGGCGGAGGTCTGCGCTCTCAGAGTGCTTCTGTAGTTTTGAATGTCTTCCTCTGTGAAAAATGTGAAATCAATGAACAGAGCTACCAAGTCTCACGCATTCTGCGTGAGACTCAAGCATTTAGGCCTGTCTCACGATCTCACGCAGGGCACCCATTTTTCACACGCATCGGGTGAAGTCTGCAATTTGTGCCAAAAATAAGGAGCATAGCTCAAAGGATTCAAGTGATAGTTGCAATTGAAGGTATATTTCCCTTTTGTCTTTCAAAATTAGTAAAAAATAGTCACTTAAGTATGCACCAGATCGCATTATTAAGAGCTAATAATTCAAAAAAGCTCCCTACCATGGGAGGGGTGACACCCTCCTCGTTCGCGTGCGCATGCGCGCGAGCGCCGAAACGCCGAGTCATGAAAATCTCACTCACAAAAGTTTTTTGAACTTGGCATCTCTGAATGAAAGGAAAAAATATGGTACCTGGTAAATATTAATAGCTGTGCACATTATTCACACATGTACTATACAATGTATGACAGTAGCATATATTCACTCACAAAAAAACACTGATACATGTAAAGGAGTTAAAGAATCAGCAGACATAGTTTTACAAGATGTATTGCAGAGTTCAATTAGTATTAGTATTAGTATTAGTATTAGTATTAGTATTAGTATTGGTAGTAGTAGTAGTAGTAGTAGTAGTAGTAGTAGTAATAGTAGTAGAAGTAGCAATGATAATAATAATAATAATGATAATAGTGGCTACTTGTATAGCGCACAGGTCCGCTTTTTAGTGCTCATGGCGCTTCATAAATGAAAAGATAGATATAACACATGTTCAAACATGACAACAGAGAAGAAAATGGCAAACAACAACAAACACATACCAGATAAAGAATACAATTGTTCCGAACATTACAGACTGCAATTATAGTCCTCAGTGTGAGAGGAATAGGTAACGTTTTGAAGTTTGGATTTGAATGTTTCTGTAGTTGACAATTATAGCTGTACACACAGAGAAAATGTTCCAGTTAAAGAGGAACGTAGTCATACAAAGTGTATGTATTTCACATTTTTCAGTATTTTCAATCTTTCATATCCATATGCAATGGGCATAATGGACTCATTTGCATAGTACTAAGTATGCTATCATGGGGTGTGAAAGTATGCGGAGTGTTAACATATAGGTCATCCACTCATTGTATCCCCCGAACAGAGTTCGGAGGATACTATGGATTTGGCCTCGTTGCGCCGCGTCCGCCGCAGAGATTTTCTTGTGAGCACTCTACTGGCTGCACAGTTCTTCTTAGATCATCTTCAAATTTGGCATGAAGGTGTGTTACGAAGACGCCTATTGTTTTTGGGTATTGTTGCAATTGCTTGTTCCGTCTTTATACATGAAAAAGTAAATTTAACAGGGTCTGCTTGTGTGTGCGACGCTGGCCTTGCTTCGTGACCAATTTTTTTTTTTTTTTTTTTTTCCAAATTTGGTATGTAAATGTATCATAGTCAAATCTATACACCTATACTTATTAATAATGCTGCCCTCACTGTTCCACCTTTTACAGGGTCAGAGGTCACCCTGATCATGTCAAAATTTGCAAAAGTGCTTATATTTATGCAATAACTTGATTGTTACTCAACAGATTTTATCCAGACTTGCTAAGGAGGTGTATGGGTGGTCATTCTACTTGAAGGACACAGCAGTTTGTGGTGACAGCGCCCTCAATGTTCCGACTTGAAGGCCATGTCACATTTCTTGTACATGTATTATGCTCTACACACGTATAAGCCACATTTCTTGTTGGATATTGTTTAAACTTGCTATGGAGTTTTGTGGGGGGTTATTCTAGGAAAAAAAAAAGTTTCCATTGACAGCGCCCTCAGTGTTCCGACTTGGATGCCATGTCACATTTCTTGTGTGCTGAGTCTATCAGCCACATTTCTTGTAGGATACCATTCAAACTTGCTGTGGAGGTTTATGGGGATTATTCTGGGTAACAAAAGTTTTATTGTCCCCGCTGAACAAGTTCGAGCAGGCGACTATGAAACGGGCTCCGTACGTGTGTATGTCCGTGTGTCCGTGTGTGCGTCCGTGTGTGCGTCCGTGTGTGATCAAAATGTTCAATGTTTGCTACTTCTCTGTCATTTATGAGCATTATTATTATTATGATTATATATTATTATGAGCATTTATGAGATTCTGTTTGCTTTATGTGATAGCACTACATGGGAGCTTTGAAACTTGTACACAGAATTTCAGTTGTGACCTTTGACCTTGACCTTTGACCTATATTGTACATTTTGCTACAAAATGCTACTCCTTCGCCATTTCTAACCCGATTTTGATTCCATGTGCTTTATGTGATGGCACTAGGTGAAGGCTTCCAAACTTCTACACAGAATTTCGACCTTTCACTTCTTTGACCTTTGACCTTGATTTTTGACCTATATTGTACATTTTGCTACAAAATGCTACTCCTTCGCCATTTCTAACCTGATTTTGATTCCGTTTGCTTTATGTGATGGCACTAGGTGAGGGCCTCAAAACTTCTACAAAGAATTTTGACCTTTGACCTTGATTTTTGACGTGTATTGTACATTTTGCTACAAAATGCTACTCCTTCGCCATTTCTAACCCGATTTCGATTCCGTTTGCTTTATGTGATGGCACTAGGTGAGGGCTTAAAAACTTCTCCACAGAATTTTGACCTTTGACTTCTTTGACCTTTGATCTTGATTTTTGACCTATATTGTACATTGGCTACAAAATGCTACTTCCGGCGGGGACATATATTACGCACTGCATAAATTCTACTTTTCCTTGTTTTTAATGCATTTGGATTGGGGTTCTGTTATGTCCTCAAATTTGTAATTTTCCATCTCATGTTGTGCATTCTATGTCCAGCCACCTTCCCATGTACACCCCTCATCCTTCATACCTGCATCATTGTCCTCAGTGAGAAGACTGTTAAGTGTTTCATGTCTGTGAATCGTCCTATGTTATCATTTACCATTCTGTACACTCATCTCTCTCTCTCTTTCAATTTCTCTTGCTGTCAATCTCTCTCAGACTGTCCATCTGTCTGTCTCTGTATCTGCTAGTGCATCATTCTCTCTCCCCATTCATGTGTGTGTGTTTGTCTGTATGTGTGTTTACGTGTTGCCCTCCATTCCTTTCATGTCTGTGCTTGCTGCCAGTATCTGACACACCCTGTATCATGCATATATGTGCTTTGGCCTCCTCATGCACAGCTTCAGACCAGCCCCTGCTGTCCTCCAAGCAGCAGACCGGTGGCGACACCCGCTCTATCCTCTCTTTTGTCAGCAGTGTCGGTGGTGGTGGTGGTGGTGAGGAGAAGAGGAAGGGTATGGGGTCCTCCCTCATGCGGTCCTTCAAGAGCCTCCTCAAGAGGGGGAAGAAGGGGGAAGGGAAGGAGGAGGAGGAGGAGGAAGAGCTGGAAGAGTTGGAGATGGATGGCGAGGAGGAAGAGTTGATGAGGCTTGGTAGTAGGGATGGGAGTGAGGGTGGAAGCATTGATGGCAATGATGAAGGTAAGATCAAAAAAAAAAAGAATGCTTGCAAGACTTGAACAATTTTTTTGGGAAAGTGGCATATTAACCCTCCCTTTTTAAAATTTTTCTGCTGCATATTTTATACTGTTTTTAGCGCTTCTTTATAAAGGCATTATAAAGATTTGTGCAAAGCTCTGCATATGAAGATATAAAGATTGCATGCAAGACTTACAAAATTTTGTAGCCTTTGAGATCACTGTTGAATCATAATATTTTGGGAAAAATGGTGCATTAACTCTCCTTTTTAAAAGTATTCTGCTGCATATTCTATACTCTTTGAGCACTTCTTCTTCGTAAAGGCATAAAAAAAAAAAGAACTGTGCATAGCTCTGCAAATATGGTGTGGTTAAAATAGAATTTCTCTAGTAGAATGCTTTGCATGTGATGTGATGTTTGATGTGGTTATTGTTGAGAATACATAAAATGTGATGCAGATTTATCTTCATGCATAGTAAAGCTTCACAGTACACAGTAGTGTAGACACTTATATCTCCTTACTGAGAAGTCACCTGTCTTTCACTGTGTCAGTGATTGAGAGTATATGAATGTGAAGCTATTAATCAAAGTGCACATTAGATTATTTGTGCTGAGAATCGTGTTGTCTATTAATTTTCTCAAACAGAGGGATGAGCTGTGGCAGGATAATATCATGACGTGAGAACTAGAAAGGTGCTTCGACTGCAAAGTCTATGGAGTTAGAGCCCTTCTAGCTCTGACTTGGACAATATTAAACATTTTTGGCAACAATGATCATGATACAAGCAGAGATCACAGTTTTTCACATAGTGGTAATGATGATAGTGGTACAATGATTGGGAGGTAATTATTGCAAAAAGAAAAAAGTAGAAGAAAATGTGGGAAGTAGTGTTTGACAAAGTTAGAAGTATGTTTTCACATGCAAGGCAGCAATATCATGTATGTTGTTCAATTTTCTGTTCCCTGAACACCACAGTGGGTACTACTGGTGTGCGTAACTTATTTTTCTTACCCACTTTTTCGCAGAAGACATTGTGGAAGAAATTGAAGAGGAAGTGGCGGAATCTGCCCAACCAGGGCAAGAAGACAAGGAAAAGGAGGAAGAGGAAGAGGAGAAGGAGACTGACGTTGAAGGTTCTGTCACCTTGGACGTCGTGGTGCAGGGGAAAGAAGTGAGGTACTACAGACCAGATGCTTACAGGCAGACTCAGATGGTGCCAGATCCACCGTCAGTAGAGCTACAGCTGGACTGGGTGTAAGTTTGAGTGAAAATTACCATTGATTCTTGTAGGGGACATAGTGGAAGAGGTAGTGCTAGTTTATAGTTAGACGGACATTATGGATCAAAGATTAATGCATAATGGTCTGACAGTTTTATGCCCTCTTTCAACTGCTAGCCTATATCAGCTGTATCTGTTCACAGAAACTGTGGAAATTTCATATGACTTCTTGAAAATGATATATGTGAGCTGTCATTGTGATTTATTATAAAAATCTATATGTAGAGAGATGCCCATTGTGATTTTGCATCTAATGCCACAATAGTATTGATGCATATGTAGTTTGCTTAAATTGTAGAAACTTGGGGTATTTCATGAAGCGTTTTGTCTAACGAATTTGTTGGACAAATTGAGAACAGGATTGTCGGACAAATTTGTTGGACAAATTTGCTCTCAGCCAATCGGTTGCAAGGATTTCAGTTACTCATAACAATTGGTCAGAAAAAAATATCTGACAAAACACATCTTGAAATGTCCCCTATGTCTGTGTTAGATCAACTGACTAATTTGTGCATTTGTAGGGTTTGTACTTCATATCTTTATTTTAAAAAAAAACTGGAATAGGATTTGTGTTGCCTTTTAGTGATGCAATGTAACATCAAGCCATTAGAATACGATATGTTTTTGTGCACTACCCACCGTAAAAGTGTTCATTGTCAATGGCCATTTGTTACTTAGCATTGTATGTCACATTGAAAAGTACTCACTTCTATCTCCTGTCCTATGTGGGGCAGATACGGTTACCGTGGCAACGACTGTCGTGGGAATCTCTTTGAGGTGTCTGGAGGAGAGGAGATTCTCTACTTCATGTCCAGCATTGCCATCATGTACAACCCTGCTCTCAACCTGCAACGGCACTACACGAAACACACGGCTGAGATACGGAGGTGAGCAATGGACACCATTGTGGGGAAACAGTTGTTTAAAATCTGTCAGAAAAAGAAATGTTTACCCCTTTGTTTGTGCTAAAAGTAGGTACAAAGGGACATCCATGAATTATAAATGCAATATCTTGCAGGCACTTAAAACATTTTACATATATGAAAGATCATGAATTTGTGTTCTTTTCAGTGTGACAGTCCACTCTGATGGTGTTACCGTGGCAACAGGACAGTCTAGAGGACCAGATGCATCTGGGGTTAAGGTTAGTGCTGTGTAA
Source organism: Diadema setosum (assembly GCA_033980235.1). NCBI lineage: Eukaryota > Metazoa > Echinodermata > Echinoidea > Diadematoida > Diadematidae > Diadema > Diadema setosum. The sequence continues at coordinate 2,909,555 of CM067067.1, read as the reverse complement.
CTCAGACTGAACTACTTTAAAACCAGAAACATTCGTGGCATGAAAATTTTGCAAATTGGTCGACCAGCATTCAATGCATAGTGTAGACAAAAACTTTGATGTGCATTTTACTTTTGCAAATCTTGGCTCTTTGCGAAACTCGCAAAAGTTTCATGCATGCGAATATTTCTGGCTTTACAGTATCAATGACAACTCTAGTATGCTTTGTCGTACAGTGATCTCACAGTGAATATTCGAAGAGTGCACAGATAATTTGTGGTTAACATGTAAATCAACCAGTTTAGAATTCTCTGTGCCATTATTTTGCATCTGTATTTAGATGTTTGACATATACCATACTTTTTTTTTTTTACATAATTGCAATGAGTGATAGGAAGACAAAATGCACATGTGTATCATTTAGTTGCTGTTTTTTTTTTGTTTTGTTTTTTTTTGCAAGGAACACTTTTTTTTTTTGTGAAGGGATTCTTCACTTGCTCAACATCTTCTACACTGTCAGAAAATGTATGTAAAAGTCTTTCCATGTTTCAAACCTGTCATTGATGACATTAGAGGAAGATATTAGAAATCATATTTGAATATATTATATCATTGATATGAAAGTGCAAAAAATAAACAAACAATGTAAAAGAAGCTATAACATTACAGTGTAAATGAATGAAATACATGAATTTGCATGTGTTTTAGGCTTCAATCCATATATGGCGTGTGGACACTCTAGAGACCAGTGTGATCATCGAGGAAGGATTTGATTCTGTCATTTGCCTGGCATTTTCACCCCATCAGGTAAGTTTCCCCCAAAAGTCACTGGTTTGTTACATTGTTGTTTGAGAATGGCTGTTTGGCATACAGACTGTCAAAGGAACCTATAAATCATCATATTTTATGCTGTAGATTTGTGATTATAATCAAGGTTTTGCTACTCATTATAAAATGTACCGTAAAGCTGGTTAATGATTTTGACTTTTTTTGTTTCGTATGATTTACTGTTTTGCACATGAAAAGTAATGCAGTGAAGTGGAATAGTATTTAGCCGTGTATGAAATCCTTATAACATTGTTGGCATATGTACTCAGGTCTATTATTATCATACATACATGCATATGAATGTAGTGAATGGAAACAGTATTTTATCAATGTTTAAGTGCCCTTGAATGTTATTTACATATACTCATTACTTTTTAGTTTCTGAAGTGTTTATTTCTTATTCAATTATTTAACAGGATCACCTATTAGCTGTGGATAAAAGCAACAAACATACTTTATCTGTGTGGAATTATAAGTCTGGGGAGAAAGCTGCATCAGCACTAGTAAGTCTCTACTCCTTTGCACCTGGGCCCCATTTTATAAAAAGTTGCTAAATGATTGCAACTCTTGCTGGAATGGCAGTTGTCATGGTAATGACAAGAATCCAGCTTCGTGATTGGTTGCTGCTACAGAAAGTTGCTATTCCAGCAAGAGTTGCCATCCTAACATCTTTTATGAAACGGACACAGATATCTTCAAAAGATTGTTCAGAAACCGCCTGTTACAGGTGGAATAAAAACCAACATATTGTGAAATATGTGTAGTATGCTGACTGGAAACTTGGATGCAAATAAGGGATTGATATTAACATTGTATTCCTGATTCCAAGCTATGCATGTGTTCTTCCTCACCAAAAGAAATGGTTTCATCACAAATAACGTAAGACACAAATAGTTTGAGAACAAGTTTGAAAATGGTTCCTCAACTTAGCTTGATCTCAGCATAAAAAGAAATGTCCCCTGTCCCTAAAGAAAATAAAAACAGCAGCAAACAAACATAAGAACAGACAAAAAAGTGGCATAATTAGTTCATGCAACTGTGTCTTTGAGTAGATATCCTTAAAGTCATACTAAACAGCAACATTTTGTTGTACCAGTATTGTCTTTGGAGAATACATACCGATAGATCCTGCTAGATAAATTGACAGAATCTGTGTCTCACCCCTTTCCTGCTACGACTCTAGATGAATACCTCAGTCGTCTGCCAGGCAGCCTTTCATCCCAAAGACCAGCATCAGATCATCAGCGTCGGGAGGGAGCATTTTGTCTTCTGGAAGCTTTCCAAGGAGAGCGAGGAGGGAGCGTTTCAGCTGGAACAGAGCATGATGGGAAATTATGAGGTATCAAAGAGACTTCATCTCCACCTCACAACCAGTTTTCCTTGTCCTCGTTTGCTCGTTTGTGTTTATATGAGCATTATGTTATTGTTTTATGAGTCTGATTGTTGCCTTTTTCATAAAGTATGCATGATAAGTACACCAAGGCACAGTATTTTGTTTAAATTTCATAACTGTGGTATACTGTGGTTGCCATATATTTTGTGTGATTTTATGTCCTTATGAATTTTGTGAGTTTGTCTAACATTAATAAGAAAAAAAAAAAGCACACCAACATATTGCCACCTGTAACACAAATTAATGAATATTGTCTCCATGATGAGAAACTGCTAACTTTGCAATTTTTTCCCCATTTTGTCAGTGTTGTTCTCCATGTCTTGATATGCAAATCATGTTTGTGGAATGTATTTCATATACAGTATTTGATATCTACTTTCATATCACTAGGTGTACAGTGCATGCAGATTTACATATTGTTAAAAAAAAAAATATATATATATATATATATAAAGTGTTTTTTGTTGTTGTTTTTTGGTGAAGAGAAGATATGTCTTCACATTCTCAAAAACCGACTTCCACATTTACACATGCACCATCTCTCTGTGTTTTGGTTAAAGGGATGGTACAGTATTGGTGGAGATGAAAATTGGGCTTTTAACTTTTTGCGAGATACCAAGAAAAATTGTACAGAGCATACCATTTTAAGAGGAATTCAAAGTTTATTTGATGAAAGTCGGGTTTGGAATAACTAAAACATCCAAAAACAAAGTAAAACAAAGCAATCGTAATAAATGGTGGGTCCCACACCTTATTAGAATCGCTCTGTTTTGCATATCTCAGCCATTTCAAAACCAATTTTCATCAAATGAGTGTTGAATTCTTCAGGGAATTACATGCTCTTTCATATTCTATAAGAGGTTTCTCATTATCTCACCAAAAAAATGTTAGAAACCTGAAATTAGGTCTCAACCAAAACCATATGATCCCTTTAAGATGTTATGTTTCAGATTTTCTGTCATGTTGGTGCATTAATTGCTGGGCTCTTTGGCTAGCCTTCTATTACCCATCATCTGCTATATGTTTCTCTCTCTTCATTGCAGACAAGTATGAAGGCCAAGTATGTGATCAGCATGGCGTTCCGTTCTAATGGTGACCTGATTACAGGTGACTCTAATGGCACTCTCTACGTCTGGCCGTCGGGAGGCAACACCATCTCACATACCATCAGTCATGTGCACGAGGTAGGACCAGGGTCCCTATTTTACCCAGAGATTTGCAATCAGCTACAATATTTACAAAATGATATAACATCAACTGAATTGCTATGAGGTTATTGGCTCCAGCTGAGCTGTTTCCATGATATTTTTGATAATTTGATATTACAATTGTTGAAGAGTGCTGTGTGAAACAAATTCTTGATAAGTGACATGTGATCATAATTATGATTTATCATACAGTGTACCAAAAAGCACTTTCAAATGGTCTCCTTTGTTGATGGGTGGAGGGGTGGGGGCGCTGGTTGTTAAAGTTGTTGAGTACAGGAAGAGACTGTTTATGGGGAGCTAATGAGAAAAACTACAAAGAAAGTGACAAAGAAACTGTTGTTATATTTCTTTGTCATGCATATCAACATAAACTTATGTGTCTAAGATAATTGAATTGTCAGATCCCCCCTTTATGAGTTGATAAGCAAATCATGTACCTATCAAACCTAAATGCTGGCACACAAACTAATTATCACTCTCCCAACATCAGGGACCTGTCTTCAGTCTTCAGACCATCGGCAGTGTCATAGTATCAGGGGGCAGGGACGGGGTGCTACAGTGCTGGACCCTGGCAGGAAAAGGGGGTGATCACCATGGAAAGCTGCAGGTGAGTTGTCTGATCAGGTGATTGGTCACACGAGTACTATGTAATTGCCCAAGTGAGGCTATATTTGCAATGAATGTTATTACCAACGGAAGACTTGTGCAAATTATAAAATATGTTGACTTCTGCTTGCACTTCTCTCCAGAGTGATGCAGACAAGTTGTTTGTATGTTACTCCATATACTTTTTGAGAAATGATTCCATATGAAATATGTGTGATATGGTGTCGTACAAAAGCAAAGATAATAATACATGGTGTACTGCATGCTGTCAATATATATCTAGAATGTAAGGTAATGGCTTTCATTGTGGGATATAACTTCATTGGCTTCAGCGTAATTAGCATTTTACCATGACATCCTTGTACATTTGTTCCCCAACTAACACACTATATACTCTTTCTTTTGACTGAATAGAATATGTAGTAATGGCTCAAATTTGTCAATACCTCATTCGGTCTAAATCGTCTATATTTGTATGGAATAGATTCCAAAAGAAGAAGGAGGCATCCGCTGCATTCTGCATAGTGGATCCAACGTGTACGTCGGAACAACTGTAAACTCTCTCCTCCGTATAGCTCTCAAAGACACAAAGTTTGCCATCACTGGAGACGAATCTATCTCATGCCTAACCCAGGTGAGTGTTGTTTAAAATACTGATATTGTACGATTTAATATTCTACATTGTTCTGTCTGATATTGGTAAAATTAGGAGGAATACATAAAAGGCATCTTGAATACAATGAAAAAAAAATCTTCATTTGTGAAAACTTCTGAATATTGTTGATGAAAAGTGGTGAAATGACAAGCTTTGATGCAAAATATGCAATGATAACCTACTTGAAGTTTTCAGAATTGGTTTATGGTAATTGAATTAAAAAGGCATTCCTCCAGAACTACATGTAATTATAGACATCATAGTGTATTTATATTGCCCTTTATAGTGTTCCTTTTTATGCTGTAAAGCTGTGTTTTTCTGATGGAATGACAATCTATACCGAGGGCCACTTTATATTCATGGTGTGGCCCATCCAGTCTCAGAATAATTGTTTAAAAAAATGGCAAGATATTATTTCAACTTCAAAGCCAAGGCTGTGAATATCCACACCTCCAAATTTACCATACTGTATAAGCTGTTATTTTCGTGAATCATAGTTGGATCGCGAACTTAACAACATGCGAAAATGTCGGAATGCACTAGGGTAATAGTGCAATTACGATAGTGTTGAAGTCAATTCGCGAAAAAAACATCTCGCAAAAATGTCTGTGAGCTCCTCATGTGCGAAAATAACAGCTTATACAGTAATATACTGGTACGTTCCTATGTGAATTTGTGAACATCATCTACATTCTGATCAAAAGCTCTTTTGCCTACCATGCTTCTAGCAATTTAGAAACAAAAGGTTGCTAATTGCTTTTGAAGTCTATTGAGTCTGATATGCCTTTCTGCTACTGGGCTGATAATGGATTGTGCCACCGGTCAATGATCACAATACCTTTGCTTTCACACAGAGTCATTATGAAGAAGTCCACTGCCTCACAGTGCTCCCTGGTGACCGTTTCATCACGGGCAGCTATGATGGTACCGTCTCCCTCTGTAACTTGGCTGACCACCGTCCACTCTGGAGGCACGCTGTCAAGGGAACCAACGTCCACTGCATGGACGTTCACTCGGACAGCGGTCTTGTTGCCTTGGGAACCAAGGATGCAAAGTAAGGCATGAGTGGGCCGGTTGATATGATGCTGTTGTTTTTTTTTGGTGTTGCCTGTTTTGACTGCATACTAATATTCACTTCACATATACACATGCTCTTGGCTACTGGCATGGCATCTATTGTAGAGTTTGTGATGTAGTAGAGATGACATTCTGTAAATTATATGACTTTAAGGTTGATTTGAGGCATTGTGTTGTCCATGAGACCTTGCATGCTACATTTGTACATTTTTCAGCATGTTTTTTAGTTTTGGTCATTGAAGTGTTATGGGGTGATGGAAATACATGTAAAGGATAAAAGAGAAGATATAGTAAATAGTAGAGGCATATGTTGACTCATTTCTTATCCATTGACTGCATGCAGGCTTGACTGCATACTTGCCAACTAGTAAGATTTTGTCAGATTCAGTAAGATTTTTTACGTTAAAAATAGCAAAATCAGATTTTCTGTCAGAGAAATCAGATTTAAAAAAACATATTTAGGTATACCTTTCATGTGTATTTTCTGAAGATTTGACCGAAAGTACGATTTTTAACTTCAGTTTGCATATAAAATAAGATTTTTGCAATCCACGAGTAAGATATTTCATCTTGAAATGTTGGCAGGTATGTGACTGTAGCCATTAGTGATAATGACTATGTTCCATCCAAGATAGTACATATAGCCTGTCATTACATAGCAATGGCCTGCCTGTATTAACACCATGAGCTCAAACAGTATCAAAGGTTTAGATTGAAGAAAACACACAAGTTTGCTGTCAGGGAGATAACTATTCTCAGTGATCCATCTTTTGTATACCTAATCCGGAAAGCAAGAACTCATTGATTGACGAATGTCCAGTTGCTGACATATGCTTCCAAACTGCTCATACTAATTTGCATAACTTCTCATTCTGAATTTTTAACAAATTTGCTTTGCTACAACCCAGAATGGGCAACAGGTAAAACCTGTGTGTGTGTGTGTGCACTGAATGCATGACTGCCAAGCATATTATCTCATACCCTCTCCTCCAGGGATACTTATATTTTGGCTTGTTTCTCTTTTTGGGATGAATTGAGTGATTAGAGCATCTATTTATGATTATTTATGTTGTTGATATGTTGAAATTGCTTGTTTCTTGTGTTCCTATCACCTGCTTGCAATCAGATTTGTAAATTTATGCATAAGGTTGTGTGGGAGACATGAAATTATTTGATTTGATGTAATTTGTAAAAAGACTCAATCCCTTCAGTTGATGTATTTTCTATGTGACTCTTAAGTGCATGGCTGTTTTTTTTTTTTTTTTTTCTGGTCCCTGTAGGGTGGATCAATTATTTAGAATAATCCAACACACTTTGCTTGGAAAAAAAAAAATTCTTCAGATAAGTATGTGTGATTTCATCACCAGCTACCATTGCTTTCATTTTTGTGACCCTGCATCACAAAACCACCGAAAAGTCACCAGACATGGATTTTTAGTTAAGGGCAGATTCTGAAAAAGCAGACTGTAATATTTAAAATGATATATACCTAACTCAATACAAAATGGACTTCCTAACCCATTTTAACAATAGAAACAAAGTATCGGTACACATTCTGGAAATGTGTACTGAGAAAAGAAGCCTTGAAGTTTAGGGTCTATTCAAGGGCTTAACCTTTCTGTGTCTGGTTCAGTGAATGGGACAAAAATTATTTATTGATTTATTTTTTTAGAAATGAAAGGGGCCATCTAACACATACCTAATCACACCATTATACAAAAAGGTGTTCAAGAAAAACTTCATTAAACACAATTTGCCATTGGTTCTATGAGCCCAAACTTTAGAATTATGTAGGAGTATTGCTCTTTCAGAAAAAAGAAAAAAAAAACCCAAAGATTGACTAGCTTGACCCATAAGTGAATGGGACAAAAATTATTTATTGATTTATTCTTTTAGAAATGAAAGGGGCCATCTAACACATACCTAATCACACCATTATACAAAAAGGTGTTCAAGAAAAACTTCATTAAACACAATTTGCCATTGGTTCTATGAGCCCAAACTTTAGAATTATGTAGGAGTATTGCTCTTTCAGAAAAAAGAAAATAAAACCCCCAAAGATTGACTAGCTTGACCCATTTTACTTTTGAGTTGTTATGTAAAATCGGGGGGGGGGGGGGGGGGGGTGGGGAGGGGTGGAACTTTTTGTTGGTTTTGTGATGTACAGTCACATTTATAATGAAATTGTATTGCTTAAAATTTGTGTGCATAAACTGTGTAACTTTTCAAGATACAAGATGGTACCAGACTTTGCCTATCTTTCATAGAGATAACCACTCGTAAAGAAAGAAGTGTTAAAAATGCGATCAATTCTAATCAATCCAGTTTTTGATAATATTTTCAGTTAGCTTTGAGATAGTTTGCATCTATATTCCTTCCAAGTAGTTCTTTGCCTACAGCTGGTGTGTGCATGTATCCTCTTCATTCTTGCTTGCTTAGTAATGCTTTGTTTTCTTGTGCATGCTGCATGCTGTCTTTATGTGTACTTCAAGCTATGACAGAAGGTAAGTGCATGTCATAGTTTTATGCTAAAATAAAATATATTTAATTTTTGCATGGGGGGTTCTTATGGAAGTTTGTATTTGTCTTATTTATAGATATGAGTGAGATCACATATTTTCTAAAAAATGAGTGTTCACCATGATTCCTTTCTTCTGTTAAAATATGACTCATATTAACTGCAGGAGCATACATACTTACAGCTATCCAATCTGGAAGCACCTCCATGCTTTTATATGTAAAGAGATACTTCATGGTAATTCGACCATATAGGAATGTCCTTGTTCTCATTATTAACAATTAAGGTAGGCATGTATATAGTGCTGTATCTTTGGGATCTTTGGCCTGTTGGCAGGGTTGGTGAAGTATCCATGTATTCAAGTAAAGAGGAGAGACTTTGAGCTTTAACTAAAACCTACACTTGAAGTACTGGTGTGCTGGATGTGTCATTTGACTTCATGTGTACCCAACTTGCATTAAGTATAGAATGCAGTGATGACCAGTAGCTCTACTGTATATGTTTTGTGCAGCTTGGTGATTTTGAGCGTTGGTCAGTCTAATGAGGAACCAGAGGTCAACCGCTACAAGCTGGGCAAGGGAACCGCAATGTGTCTCAAGATTTCACCAGGTCAGTCTCTACTTAACCCGTTTAGGACAGGGTGATTTTGATGCAACACATGCATTTCCCATAGACACTTGCTGGAGTCTACTCGGGACTCGTCTTCCACGGGTTGATAAAAGGTGGTCAGAGGAAATCTATGGATATGTCATCAAAATGCAAATTCTGTATATCAAAGGGAAAACATGTGAAAATCTAAACCGAAGGCTGTACAGGCTTTCCTTTAATTTTTTTAATGGATTGTTTCACCATGCAAAATGATCAGAGCATCGGTCAAGCAGGACAAACATTACAAGCACTGTCAGTAGGACTTACATCAGTCATTTCCTCTGTGATAAATGATATGTTATTTGAGTTAAACAGTGACTGTTGAATCATTTGAGACCTTGACTTAGCTGAATATTTGATATTTAGATCATTTAATCAACATGTAAAAAGCTGCTTATCAAGCAATGACACACCTGATCAAAGGTGTACTGTAAAAGTGGAAATTTTCACGCATTTCACTCAACAAGAAGCTAGGGTGAAAATTAAAACGTGCAATTTTTTTGCATGCTATGTGTAACAATTTTTTCATGTTTTGATCTCATGGATTTGAGCAAAATTCATCTTAACTGTCTGAGTACAAGAAGTTACACATGCGAAAATTTCCGCTTTTACAGTACGTATAAGCTAACATCTCTTGTTCAACATGGGCTAAATCATTCTATCTTTTGTAGTTACTGATCTCTCTGTGAACATTTTTTATTTCTAACAGATGGCGAGTTGATAGCCATTGGTTGCCAGGACAACCTCATCCTTGTGCTGAAGACGAGTGACAAAGGTCACACCCTGGAAGAAGTGGGCAAATTTTCAGGTCACAGTGGACCCATCATTGGGCTAGACTGGTCCAGAGAAAAGCTGGCAGCAGAGTCTGGTTACCTCCTTCAGAGTTGTTCAGATCAGCTGGATTATATGATATGTAAGTCTTGAGAACAAGGCTATGTCTTCATCACTTATGAACAAAAACAAGAAAAAGAAAACAAAAGAAAGAGAGTACTAACTTGTATTTTCAGGCACTAACAAGTCTGCAAAATGACATTATTGGCTCCTGCCTTTAACTTAAAGGGGAAGGCTAGTACCGTGGGTAACTGATCAGTGGGAATCAGTGGAAATGCTGGGAGATGATTGTTCCAATCCTTATGGGATTCATTCAAGAGTTCATTGTATATCTATTGTTGTGTGAAAATGATTTGCTTCAGAATGGTCTCATATTCAAGTAATGTGCAGTTTAATGCTTCCAGGTTAGCGTCCCTGGTCAGTGACGGAGCATTAATCTGCACATTACTTGAATATGAGACCGTTCTGAAGCAAATCATTTTCACACAACAATAGATATACAATGAACTCTTGAATGAATCCCACAAGGATTGGAACAACCATCTCCCAGCATTTCCACTGATTCCCACTGATCAGTTACTAGCCTTCCCCTTTAAGTACATTTATTTGTGGAAACAGACGTCCTTGCCTTTGTTTTTGCAGGAATAAGGATGATTCTTGTTTGTACAGGTCTCTAATCTATACATGTGTGTGTTTTACCATTTTTAGTGTTCGGTGTGAAGTTCAGACTGAGGAAACTATTTCACTTAAACTTTGCTGTTGCACTGTTGAAAGGAATTTATATATGAAAGAAATCTACAAGAAGTGAGATGACTAGGGAATAGAACATTCCAGGAAATCCATGTTCCATTTCCATATTAACATTTATTCTTGAATTATATACTTTAAGGACATGATGGACATACATGGGGATTATCACAATTGTGAACAAGTCTCTCTTTCTAGACTTACTCCTATTTCTTCCCTTCCAATTCTCTCTCTCATTGCCGCTCCATCTATTTCTGCTCCTGGTTCGGAATCACTACCCCCTTCCAACCTTGCCATATCAACAGGGAGCAGTCAAACCTTTGAGGCAGTCAGTGGTCAGGAGATGAGAAATGTTGAATGGTCATCACAACAATGCCTCATGGGATTTCCCGTCGCAGGTAAGAATCTTGACCAATCGAGACATTTTCATGTGTAATGTATGAAATAAGATATTCTGCTGATAGCTATGATGAGGTCATTGTGTGTGCACATTGAGGACTTTTTGCTCTAGAAATGTTTGTGCAGGACATTGATCACTAATTGAGGGCATTGGTGATTGTTGTCTGTTTCTGTAGTGATTTATCTGATTAAAAACAAACAGCAAGGGGGGGGGGGGGGGGGGAATGATAAGGGATGGGGGTTGTATGGCATCTTATTTTAATTCAAGTTCACCTGAGCAAGTACTCATGTTTACTGGGCTGCTTAAAGAATAACTACATTCTTGACTGCTGAAGCAGATGACAATAATGTGACCATTTCTGTCTAGTTTTGTTAGCTGTTTCACCACTATTTGTCATTATGATTATCCATATTTTAGATTCCTGTTCCCCAGATTTGTTCCTGTGGCTACTCAAAAGCTGCATAAAGAACATCTAAATCATTTTTTTTTTTAATTTCACAGAATTTATTTGTGTATATATGTTTGTGTGTGTGATTCATCCCACTATCAAAAACAGAATTGTATTATTCTTGTTTCTTGCCAAATAAGTCCATGCCCCCATGCGTACTCACATTATACTCTAAATCGCTGTGTGAATTTGTGCTGTCACCATACCATTTATCACAAGGTATCTGGGGTAAAGAAGTGGAGGGACCCATGCACTCTTCAGTTGATGTTTCTCGCGAAGGGAGCCCCCTAGTGGCAGCTGGTAGCTCTGATGGTCAAGTTGCCTTATTCCGTGCTCCATGCGGACACTCTGAGGTAAGTTCACGGTGTCACTACATTCCCCATCTCAAGGTAAAATAATCATAATCAACTCTAGTAGCTTTTGAGCAGCATTTTCTAATGCATTCTGAACCTTTTTTTTTTAAACAAATTGTATATGAATGTTATTTTGCATATGATTCAGAATCATGTATTATTAGTTTAGAACAGTATGGTAACGTTTGAACTTCACAGAAATGTTAGTGAATGCAGATGTGTTAAAATGTGTTTTTCTGTTTGAAATCTCTGAACAAATTAAAGGAGTCTTGTGTTTCAGGAATTGAATACTTGCACTTATTGACTTGGACATGGAGATTTGTGTTGTACTTGCAACAGAAAATTCATAGAGCACCTCTGTTAGTAAAAATGGTAGCTTTTTAGAGTCTGGTGATTATACTTAAGGCACTAATAAAATTGATCTTAAAAAAGAAAGAAAAAAGCAAATGTTGCAGACTGGTGGCAAATCCATATATGTTTTATCTTTCATTCATGTTTAACTCTTAACGTGCCATGGTCGCCGAACGGCGACCTTAGTCCTGACGTGCCATGGTCGCCGATCGGCGACCAAGAAGAGTGCAAAAAACATTGGTCATTTAAGTTCTTGTGGTACCAAAACGCGTTACAACAAGAAACTGCCATTTACATGTACTGGTAGCTGATTAGCATATCCATCGTTTCCACTAAAAATATGAGTATGCTTACATTGAAAAAATTTGAGTAAATGCGTGATTTTTCAGCAAGATCTATTTTTTTCGCGTCGGGAAAATCCGCAGAGAGTGCACCCTCTGCGAGATGTGTATAGATCAATTGTCTCATTGATAAATCACGCGTGTGTATGCTACTGAATTTGCGTGTGTTGTCTATGCGTTTCCACTCGCATTGTTCTGCTTGGGCGGTCTCCTGCGGGAGCGGCTTTCATTTTGTCCCTAAAAGATGGTAAAGCTTTCGTTCGTCGGTCAAGTCTTTCATCCTTTTGTCTTGGACAGTGAACTTCACTAATCGTCCCCTCGCTAGCTTATACAAAAGAAGAACACGCTTTTGTTCTTGTCTATGTACATGTACAGTGGACGGAAAGTAGACCTGTAAACCAAGGAATTGCATGAGCACAAACTCCTCACGTACAAAGGCCTGCCGATTTCAATAGAGTACGCCCGGCTGTAGTAGAGACAAAAGAAGGATTAGTGGGTGCTTCCTTCTCAAGTGGACAAAAGACACTCTTCCAGGACTCGACGCGGGATTTACTTGAGTTTCAAATACAGGATCTGGGACTAAAGGACACAGATTTGGGAATGAATTACCGAGGCAGAAAATGAAATTGAAAAGACAAATTGAACTGCCAATATCTTTGGAATTATACAACTCTAGAAGACAAATTTGTTATCATTTGAAAGAGGAAATGTAGCTCGAAAACTTTCTCACAGAGTCAAGGGAGCGTTCTATTGAAGAAAAATCATGCCTGACTCTTTCTTTCCATACTACACAAAAAAAATGTAATAATTTTTTAATGATATCGATTATTTCTTCAATATTTCAGGTTCAGATAAATATTACAACAAACTGACTACATGACACGAAAGAACAATTATTTCTTGATATTTGTTGTAAAAAACCCAATTCAAAACTGACAATAGTTTCAAAGATATGGCAGTTTTAAGTTACATTGTCAATCCAATTCGCAAACTTTCTGCCGTTGGGTAAAAACGTCTGGCACGTTAGGGGTTTTTGGGTCTGGCACATTAAGAGTTAAACTGCATATATGACTGATGGTACTAAAATCTTACTAGAAATTGTTCTGACAGAGCAGCTCTGTTCTTTACATTGCATGATTTAAGGTACAGTAAGCTGCTATTTTGTTGCGTAAGTTACATTTGTCTTACTGCCAATGACTATGATAAGTTAAACACACATCAACATTCAATGTCAACGAGAAGAAGTATGTTCTGTTTGTGCTCTATTATGGAATAATTGCCGTAATATTTACCCTCCAATTTCAATGTCAAGAATGCCATTCATTTAGGAAAATTTTAGCACAACATTTCTTTTTCTCTTATCTCATCTATAGGCTCAGTCAAAGCAGTTTGTTGCCCATCCACACTGCAGCGTGTGCGTGCGGTTTGCATCTGCTTTGGGCCAGTGTCTCCTTACAGCTGGGAGCAAAGACTACACAGTATGTCAGTGGAAGGTTGCATCATGTGAATAATTATCTCTTCATCCACCTGTTCACTCATCCATCTGTCTGTCCATCCATCTATCTATTTACCAATCTGATCCACAATTGTATTCTGTCATTTACACTTTATTCCTTGCTTGATGAAACAGTGACATGCAGTACACTATGTTGAAAGGAGAAATCACATGCACACACAAACACTCAGGTAGCAGACACAAGATATAGTGTGTGAATAAAAGCTCTGAGATTATTACTGAGCATATGAGGAAGTAATAAAATCTGTGAAATAAAGACTACAATGTATGCAAATGAGAAAGTTTGATTCATCTATCCACCAATCCATGTCCTCTGAGCCTCTATCTATCCATAATTTGTAAATATGACATTATTGTGTGAATTTTCTGAATTTATGTTATATTTGAAGTGCGCTGAAAATGCAATTAAAAAGAAGCAAGGCTGTGTACAGATGAAACCTGTGGATGGGTAAAAATATCCAGCGTTTGCATTTGTTTATCCAATAATTCATCCGTCCATCTCATCCTTTGGATTAAATGACAAAGTGTACCACCGGTATGCCCAAGTTGAATGCAAAGTTATACATTCCACACTGCTGGATTGTGTGTATTTTTTTTTCCAAGCCTTGTTTGTATGTTGAATGAATGAAGTCTTGTGCCATAATTCTGAATGCTTATTTGTTTGTGGTATGATAATGGAGACTGTAGATTTCTCAAGAGAAGGGTACAGCTCCAAAATCCTTTTCGATACGTAATAAATGAGTTTCACAATACATGTATACAACTTTCACATCTATACCTGTTGATTATTATCTTCACACAAATATCAGTACTGTATACAGCTTATATTTGTGATTGGGACTTTTAAAGGGACTGTACAGTACTGGTTGAGGTGGGGATTCATGTTTTGAACATTCCTAAGTGAGATAATGAAAAGCCTCTAATGAAATATGAAAGAGCATGTAATTTTAAAAAGGATTCAACGTTTATTTGATGAAAATTGGTTTTCAAGTGGCTGAGATATCCAAAAAAGTGCTAATAATAAAAGGCGACATGCCACAACTTTATTAGGATCTCTTTGTTTCACCTTGTTTTTGGATATCTCAGTCATTTCAAAACCGATTTTCATCGAATAAACTTTTGATACCCCTTAGAACTGCATGCTCTTTGACATCTCATAGAGTGGTTTCTGAATATCTCGCAAAACGTTTAAAGCTAAATCCTCACCTCGACCAGAACTGTACACACCCTTTAAGACAATTTCCAGTGGTTGGGTTCATGATCGAGATCCAAGTTGACGGTGTAAGGAAAAAGTACTATTCCCACCTTTTATAATAATTATACATCATTTTTGTTATGGAAGGCAATATTAGTGTGAATTTATTGCTCATTTCACAATTATCAGTTGACGTGAAATTTGTGAAAACAGAGACACCACAAAATGTACCGTGTATTAAATAGTCAACAGGTATTATTTCACTTGTGTGCTCCAATTCCATGAATGGTCTGTAGTTTATTGTTGACCTTTTATTGGAATGTAAGGAAACCTATGCTGTCATTATGGGTTATACTTTCTAAGGAAAATACCAGACTGCTTTCTGTACCACCATATTTTCAAATACTGTAAAATGTGTAAATGGTATTTAATGTGAGCTGTGCTCAAAATTCATGTTGGAAATAAATTTCCTGTGTCAGATGAGGCATCTTCTTTTCTTGACAAGAAATATTCATATAACAATATCACAAACAATATGAGGTACAGGTGATATTCAGGGTACATGTAATTTAATTCTGTGTTATCAGGTGTGGGGTGGTGTTAATATGTGTGAACCTGTCCTGTGGTGCATTGTTACTTGTTTCATTGTGCAATAGTGATGTGTCATGTTTATCTTTGCAGAATCTTGCATTCAGTGGTGCATAAATTTCCTAAATTATTTTGCCATGATACAGTGTATGTGTCCATTGTCTGTTGCATCAAGATATGCATCAAGCAACTTTTTAGCCCTATGTAGGTGTTCTGTGTTAATTTGTGTTGTGGACAGTTGCAATAGTTATGTAATACGTGGACTGCACAGTCCAAGTGATCTGGTCATGTATAATCGTACCAGTAATGCCTTGCATGATCATGTTTTGTCAGATTGCCATGAATCAACTTGCACTAACTTAACCACTTTGTGGAGATACTTCAATGTTTCAAATATGTAATGATGCAGCATGGTGAAAATTTGTGTGATATGGATAGACATACAGTACATTTTCATCCATCTGTTTGTCTGTATTTCTGCAGATTGTGGCAAGATTGTATAGCTTTATCTTTCATCTTGTCAAAGACAGATACCTCAGGCATGTAATGCAAAGGAGGGTAGAGAAACAAGCTCTCAATAGTATCTACAAATGTACATACAGGAAGATGTGTTACATATCTGGACTATGATTGTTCCAAATTATACTTTAGTATAAGGTCATGTTAAATGATTACTGTACAGCCATGGGGAATACAAATGTTGTGATTGAATGTGTGCATGAATGCCAGGTGAAGACCATGATGTAAAAGTGTGACGTTGTCCTGTGAGGTAGGTCTTGAACCAAGTTGAGAATCAAGAAGATGGTCTTAATAATTATATTTGTATGGAAGGTTTGATTGTATAAACTATATGCCATCATCATTATGCGATTTGTAGCTAAGAATTATCAGGTTATGATGCATGTACATATTTCAAATTGTTCTTTCATCCTGACTTCCGTCCAATTGGTGAATCCCTCCATTTTTCAAGTCTTTCAGTAAGTTCACTGTCACAGTGATCAGAAAATTATCATTTAAGATCATTTGTTCCCCCACACTCATACATGCCTTGATAATCATGTTACACCATTTACCATTAGTAGGTTTAATGATTAGGTGTAATGATTAGTGTAGACCATTTAGGTGAAGTCATCAGGAGCATAACATAAATACATTTGTAGTACATTGTCAAATATCACTGCTGGAAATCTTGATGTCTTTGCTCTGCATTATGAAGATTATATTTTTCTTCTTCAGTGCAGAATTTGAGATTATTTGAAAGGCAGGCTAGGACATCAACATTGTCTGTTGATGATCATCATGCATTGTTTGTTGATGATCATTATGTACATTTGTCGTAAAAAAGAATTTCAAAAGTTGAAAGTGTGCACCATGACATCACAAAGTACATTCTCTGAAAGATTTCAGCTGTATTTGGTCTTATGTTGTGCCCTGTTCACACAGGGGACCTGATCTGATTTATTGTCAGCAATTGCATCTATATAAGATTTTAATAGGAAAGTGGAACAGGACTTTTCCTGTGGTTTTTGGGGAAAAGCAGCATATTTTTCAGCATGGTCCTACAGTGACTTCTCACAACTAAAGGAAGCCCAGAAAGAATGATGCACCGTACTGTATCGAGTTTCATAATATTTTGACCGTGATTCTGCCAATTTTAGGTGTACTTACTTCCTTCATGCCAAAAAATCGGCTGGAAATGTAGAATGAAGTGGTATCACTGATTACGTTTAGCCCTCTTCACAGTGGAAGTTTAGCTACACAACTATGAAGAATTTATTGATGTCTTGGTTCATGTAACTTTATTTCTGGAAGTAATGTGATGGGGCAAATCACAAATGGGTACACAGAAATCACTCGAGTCTTTTATATGTACTCTCAGTGCAAAATAATTACAGGTATATTATCGTTAGATTGTCTCATCTGACCTTAGGCAAAATGTAGAGTAAAATGCTGAATGCATTAACTTTCTGCATAAAGATGACAAAGGGTCTCCCTATGCCTGATGACAAAAAGTTGCTATTTACAAGACAACAGATTTGTTTCATTATCATGTAATTATCACAGTCCATCTACTGTTATGCAAATAGTTGTATGTATGGAAATACATTTATCAAAATTTAATCATTCAGATGTAGATTTTTAATTAATTAAAGTGACTTGTGTCTGTACTTAAAAAAGATAAGAAAGAAACAATATATATGATGTGATCATGTCTACATGTGAAAGTAAAATAAAATGTATCATATCCAATACTTTCTTTGATTTCTCTGTAATGTTTGTATTTCTTTCTTTACATTGTTGCTTAATTATATTAAAAAAAAAAAAAAATATATATATATATATATATATATATATTGTGCTAGGACCTGATTACTTCTGATTAGCTGTGCTACCACACACTATGTGCCAGCTATGACTAAAAAATGAAGGTGATTTACGAATACTGTAGATCAGTACAGGGAACCCATGTTCTAACAAGGTCGCTGGGATCACTTATTTTTCCTGTTGTTTAACTAGTACCTCGTAAACGTACTGAAAAAGAGACCAGCTAAATACACCACTAGTAACGGAAAATCGGGGCCACCAAATTCATTTCATTAAAAGTGGTACTTTTTTGGAAGTGGGCTCTTTACAATGGTTTCACTGTACATAAAAAAAAAAAATGATAGGAAAAGTATAGAACTCATGGGTATGCAAGATTATTCATAATCTCTTTTCCATAACTGACATTGAAATCACAAAGATATAATGGGTACCTTGCATGGTAGGATTTTGTCAAAGGTATGGCATGATATGACATGGATCAATTCAATTGGATTAGAGAGATAGACATGTAAATTTTCAATATGCATTTTATTTCGAAAAAAAAAAAGAAAAAGAGAATGGACATATTATTTCTACTATTGACATTTCAACACTTCTATCATACAAACAGTTACATCATTTTTGTTAAATGTGCAACTCAAGTGCATACATGTACTACAAATGATGTTCCTTTTTTCCCCCTTCACTTCTAGAAGATCTGAATAGAACTATGCTAGGCTACATGAATTCTACACAGAAAGAAACCTAACTCGAAAAAGTCTGTCAAAAGTCATTTCATTTTGATAAGTGTGGTCTATCTGGGCTAAGTGTATTCCATTTTTCTTCTCTGGTGGCTAATGATTTTATTTATTTTTTATTCCTAACTTGTACACTGTACAATGTAACTCCTAAACAATGACAAAGTCATCTCACAATCAAACAAGTGGAAATTGTGGTCTAAAATCCCCTTCCCTTTCAACAAAACTGCACTTCTGACATTATACCTAGATGAAATAATCTCAATACATGCATATAACCTTGACCTTTAGCCAAAGACCTTCTGCAAGTCATGCCCAGAATGATTTTAAAAGGTTATCCTTCACAGCATGAACAATCACAAGTTAAATGTTTTTACAAAACCAGCACAATTCAAACCTTTGAAATTGACCACAACCAGATCTAAATGAAAACAACTGAAAGAATGAACCTCTGGCTTTTCATAGGCTTGTACCAAGTGTGACTGAAATTTGTAAAATGTATCGAGAGTTAATGTGTGAATTATTATGTTGCTGATACAACCCTTACCATAACCCTTGCCTTGGCCCTTACTTTGACCTCATAATCCCAAAATCTGTTCAGTTCATCTCTGTAAGATTTTAAAAACAGGTTGTGAGTTGCACAACTGAATATGATCAGGTTGATATTGGGTAATCATAAAAAAAAAAAAAGAATGGACAGACCAGCAGATGTAGGCACAGAAATGGGTAAGACAAAGACTCCATTTCAAATGCTATCTCCAGAATGCATTTGAAAAAATTAACATCAAGTAATTCCTTCTTCCACATACAATGTACATGTATCTTAAACTAAATATTTTTTTACATCCATCAAAAATTGGTGTGACTGACTAAAATGTATATCAAGACCGTCAGGAATGAAAATTGATCTGAATAAATTACAAGCAACGTCCACATGACAAACTTAAATTTGATTAGGATTATTTGCAATGTGCAGTGTGCAGTGTGCAATATGCACTCCCTCATCTGTGTAGACTATCACACAGAAGAGGTGAGAACAATACAGTAATCCTTGTGCACAAAATCTACTGAGACAAATTCTAGCAACTGTTATGAAGAAAGAAAAAGACTTCACCATCTACGTACACGTACAAAAAATGTCGAGAATGTTGGGGCATTGAAGAATCTGAAATTTAGCAGAGCCTCATCAAGCAAAATCTCAAAAGAATTGCACCAGATCCACTCACAGAAATGTCTAGCTTGGCCAAAATACTACATACAGAGTAAATAACTCTAGGAAAAATGAACATGATCCAACGATTACACCCCCTGATGAAATAAATCTTATTCTGCAAAACTTAATTACATTCATTTCTCCACTCTATGAAAATGACAATCATGTTAAACTGATAAGTTTTTTCACACCAAAGAATTAACCACACTACAGAGTGGACACATTTCTCAATTCTGACACACATATACATGTACTTCACCACAAAAAGAAATTGCTAGATCATTCCTCTACTCATGCTTTATAGGCACATAATCTTCAGCAGGAATTTATGTCTCGGAATGATAGCCTACCTGCAAACGTGACAATTTACTTCATTTTCCACAAAGTGACTAAAGAAGGCATTCCTGGATACAGAAGTATGCGTGAGTCAATGGCCTGCATGAGTCCGTCTTTACAAAGTCCTGTATCTCATTTGGACAGAAGATTCAATATAAACATTAAATGATGCTGACGTCATTATTTCCAACTGTGTTTTCTTCTACTGTCTAAATTACATTATGTTCGACTGTAACATAATTGTATGAAAATAATACTGGCAACAATCAAAAGCTATTACAGATAGTGGGCAGAATAGACATAAATCATTTTAATATATGTGTTATACATGAGTATCAGTAGTAAGCAATTATGGATATTCACAAAGATGAGCACATATCAACATGAAGTGAAAATTTCTGTCAGCAGCCCAGGTAAACTTTTCTGTTCCCAATTTACTATCAGTAAAATAAAGCAAGAAATCCTAAAATTTCAACATGGTGGAAAAAAACTAAATGAATGCATCATTTTCCCTTGTACATGTACATGTAACTGGTACACGGCAGGTCTGAAAGTATCACAACTATTGAAAGTTGCCTACAGCCAATAAAGTCTTTTAAAATACACATGTGTTTGTTGATAAGAATGTATTCCATGTAAATGATCACTAAAATGACCCTAACCTTCATGTATGTGTTCCAAAGCCATGTCTTGCTTTGGAAGACTGTGATATAAAAAGAAGCCATTAGAGCAAAGGCATGATTTTCTTTTCCTTTTTTTTGTATGTGTGTGAGTTGTTTCCTTAAAAAAAAAGGAAAAACAACAAAATACCCCCTCCCCACAAAATCAGTCTTTTTCAGGTTTTATGTGACTGTATGTACTCGTACATGTATCTAGCATGCAAGCACACATATCACTAACAAGTCTGTCTTTATAAATGCACCTGTGACATTAATTTTACAAAGAAGAGTACATACAATGTCACCTTTCAATAATTGTTATCTAACACAGATTCTCATGAAATGCAACATAACTAGTTGTGAACTCAAGGAGATAGTAAAAAATGGATGGTCAAAACAATGACCACACAGGAAAAAGTTTGTGATTTATTCAGATATGACTATCCAATCAAACTTCTTGCATATAAGACACATAAAACACTCTGTACACCAGAAGTGATTGTCATACTTTTGATTTACTTGCATGAGCTGTGACTTCTGAACTAAATCAGCACAAGAATTGTTGTCATTTTGCTACCAAATCAAGTTTTCTGCTTTAATGCCTTAAATACACCCTAAAGCAAAAGAAAACAAAGTTATGTTAATAAATAAACAAATCAAAATTACAAGACAAACAAATACCAATGAAATTAAACAAATTAGACAAAAGTTCAATGAGATGACATCTTTCCAAACTCAAACAAATACAGACCAGATAAAAGCCTGGAATTGGTACATGGTCCCACCGCTTTGGTCTGTATTAGTGCAAAATCATCATAAAGACTGAAAACAATAATATACTGTAGTTTGATTGAGCTCTTTAGAAGTACTGTGGGCTTTGAAATAAACCTACAAGTATTAGTGTATATAAAAACTAATCTTGTTTTGTGTGCTCTTATATTGTTTTCATAACCTGATGAAATGAAAAGACAAACAAACAAACAAACAAAGCAAGGACCACCATGTGTGTTTTGCTAGTATCAGGTGGGCTGGTACAGAAAGAGTGTACTGCACAAAAACTTTGCATTTGAAATCCTTATGGAAACAGATGAGGTGAATGAAATAATCGACACTTGATGTTTATGAATAAAAATGACAAAAAAAGAAGCCAAAGAAGCCTGATGTGACATAAACTGCAGCCTTGCAGCCACCTGATAGCTCTCAAGTACATGAAGAAAATTCTGTTACATGAAGAAAAACAGCACATATATTTCAAACACAAACTAGAATTTCAAAAACTCCTATCAGACTTTGATGGCAGGCACACATTCATGTTGCAATGTTTCCCCAAAATGTAAACAAACCCCCAAGTCTTAAACATATCATGAACGTAGGTCTTCCTTGAATTTCACCAACATACTGCAAGTTTTAACATGGGTAGGCACCTGATGCAGTGGGTCTAGTTTGTGTTTCTTGAGCAGTAAGACATAAATATGGTTAACAAATCAAATACAAACAATTAATTTGTCCTACCAAATAATGCATTTTGTACAGCAAACTATTCAAATTTCCTTCACTTATGAACACTGCCCATAAATAAATATGCTACTTCATTTCCAAAAACACACTTCATCTCATGATTCACTGTCACTGTAAGAACTGGTTATTGAAACTAAATTATAGCCCTGCAGCACAATCTGTGTATTTAAATTTAAATTCTGTGAGCAATTTTCAAGACAGGGTGTTACACTCACTAAGGCAGAAGAGAATGGAAAAAAAATATGTGACAGTCCTACAAATGCTAATTGTAAAGTGAACAACTGATGCATACATACAGAAAAAACAGTAGTACAGTTTCAGAAATGAAGGATCCTTCAGTGAAAGTGAGATACCACAGATTACATCATTAGTGCATATTTACCAATCTACCTTCACATTGTCAATTAAGAAATAAAAGGGCTTTAATCCTGTGAGACATTCAGGTGTTGAGTTAATGCCCTTCCACTTCTTCAAGGACAAGTTCACCTTCATTAACATAAGGATTGAGAGAATGTAGCAATATTAGTAGAACACATCATTGAAAGTTTGAGGAAAATTGGACAATCCGTTCAAAAGTTATGAATTTTTGAAGTTTTTGTGCAGTTACTGCTGGATGAGAAGACTACTGCAGTGTATGATGTCACATGTGTACAACAAAATAAGGAAAATATAAAGAGAATTTCACAAATTTCATCTTTTGAAAAAAGTACACATTCCCTTGACACGTTACTGACATATGTTATAGGTAATATTATTCCCATTGCCTAAAGAAAGAGGCAAGTCAAGTGCTCTTTTATTATGCGAAAAAAGTGAAAATATGTCGAATTTTCTTTACATTTTCTTCATACTGTTGTACTCATATGACATCACGAGCCTTAGTAGTCTCCTCATCCAGCGGTTCCAACACAAAAGTTTAAAAAATTCATAACTTTTGCATCGATTGTCCAATTTTCCTCAAACTTTCACTGATGTGTTCTACTAATATTGCTGCATTCTCTTAATCCTTATGTAAATAAAGGTGAACTTGTCCTTTAATCGCTCAACTCCTCGAACCATGGTTAAGTTCGTTTCAGTGTAGAGTATTTTGCCCCGTCTTGGAACATTCACGGTGATAAGATTTAAGTGTACTCCAGGCAAACAAAAAGAGACCACATCCTGCTGAAGATGCAGGTATACATTCATTCCACCAGGGGCTTCATTGTGTTGATTGGTTTGGCAAGAGACAGCATTCTGCATCATTCACGGTGTATGAGGACAAACACTCCAAGACCCGCTAAAATAATATACTGTAAAGAGAAAGGATGAAGTATATTCAGCGTATTTGATTTGGAGTCACCACAATTAACCATTTAGCAGCACAGAAAAATTATTATTACTTGTCGTCATTGTGTGAAATGACTCCTCAAAAAGTCCAAACAAAATCATACACAAAATTACTCTGCACACATAGCACAAGTACACATTTTGTAATGGTTCATGTTGAGTCTTTGGATATGTGCAGGTACAAAAATGTAGGAAATAAAAAACTACATCACCTTTGAACTTTGAAATAGACATTTTTACTGACAAGTGAGATGAATCCATGGGTTCTTTGGCTACATAAAGCTTGTTATTACACACTGTCAACAATGTGTGTGTTAATTCACATCATACTTTGTCTGATGCTATGACAAGATCATCAATCTTTTATAAAATTCTTCACCAAACTATACATGCAGTCCTCTGCATCTTAAACCGTTCCTCCCGCAAATTGTCAGAGAGCCTTCAGTGCCCCTATGGCAGGGTGGTTATCTGCCTGTGTAAATGCAGTCAAGTGGTACATGTATCCCCTTTCCATGTTCAACTACATGTGCCATTGAACAATGAAAATATTGATCGGGCGCAAACTATGAATAGAGCGTGCGGTGATGGGCTCACAAACTCTTTTGTTATACACAAAACAAGGCACCTGCATGGGGTCAGCAAAACTCAAAATCTATTGAGCTCAGCCTTGATCACTATGTACATCTTCATACAAGTTTTACAGCAAAACAAGCACACACTATATTGGAAAAAAAAGGTAAATGATACTGTGATACACACACTCTTCCTACAGAAAGAGAACAAATACTGATAGAAGAATAGCATCAGTTTGTTGGCCTCTTGGTATGACCACAAACCACTGTGTTGCAAAAACAAAACAAACAAACAAACAAAACAAGACAATCACCTGGCATTTTCATAATTGATGCTTACCTTTAATTTAGGGTAGTCATTCATCATAATTGTAACATTGCCAATGTATGGAACAAAACCTCTCGCTCTGCCGACGACATCTTTCCTCTCCAGCCAGAGTTGGCCCTTGGCGTACAGCCCCCTGTCATCTACCATATTATTATCACCTTTTGTTAAAAACTTGACTGTTCCATCTTCCCTGTAGGAGAACAAGGCCAGGACACAAGATATTATCAATCTCTCTCTTGTTCATCCTCTTTTGAGAGATACTAAATGACTTAATAAACCAATATTTTGGGTGATTTAAGGAAGAAAATTGCATTGCAAAAATAGATACTCTCTATAAGCATTTGTTTTGGACAAAAGTAAGTGGTGTAAAATGATCAGAGAAGCGGAAATCAAATCAAGAGTACTTTGTTTTGGCACTGATAAATCAACTGTTATATCTTATGGTCATCTAAAATAGATATTTGGTCACATGCCTGAAAATGATAGTGGTTTTAGAACTAGTTTGAAATCCATCATTTGCATTCAATACTGGAACCCTTAATTTTTTTACACTTTATCCTCCCCCTCTTCTTCTCTCTCTCTCTCTCTCTTTAAAAAAAAAAAAAAAAAAAAGAGTCTCAGGATATATGAAGGCAATATTTTTCCTACATATTTTCTAAGATACACTGTCACGATGTCTATTTCTTACAAATTACATTAGGAAACTAACCTGTTATTCCTAAGGGAAGTACTGATATGACATTTTGGATAAAGCCATTCTGATTTCACTTGCTGTGTGGTTGTTGTCTGACTACTTATATTTGGAAAACATACGCTACTAAGAAAAAAAAATATATATATATTGAAGATTTTTATGGAAAATCTTTTAAGAAAGATCCTGTTCCCACTCATGTCAACTGAATTGAAATACATAATGCAAAAGAAAGAAAAAATTTGTTTTCTATGTGATATGTCTGGCCTGAACAGAAGGTAATGATATTATGCACTTTTGCTGCAGGCATAAGTAAGTAATCGGAATCTGAATGTACTGTTTCAGTGTGCTGCTGGGCAAGTCTTACTTCTCATGCAGACGAAGGACTCTGTGCACAATGGGAATGTCTCTTCCTTCGATCTTGAACACCACAATCTCACCAACCCGAATGGGATCTTCTTGATAGTTTGTGAGGAACAGGAGATCACCACGGTGGAATGCAGGCTCCATACTGCCACTACATTTAGAAATCAAAGGATACAATTATCATGGCATGCAGCAGACTAATTATAATTTTTTTCAACAAATATAGTAAAAGCCACCTTATATTCATTTGGCGTGCAGTGCATTCATCATTTTTTTTCTTTTTTACGTAGCAAAAAAAAAAAAAAAAAAAATGGATAGAAAAATAGTATGCAATGCAAAAGTAAAAGCACAAACATGGTAGCTCAACTGAGAAAAGTTCAACATTGAAGACAGACAGACACATCTACAATTGTACACCTTCCCCTCTTCATTTCAATGTAATCATTCATACTGTTCCTATTAGTTTGTTACATTACACATTAAAGGGGAAGGCTAGTAACTGATCAGTGGGAATCAGTGGAAATGCTTGGAGATGATTGTTCCAATCCTTATGGGATTCATTCAAGAGTTCATTGTATATCTATTGTTGTGTGAAAATGATTTGCTTCAGAACGGTCTCATATTCAAGTAATGTGCAGATTAAGGCTCCGTCGCTGACCAGGGACGCTAACCTGGAAGCATTAAACTGCACATTACTTGAATATGAGACCATTCTGAAGCAAATCATTTTCACACAACAATAGATATACAATGAACTCTTGAATGAAACCCATAAGGATTGGAACAATCATCTCCCAGCATTTCCACTGATTTCCACTGATCAGTTACTAGCCTTCCCCTTTAATATTTTGGGATTGATCTTTAGATGAGTTCTGTAAGAGCAAAGACCCACAATTTGAGTGTTCTTGCCCAAAAACACCTAATCTTTTATTCTTGTAGAGAAATAATGTAAACTACACAAGGGCAAGGGGAAAATGGGGGAAGTACAAGTGGAAGAGAAGGGACAAAAAGGGGAGTGGGAGAAAGACATGGGTTCACCTGAAGGAGGCAGAAGCAGAGAGAAGCAAGAAAAGGAAAAAAAAAAAAGATGAAAGAAAAGGAACTTGAAGTACACTGTATACCAAATTATGACTTTAGGCAAGTACTAGAAGGATGTGATGACCTGCAGGAATAAGAAATTGATATGGGATGATGAGTGATGAAGAAGAAGAAGAGATAGAAAATGAGATATCCTAAAGAGGAAAGGGAAACAAAGAAAGGCATGAAAAAACTAGATATATCGCTACGGCGACTGATATGCCTCCGCCATAATGCATAATTTTTCAAGGTATTGAGAAAAAGTATAATTTCAGTATCAAATGGGAAAATAGCATTATCTAAACCTGGCCTTTGACCTTTGACCTCACAGTTCCAAAGAGAATCACTGTTAGGTTGAACATGCATAAATATGTAAGTTTCCTGATGATACCTTGAGTTACTTTTGAGATATGGAGGAAAAGGTGCAATTCAGCACTTTCACTTGACCTTTGACCTTTTGACCTTTGACCTTTTGGCAAGAAACTTCCAACAGAATATATATTGGGTAATACATGTCTACATCAAGTTAAAAAAAAAAAAAACTTCATTCGTTGCATAAATATAAGGAAAGTAGTGATATTTTGAAGAGTTGACCTTGACCTTTGACCCCTCTGACCTTTGACCCATGACCCCCAACTTCTCTAGATAATTACTGCCCATCGGTACAAGCATATATACTAAGTTCCATGAAGATACCTAGAACCATTTGCGCGATATGGAGAAAAACATGAAATTTCAAATTTTTTTTCACAAAATAACCTGTGACCTTTGACCTTTGACCCTGTGACCCTAAAATCCACACAAAGTATTATCCCCCAAGGATATACCCTCATACCAAGTTTGATGTAAAACCACCACACGGTTCTTGAGATATCGACAAAAACAAAACGGGATGGACGGACGGACGGACGGACGGACGTACGGACGTACGGACGGACGGACGGACGGACGGACGACCCGAAAACATAATGCCTCCGGCCACTTCGTTGCGGAGGCATAAAAATACTGGTTTAAAAAAAAAAAAAAAAGCCTGAAGAAAGCATGACTCACCTGAGTACCACAACAATGGGGCTCTCACTCCCTGTCACAACCATCAGTCCTTTCCATATCATGAGAGCAGATGACACTATCATGCCAAAGTTTAGCACTTGATAGAAGAGCTGCAATGATGACAAACAAAATCTATTTTAATCTGCCTTGTAAGCCACAAGATTCAAACCATGAAACTCAGCTATTAAGCAAACACCCAAGACAATACAAGTTTTGATTTTAAACTGAATATCAAATTAAAATTCTGTGCAAATCATACAAACTAATGAATTCATAATTTGATATACAGTAGGTCTATACTCACTGCATGTGCGCTGGATCTTAAACAAAGCACATCAACCATCATTACATATTAAAGTAAGCCACCAAAAATTATACCGCCAATGCTTGACTACTCATTAGTATCCTTTCAGGGCACACTCAAATTTTGGTAGGGCGGTTACGGGTTAGTTTTGGTTCAAGTACCGATACTCGCTACATTTCAAAAATACTACAGGAGTATGTTGGAAACAGTTCACAACTGCTCTTGCCCGTTTTGAATAACATATAAACTAGATTACCTGTGATTATGCATACTTGTGCTTGTGCCATTTCGATACCTACAGTACAAACATATTTTCATTAAATGTAATGTTATAAATTCAATTTTACATTTAGGGCCTACTGACCAAGATATATCTCAGAGCTGAGGTAACTACAGCTGTATACACAGCCCTGCCCTGTCGCTGTACACAAAAGTTGCAACAGACTGAGCATGGCTGATGCCGTACCCACACAGCATCTGGTTGGGCTAGGATCAACTAGTTGAGGTTGCAAGACACAACACTACAATAACACTATCTTTAACACTAAGGCCCAAATTCACAAAGGTAAAATGAAACCATGGTTTAAACCATGGACAAAAACCATGGAGCGCCAAGTGTCACATGGAATATTTCATTACGAAATCGGTCATTTCGTCGATGAAATGATTATTTTGTAACGAAATGACATTTTTGTAACTAAATTTTTAAATGAACATTTCGTCCACGAAATAATTTCGTTAACGAAACGGTCATTTTGTCGACAAAGTGACCAATTTCGTAACAAAATATTCTTTGCGACACTTGGCGCTCCATGGTTTTCGTCCATGGTTTCATTTGTACCACCTTCGTGAGAGATCGGGCCTAACAGTTGGTTACAGTCCATGACTTCAGTCCAGACTCGGCAAGAATTAATTAAATTTTCTGCTCTTGTTCACATTTGTGCCTGACCTCATTTCACTACGTCATATTCTAACTACACGCAGCCACTGTCGCGAAGCGGCTGCACCTCTATTCCTTCGCAGACGTTGTCATTTTTCAGTGTGGTTGTGCGACTCCTTCATGAATATCTTTATTAATCGTGGAAAACTAAAATACAAGGAATTATCGTAATCTATGATAATCATTCAATAATCGGTATGCGATTTTTTGTTTAATTACGTCAAAAACTCACCGAAATCTGTGGCTGAAATCAGGTCTGTAAACGTCCTTATTGCTTCACTCCTCATCTGCGTGTTATTTGAATGGCATTCACTCTCGTATACTACAACGTACAACGTAGGTAGTCGGAGAGCTTGAGGGCGCCTCTCCGACTACCTACGTTGTACGTTGTAGTAGGCCTAGGGTCTATACGAGAGTGAATTATCATAGATGATTATCATAGATTACGATAATTCCTTGTATTTTAGTTTTCCACGATTAATAAAGATATTCATGAAGGAGTCGCACCACCACACTGAAAAATGACGTCTGCGAAGGAATAGAGGTGCAGCCGCTGTCGCTACAGCGGCGCGGGTGCGTGTAGCTACGTCATATTCCTGTGTGGCTCCAGATCTACAATTTATTCCAACTCTGAAAGTAAATGCAACACAATGAAACAGCATACTGTACTAGAAAATCTTGACTGACCGAATCTAACCTGTTGTGAAAGCTAATGCCATTTGGCATATGGTAACTGATCACCCACTTTTACCCATTCTGGAAACTGCGGGAATGCGAATAGGTGGGACCGACCTATAAAACTGAGGTGGATTATTACTTCTTGAATACCTACAACGTGAGAACTTGAGGAAGAAAAAGGAGCAAAAGGCACGTTACCTGGCGCTTATTCATGCGCCTAACTTCGTCAAGAAATTCAAAAGCCACCATCATGAACAATTTCAATACTTCTTCAGCGGGAGTCAGTTGCAATACACAGGCAACGTATCCTTGAGGTCGAAGTGAACTGAACGAAGCTAGCATGCCCATGCGTTTTTTAGCTTGCTTATTCCACTGCACATAAGGCGCTAAGCACGTATGTATACGAGACATGCTACCGATGTAAGAAATACGAATTTAGCTAGCAGCTAAACGAAGCTCGAAGCTGGATGGTCAATTTATAAGATCTCAATAATTTCACTACAAACTATAATTCAGCTGTACTTTTAAATATCTAATAAATTTAATCATAATACATTAAAATCTATAAAATTTTATAATGGTTTAACTGGGAGACATGTTATTCTATATGACAGGGTTACTTTACAAGTAATACAATTATTATTCAGACGTAATTTGTCAAAGCAGTTAATGACACGTTACCACTGCGGGAAATTCTAGAAAAAGCCCTGGCCGCCGGGCCAGGTAAACACGGTATACTTCGAGTTAACAGTATTAGATTAATATGTAACATCATCAAACAAAGGAAGCAATGAAA
Source organism: Diadema setosum (assembly GCA_033980235.1). NCBI lineage: Eukaryota > Metazoa > Echinodermata > Echinoidea > Diadematoida > Diadematidae > Diadema > Diadema setosum. The sequence continues at coordinate 2,878,960 of CM067067.1, read as the reverse complement.
ATAATGAAACAAATTGACTAAAATCTAAAACGTAAGATAGACATAGGAGAGTAAGATCTGAAACCATGTAATCAATTAACTTCCACATAGGGAGAGAAAAATACATTTGAGTAGATGAGCAAAACACTGACAGACCAAATCAAGGGAGAGAGAGAGAGAGAGAGAGAGAGAGCTAAGAGGGGAGAAAAATATCTATAGGCCTATACAGTGCATATACACTCAGCAAAAAAAAAAAAAAAAAAGCAAAGACGGTTTCAAGTTTATATTTCTCACAGAATTTTTGGCCAAATATGTTAATGTATTATATACGACAGATTATGAAAAGGTAATTCAATTGGCTATCAACTTGTTAAGTAAATAAAAAGGGGGACTTTATGCATGAGTGAACAACTTTGCTTTTCTCTTCCAAGGCACAAAAGTAAGAATTGCACTTGAAAAATGAACAAGTTGCCATTCATCCCCAAATGCTCTTCCATATGGAAATAAGAACAAAAGACAAATTTACCCCCCCCCCAAAAAAAAAATCAATTCAGTTGCAAAAGTAAACCTATGATCTCTGTAATATATTTGAAGCCCAAAAGATCAATAAACGCTAAAAATAATCGAAGAAAATGAAGAATTTTCCGCCAAATTCAAATTCAAAAGAAATAAAAGAAGCAATACTAACAAAAAAGATAGGATTTTGAATTGACTTCTCAAATAAGGAAAATTGTAAATTATATTTGGTTCTTGAATTTGACTCATGGATTTTTACATTCTAAATTGAATTCATGACTAAAATACAGATATTTTGTTCATTTAATCATCTTTGTACCCTTACTCCCTATGTCATTTAAAGTTTGAGTTGACAAACAATTCTTATTTTCCCCACTTTGACTTTGTTTGCGGTTCTAAAGAGACAAAGAGAACGAAACTTATTTTTGCTATTTCATTCATCTCTTTCATTGTGTTAAACTTGTCTTTTGCTATTATTGTTCTCTTAAAGGGCGTTTGCAAATGAATTATGTCAATTTTTGCAATTTTTACTTTTGTGCCTTGGAGGACAAAAACAGATGTGTTCACTCATGCATAAAATTGACCTACTAGGTTGACAGCTACACAAATTACCTTTAATATGGTATAACATACATTTTCATCAATCTCTTCTATGAAAATTATGAACTCGAAAAAGTGTTTACTTTCTTGTCTTGTTTTTTGTTTTTGTTTTTGTTTTTTGCAGAATGTACAGTACAGGTATAATACAGCTGTACAATGTATAGGTATAATGAGAACAAAGGAAGGGCAGAAATTGTTCTTGTGAACTGTGCGCCTACTTGCACACATAGACAAACTCTCAGATCTATAGGGCCTACCCCAATTGAACATAACATGAACACACATAAACACACACACATACATTTTTTAGTTGGTACTGTTGACAGTGATTGTGTGCTGAATATACATGATAACGAATGTTTCTTTTTTTTAAGGGTGTTAGGGGCCTACTAAAGAAAAATGAATAGAAAAAAGGGGAATCATAAATCAATTCAAAATTGTATCAGTTGAGGTGTTTCATTCTACAGTTCTGTATTTTGATTGCACTTCATTACCGTGGTCTTCTTATATTAAAAAAAAAAAAGCAGGTCCACAATTATGCTGAACATGCTTTAATCATAGACATGTGGATTATGTGAATGCAGCGATATCATTAGAACACATCAGTGAAAGTTTGAGGAAAATCAGACAATCCATTCAAAAGTTATGAATTTTTGAAGTTTCTTCACAGACACTGCTGGATGAGAAGACTACTACAGTGTATGATGTCACATGCGTAGAACAATATAAGGAAAGTGTGAAGAGAATTCCAAAAAACTTCATTTTTTGAAAAAAGTACACATTCCCTTGACTCATTACTGACTTATGTTTTGGGTATATCATTCCCCCGCTTTAAGAAAGAGGCAAGTAAAGAGTTCTTTTACTATGCGAGAAAAGTGAAAATACTGTATGTTTAATTTTCTTTATACAGAGCATTTTCTTTATACCGTTTTTTGCATGTGATATCTCAAGCTGTAGTAGTCTTCTCATCCAGCAATGCGGCTCAGAAACTTCAAAAATACATAACTTTTGAACAGATTGTCTGATTTTCTTCAAACTTTAAGTATTGTTAAATACACAAAATGTGAACAATAGTTATAAATAAAAATGTTTTCAGATCAAACCATCTACAGTTATGGTTTAATGAGACAAATACTGACATCTCCTTATATTATAGGCTTTATTGCAAAAATTGTATATGGTAGAATGTTTTGTGCTACAACAGACCTACACATATGCATCAAATGTGATATCTTGAACGATTTTTAAATCACTGTTTCCTATGTAAACAAGACCTGTAAGGTGAAAAATTAAGGCAGAATCCACAAGTCAAATCATAAAAAGCACAAAAAGTGTTACATGATGAATAGCAAAGCCATGAATAAGCAACTGCATGTATATTGGACCTATAGCAGATGGCAGTTTTTGCACACAGGTTCATCAAAACGCAATTTTGACAAAGTTCTCTTTAATTTTTGTACATGGGCCAGCACATGGCACCTAAAATAACAAGGCTGTGAACATTTGGTGTAATGTAATAGCATTTTATTCCAATACACATGCAAATTATTCCAAGCACATCACATTCAAAGATAAAGAAAATACATGTCTAAAACACAGACTACATATATTCAACTTTGTGATCTCTTGGATCTATTCTGATCCCCTTTAGAGTCTTATGACTAGCATAATGCACATAATATAATGCATACATCAGTAACAAACAAATTTGGATAAAAACCTAATATGCATCTATGAGGGTCCTTCCAAGATATGTAATGGCTGTGTTCCATATGACCTGTATGAATCTTGGTACTATGTGTCTGTACCATGTGTAAATTATTCATATTTCATTCCTTGCTTTGCCAACTGAAATATTTACCTCCCATATTGAAAATGAAGACTTCCCAATTTATATTTTTTTTTTTTCAAAAAAGGTTAGAGGAAGACTCTTTATAGGTAGTGGATATCCACAGACTTTAAAACAACAACAAATGGGCTATTTGCAAATACATAATTCTGTTACAAATTTATCATCTCTTTGTTTAACATCTGAATGTATGCAATTTTTTTTTCTCTGATTGATCAGAAAGCATTAACACTGTCTTTTTGAAACCTTTGAAACCCATGAAATTTTTACTATAAACTGTAAGTAGTCCATAGTGGAGAGCTGTACAAATTTCAGCATGATCCCACTCATGGAGATTCCCCTCATTCCACTCACGGGAGAGAAGATTCACAGGATATTTCCTTCACATCACACAGGATCCCAGCCACAGCTACAATGTTCAAATTCAAGTCTCTGTTTGGAACATTATCTGAACTCTGAGCATGATCAAGTCCATATTCATGCACAATAAGATAGCACTATGCTCTGACTGATGACTTTATGATCCATGATTTTAAAACTCAAAGTGCAGACACTGTTAGTCCTTGACAACCCTCACAATGGTTGCTTCACAAAGCTGTCATTCATTTGCCTGCATCCGTGATGTATCCCACAGCTTGATTGCCAAGTTCCTTTACTTTCTCTGGTCCTGCTGCTAGCGATGAAAATGTCCACTTCACACCTGCAAAATACCCATGATATCAAAGCAGAAACACAAATGAGCCAAAGAAGTCAACACAATATCTTCATCAGAGGCGGATCCAAAAATTTTGTTAAGGGGAGGCGCCTTTACAAAAATTAGATGGGGCGCTAATGCCCCTATTTTTTCTTTTTATTTCTTTTGTTTTAACAAAAAATAAAGAGGGGGCGCACTGGGCATGCGCACTGGGCATGCGCCCCCTCTCAATTCACCACTGTTCATGGCATCAAGGATAATGTGGACAAGAAAAACAGACATAGAAAGGCATATTAAAGCACACAGTGCACTATGCTTTACTCTTATACTCATCTTGTCATGAAGCCCCATGCAGTAACATGAAAATATGAAAAAGGGTAAATGGAATATTGATTTTCAAATTTCAATGGGCTCTAATACATCAAAAGGTCCACATTCTGTCAATGTTTTTATGTCATGGGATAATAGCTTGAATAATGTGTTGTTATTTTTTGCCCAATATTTTTCTCCCAAATTGAATACCGACAGTCAATTCTGCAGCATCAAAATGTCTTGATGATGATTTCTCATAGCAGAGGTGCATGGCCCCTTGTACAGTAGGTTGTACTTCAATATTGTAATTTTTACAGTTACAGCAGTTTCTTGCCTTAGAACATCAGCAATCAACACACACAAGCATGCTCACAAAAAGTATGGCACAATGAATTCAATTGAATCCAGTAATTTGTTTCATCTCATTTCATATCAATGTAGACACACAACGGATGCACTAGCAGTAGAAAACAATATTAGACTGACATATATCTAGAATGATTCTACTCATGAATAGATTGTTTACCTGAATTCCAGCCTTGTTTAAGGTTGCTTGACAGCTGCTCTGATGAAGGTATCTGTCGGGAAGATAATTATGAAGCAAAACATGGGAATTGATTACTCAATCACTACATCCTTATCATCCACTTCATCTAATCTAATCTTGTCAATTCAGAGTCAAAAGACACACCAGCACATTGCATTCAAAAAAATATTTGTTTATGTAAAAAAAATTGTGGTAGATGTCCCAACCTTTTCAGCAACATACATAATGATTATCTTCAATCAGCATCTACACTGTAGAGTGTAGTAATGTTTCTGGGTCACAAGTTTCTTCATGTAAAAGTATCAATGTTCTTAAGTGATACCGAACTTTACAATGTGTGGGAGGGTCACATACAATGATTGAGAAATGAGAAATAGGGTAAGGGCCGTATCCTCTGCTATTTTGGAAGATTGGTAGATGACAAAAATTGTGTAATTCCACACAAAGCAAGCATTGAACGGTGCTAATACTACTTGTCTGTGTGCCTGACTGGGAGAAAAGTCAACTGAATGTGAAAATGCCTTTGATTGTGCTCAGTAAGACATCATGGGATTTCTTGTGTATGACATGATTGTAATCACCAGTGCTGTAATTTTTGGCAATACAGTTGAACCTCTATTATCCAGCCTCCCTTTATCCGGATCTCTCTATTATCCGGACGCAATCTCGCCGTGATTTTTTTAATCTTTTTTTAATAATTACGGGAGGAAAGGGGGATTCCCAACGGATACATTTCTTAATAATTATTTAGGTAAATCATTCCAAGAATTTATAAAAAAAAATGATTTCATTCTTGCAAACACGAACCTCTATTTTGGGGTCTGTTACTGTGTGTAACAATGAAAAGGTTGCAGTATACACATTACTACATGTGGTACTACAATGGGCTACATCAGTACAAGTGTACATGTGTATGTATATGTAGACTCTACATGTATAAAGCATTGAGTCTCCCGTATCCGGCCAAATCCCTTATCCGGACGAGCCCCGGTCCCGACTTGTCCGGATACGAGAGGTTCAACTGTACTGTCATCGGTATGATTAACACTATCATCTTTAAAGGGTGTGTACAGTTCTGGTTGAGGTGAGGATTTAGCTTTTAGCGTTTTGTGAGATATTCAGAAACCACTCTATGAGATTATTTATTATTTCCGTTTTATTTCAACAGGGTATCCCTTTCAGTTAACAAACTGCTCTACCAAGGGGCCCTGCACAATAAAAAGATACAAAAACATATCTTCAAATGCACAACGTTATGATCAAAACAAACGTAAACATACTTGTATCAACCAGATAGCAAAGAGAAAAAAACATATATGTGTAACAAAAAGTATACTATGATAAGAATACAGCATGAATAAGAAAGAAAGAAACCGAGAGAATATAAAACGCGAGTTAAAAAAACAACTTAAACAACAACAACAACAACAACAGAACAAATGATATGTCAGTTCCCGGTGTCACAGAAATAATCATATTATGTATTGCACTCTATTTTTCGTGTAAAAAATCACAATAGGGTTAAAACTTGAGAGATAAAATTCAACTCTGTTTTTTAAATACAGGAAAAGATGACAAAACTTGCATAAAACGAGGTAATTCGTTCCAAAGAACTGTACACTCCCTTTAATATCATGCTTTAACTATCATCATTACTGTTATCATCATCAGCCCTTGTGACATGCATTGAGGAAAAAGGTCAAAGAGCAGATGTGATGAGGATATCTTACTTGTCTAAGGTACTCATCCTGTGTCTTCAGTGAGCCAGTGAGGCTCCTCATGGTCTTAGCACCATCAAGGGAAGATCCCCAAACTCCTTGCTCCACCGAAACATAGATGGCTCCACCACCGACTCCAAGCTTCCCAAGGGTTCTGTGAAGGGTCAAACGTGGAATTTTTAGGGGAAACATAGTATTTGGAAAAAAAAAATCTCAAACTCGAACCTTTGGGCCTATTCCCTAATGCTGGCCCCGGTACAACTCCAGAAGCTGTGTACCCTAGCTAGGACTCCAGGATCAGGGCAGGGAGTTGAGACACCTTCCTGTCAGGATCCAGCGTGTGCATAGACCCCATTTGCAATGATATTCGATGTTCATGGTTGATATTATTTCCAACCAATTATAATTCTTTTCATTTCTTCTTCTCCTTCTTCTTCTTCTTGATTTTGAGAGGATTAAAAGAAATCTTACCGATTTGGGGTATCAAGGCAAGGACGACACAACTGAACAGAACAAACATGGACAAGACAAGATTCATTTCACCTACTGTTACCTTGATTTACCTTGACTTTAGGCATTGTATTCAGTAGCTCTAGTTACAATTGTATACAGAACTTATTTGTTCCTCTGCATCCTCTTGAAGAAATATCTTTGGTAACGGTACATATGCTACACTACAGTACTACTGAATAGCATGCACATTCACATTCATCAGTAGATACTGTAATCCTCTGTATTATCATCGTCATCAGTGACCTGTGGTGACAGTGTCAGTGGGGTGGGATCAAAATCAGTGAAGAGTAGATCTAGGCCTAGTCTATAGTATACGGAAGTAGATATCTACTAACGTTACGACATTCGTTACAACTAATTAGTCCGCGCCCTGTCTCCCCGTGGCCCGCTGCACTTATTATACTATACTAATAACAACAGTAACACCATCCCGGTCCAGCAGCGTATTGATCATGTTGATCTAGGCCTAGATCCAGATCCAGAGACTTTGCATTTGTCGACTTCCGGTCATTCCTACTTCATGTACGTTATGATGTAGTACATGATTCTACCTAAACTTATTACGTAGCGTCTACATGCGTGGTGGGTGAAAGCAAAAGTACATTCCTTAGAGAAGAGACTGCAACTGGTGTTGGGAGGACCAATCATCAATATAGTACCACGGTATTCAGGTAATGGTTCCCCACGGTAATATATTAAATGCTTGTCCAACCTAGCTAGACTTGACAGCACGAAATGAAAGGTGTGGGACTACTGTTCACACGATTTTTTTTTTTTTGCTATATGTGCATGTCCCTGACAATACATTGCACTGCTTCCATAGTTACTGTCTAGTGAACTCTAAATGATGTGACCTTAGATCATAAACTTGTCGAAAATTATCTGAGTAAAGCTTACCGTAAAACTGGAGCTGCCATGATACTAGTAAGCAGTTTTCCTCTGTTTCCTCACCAAAAAAGAGTTGACGAGGCCAGGCCGACCGATGATGCAACCGATGATCGATAGCATATGCATGCAACGCGCACACTTACTAACAGCAGCTGGCGCGCTGGGCTGGTGATGGTGGTTCACGCACTTCGCAGACACGTAGACGATCGACACAGGAACTCAGCGGAACCGCTTTTCATTTCCAGCCCGACACTCTCGGCGTCTCATCGTCTTCGATCATGGTGCCGCTACGACTTGGCTGCGCTACTGACTCCTAGCAGAGTTTAGATTTGTTACATTCAGTTCAAAACAGTTCATTTACGCTATTGCTACCGATGTTGTGGTCAGATTCGACCTTTTGCTTTTCAACGATCTGCCCAATCACTGATCCATCGTTGTCACGAAGACAGCAGGTTTTGGATCACTGTCTGGTCATGACAACACTTCTCAGGTCAGGTCAAGGCAAAGATACTGCAAATGCAAGTTCTCGGCCAGCTGAGTGAAACTATTACTAGCATTTATTAGGAGGAGAGAGATTTGCAAAGATGTCCTCAAACAGAACAGGAGAGGCTGTCTATACCAGGCTGACAGAAGATAGTGATGATGCTGTCGAGATTTCCGCACCTGACACACGTAAGAAAACTTTTGGCACTGCATTGAATAGCATATAGTCAAGAGCATCAACTAGAGTCTATATGTCTCATAACTTAAAATGGTTGTGAACAAAACATAACATTTTTTTTTTGATTTGTGATGCTAACACTTATTATTTAAACATGTGAAATGAAATATATTTATATTGCAGGAAATACAGGTGATGTTTATGGTGAGTTGATAAGTATCGTATCAATGAGGTACGTAGATATGTTTAGTTCATCCAAGGAGGTTTTACAATAATATACATGGAGTTCCAACTGTCTGTTATTATTCAAACAGTTGTCAGCTTTCTATTGATGTACAAAAGAATTCCACAGGTGCACTTGTGCCTTTGATGATCGATGTTCCCAGCCGCCGTCTTGCTGAGCAATCTGAAGATTCATTTTGAACGTTATCATAATGTTGGCCATATTTTGCTTATTTATTTATCAAATGATATGAAATTTCACTTAATAATAAAACATGTAAAACAAAAGTCAATTCCGTTCAGAAATTTGCGCAAGAGTGTAAATCGAGCTGTATTATGTGAAATGTTTAAAACTGTACCATCCTGGAAAGCTGGTTTTATCACTTTTCGACTTAATTTCCCCAAATGAAACTAACATGTAATAATCTTCAAGTATAATTCTTTATTGATAGATATATCAGATTAGTGCCTGTGTACGGTATGCCCAGTCGAGTAATTTTCGTCTTCATTTCAGCATTTTTTCCTCAATTTCTGTTCGCGCATCCTCGTGTCTGTACCACCTAGCTCTTATAAGAAGGGATAGCGAAAAGTAATTACCATCACAAAGACATACCTTCCTTTGAAAGTGGCTGGTGATTATGCAATGAGACACGAGTCAATTGTCTTCGTATCGGCGCGGCAGATCCTGTTTGGCACATGCTTCAAATATTTTTGAGTGGCGGCTTCGAACATAGATCAAAGGGAATAACTCTGTTGTTACTCCATCTCTTCAACCTCCTTGGTTCATCACATTTTTTTCTCCCTGTCTCGTCCAACAGGCAGTGGGAATGTTGGAAATTACAGTGCAGCAGTTGATGCAGCAGGTAAGTTGCAATCTTCCAATGCAGCGCAATCCATAGAAGCCCCCATTCCCCAATGTACAGTGAGATTAAATTGAGATATTGGAGTGCATTACACTATTGCATCCCCCCCCCCCCCCACTCATTCCAAGACGATAGAATTTGTAAACTATTAAACAGCATTACCGGTAATCAAAGTTCTGTGCTGTAGACGTTGTATTGCCAGAAAAGAAAAGAAGAGAAAAACCCATGCTTTTTGTTCATTTCTTTGCTTTGTTTTCTTTGAAAATGCATATAAGTGTTTCTCATCAGATTCTTAGTCATCCTAATGGATACACTTTACAATACCATTCCATTAATGCATGTTGATTTTATTTTGTCCATGTATTTCACCCAATAGTATAATCAACCTACAAACTGTTACATGATGCTTATTGGTGACCCTTTTTCAAAGGAGGACTGCATTTTTAGGTTGATATGACTTTGAATGACAGTGGCAGATAAAGAGGGGGGCGCACCGGGCAGAAGTATCGCCAGAAATATTGTTTGCGTCCCCCCCCCCCCCCTTTATGGAATTCCTGGATCCACCCCCGCACCATAGAAATGTTTTATCGATGATTACAGATGTCAAATTTATTAGTCTGAAATGTGAAATGTAGATTTACAAATATATACGTTTTCTTTCATATCCTGTGAGGTTTTGGACGATTTCACGCTGTGCTGCTTCTGGTCTGTGGCTGGGCCAACATGAGTGATACTGTGGAAATCTTGAGTGTGTCTTTCCTTCTTCCTCAAGCATCAAGAGACATGCACATCACAAACACAGAGAAAGGAGTTCTGAACTCCATCATATTTGTTGGTAAGTATCTTTTGACCATATCAGGGCAAAATTTGAACAATCTCTGAGTTGAGTGTTGCGTGGCATATATTGAAAATGTGATTGCTTCATATATTTCTGTGATATGACCTGAGCTGAATGTAACTTTTGCTTGAGATTTACATGGCAATGCATGATACTACATGGTTGTAAAGTCAAAATGTTCTGTAAATTATGTTTAAAGTTAACTTCATGTTGTCTTAGTGGTACTTGTGTATATGCATGAACTATCAGAATGTCATCAGAAACTAGAAATATTACTTGCTGTAAGATTAGACTTAAAAATGAAAAGTTTTAAAGTTGAATAGAAGAATATTATTCTTATGATGCATAGATATGTGTGATGTCCTTTACGTGAAGTTCATTCTGCTTCTTTCGCTGCAGGCATGTTGGTAGGAGGCTACTGCTGGGGATCACTGGCTGATGTCCAAGGGCGTCGCCAGGTCCTGATGTACTCGCTGTCCTGCAATGCTCTCTTTGGCTTCCTCTCCAGTCTCTGTCAACAATTTCCAGTCTTCCTCATGATGAGGTTCCTGAGTGGTGTCGGGTAAGTAAGATGCAAGTCTTTAAGGGGTGTTGCAAAAAAGTTGCAATCGATTGCAACTCGACTTTCTTGCAATGCCCCATTATTCTTATCCTGTGGCTCGAAATTCAAGGACATCCGTGGATTGACATGGAGCACATTCAAACCTTTGCACAACAGCATGCAGAGAAACTCTGTCAAAGACGAAAGTGAACATTTGGAAACTCATATTAGAGAGTTGAGCGGTGTGTTTCACTAAAATCCAGAAAATACTTGAAGTCATGTCTGCATTTTTGGCCATGTCTTCAGGTATTGTCAGCGCATGATACATGTAACAATAATTTTTTTTTTCTTCATCACACTTGCAATCACTGAATGTGTCATGTATTGATGGATAATGAAATGTCATTGATCCCATCAAGTGCCACAAACCACATTTCATTGGTGTGGTGCTGTATCTTTGTATCATATATACATGTATATTTTTGATAATTCATTGTTATGTCAATTATAAGGTAAAGTAAACAAACAAACAAAAAGAAATTCTCTTGTAATTGACTCCTGTGTGGTTCGTATAGTTGTCTTAGTTTTGATGAAAATTTTTTTGCTGTCAGTGTTGGTGGCTCCATACCGGTCATCTTCTCCTACTTTGGGGAGTTCCAGCCTTCGGACCGCCGAGGAGCCATGATCAGCGCCCTCGCCACCTTCTGGATGTTTGGCAACATCCTGACTGCTGCCCTCGCCTGGGCAGTCATCCCCAGGCAGCACCTTGGCTTCCACAGCCCTGAGGGCTTTAGCTACGAGAGTTGGAGGATCTTCATAGCCCTGTGCTGCATCCCGGCAGCCTCCTCGGTCCTTACCTTCCTGGTGATGCCAGAGAGCCCAAAGTACTTATTGGAGGTATGTACTGTCATCACAGTCAGGTTTAGTGTGTGTTGGACCTCCAGTCAATCACTTCTTCTTTATTATTGTTATTATTATGTATTCAGCCTATGAAATTGACAATAACAGTTACATAATGTGCATTCATGCCTCTGCCATTTCAAAGATGTTGATAATTTACAGATATCTTGAGGATCCCTAATAGTTCTTGGAGTACAGAGGCAATTTCATATGTTTTGTGACTTTCATGTTCACACCATATGGCAACTAGTACCAGCTTGGCAGGTACATATTAAATTTCTAACAATCTTGAAAGCTTTCAAAACAGGACACCTCCATACCTGTGTTTCTATTTTTGTTATGTATGAATTCATGCTGCAAATGTGATTATTTCGTGTCCCTTTTTTTTTTAGCAAGGATGTATGATGACATCATATCAGTTGATCTGTCTTGAACAGCAAACATGGTGGTAATTTCAATTTGAAGAGAAGGTGAAATAAGTGACTTATCATTTACAAATGATGCAAGGAATACTTCTCAATAGATGTCTGTCATGGAAGCACCTGCTTTTCATAAAACATTAGATGCTACAGTTGGTGATATTTGGTAATGCTCATCGAGGTTCGATTCATCATTCTTAAAGGAGACCTCCGGATGATTTTCAGATTTTTACATTTGAACAACTGTAAATTAGTTATACTGGGTACAGAGTTTCAGAATTTATAGTGATTGGGATGAAGAATAAAAATGTTTTCGAAGTTTAAAACAAATTGCAATGAACAAGGATGATGACATGGCAGCCTCACCATAAGAATGCATGAGTTCTGGCTCCAGGGAGCAGAACAAAAGAAGAAGGCATGCATAGATTATACACAGGTGAACTTGCAAGCAAGTGGTGTTGTAATGGAATTACACCGACTACATTTCTGAAATATTTGAGTCTCCTATGTCATCAACACTGTTCAGTGTAATTTGTTTAGGATTTTTCAAAGTATTGTTTCTCTGCTCAAGAACCTCAATAACTTCCACAAATCTATACATGGAACTATCGATTTATGTATCACATCATGTGAAATTATGAAAATCGTCTGGAATGCCCCTTTAACAAGCCATTCTATGTTACTTTCTGCATGCTGAGTAGTGATAGGTGCACATGTGAATAATGTCATTAGCAGTGTCTATTCTATCTCTGTTTGTTGTATTCCTTCACCTCTCTTAGAAAGGGAAGTCAGAGGAGGCACTGCAGATTATGAGGAAGATCCACCAGTGGAACAATCCTACCAAGAACCAGGATGATTATCCAGTAAGGTATTAGATCCAGAACGATGGGAGTTTAGGCATTGCACCTGCATGTCATACCATAACCACCTGATGTTTGAAAAACACACCAACAAAAGTGAATTCAACCAGCTTTGATACAAGTTTCTCTTGAATGAGAAAAAGGGAAGTTGTGCTCACTCTGTGTCCATAGACAATTCTGAATATTCCACAAAAGTATTACCATGAGATAAAATCGTTTACATCTCACTTGTTATGTAGTGACTTATTTTGTCTTTTCTTTAAGAATAGTAGGCAACTATGTAGAGTGTTTCCTCTTCAATACGTTCAGGATCCAATTTCAGCCAATACTTCAGCTACTTTAGTACTTCAGCATAAATTTGCATGGATTTGGGTGTTGATGTCAACCAATTTAGCTCAATCTGTAAGAAACATACAGGCATTGATTTATCAGATGTCAAGCCACTTGTCATTATTTACTGTCCCACATGCAATCATATAGTAGAATAAGAGATTGAGTTTGTATGTTTTGAGTGATGTCTAAAGGTGAACCTTAATTAATTGTAAACAAAGAAGAAAACTGCACCTAGTTGGTGCAGGGTACAATTAAAAAAGGTAATCATCGTGATAGCAGTCCATGTGAATTTCAAGGAAAATGATAAATTACATTGGATAGATATACAATGTAATGATAGTGTATGCCAATGGCTGGGCAAGCCAGACATACTCAACAATCTTTCCCTTTTATTGTACTTTAGCCATGCATTTGAAGAAAGGATGGCTGATTTTAACAGTGGAGACTTTAAAGATTATATTGTCCTAGTCATTTCGCTCTTCTTTGTTACTGTTTATAGATCAATCACTTGGTGGCATCCAGTAAAGAGGAGAAGATAGTAATGACAAGTAATGGGAGGAGTGCCGCTACAGACAGGTGTGGAAGAGTAAGAGCCATCATAGAGACCACCTCCCAGCTCTTCAGGGGACCTCAGATACGTGTCACTGCAGCAATGCTCGCTATCACCTTCTGTCTTTCATTTGGGTGAGTCCTTGTCTTTTTTTTTTCATCACATCTTTTGTGGTAATAATATAAATATGGGATGGATTCGTAGTCGTGTGACTTTTCCCGTAGATACAATTGTACAATAATACGTCACAATTCCTTGTCATGGCACCACGAATAAAACTGGAAAGTTTGCGTGTTCTTCACCAAACTTAATGGAGGTCTATGCAAGATACTTTTTTGTTTTGTTTCATTTAACACATTATTCTGCACTATGATACAGCACCTTTGTTCTGTGACGTGATCGTTTATGCCATTACTTTTTTTTAAAATGTATTTCTTAGTAAATTGTAACAGCAGTCTCATAGAACAAGAAGCTGAAAATGTGTATTGAATGACTACATCTCGTTTCTGGCTCTTCTGCTATTTTTATCACTCCTCCAGATTCTACGGTTTGTGGATGTGGTTCCCAGAGATATTCAACAGGGTAGAACACGCTGGGTCTGCATGTGGAGACTACAACCCTGACTCCCCCGAGTCGCTTGCCAATGATACAGATGACAATATATACAGGGATGGCTTCTACACATCACTGTCTAATCTACCTGGTAATCTTCTCACCATCTTCCTGATGGATCGACTTGGGAGAAAATTTATGCTCAGTGAGTTGTTTCTTTTTCTCAATATTGTCTTTGATGTAAGCAGCCATATCCGAAAGTGATTTTCTTGTACAAGAACCAATGCCATCTCAAGTTATGAGTAAGTGAAAAGTGTAGCCATGCATGGTTTTATCTGTCACATTTGATATACTGAAAATTAAGACTTCGTTGTAATTATGAATAATAATTATTCCTTCATTGGCTTGTCTTGCTCCAGTTTGTACTCATTTTTAACTTATATTTTCCTGTCAATTTACAAGATATTTCCACCATTTAACAATGTACCTCCATAACTAAATGTATTATTGTGGTTGTATTTTGAATGCTGAGATTTGCTTTACTATTGTGGTTTTTTTCAAAGTTATGCTTAACCCCCCCCCCAAAAAAAAAAAAAAAAGAAAGAAAGAAAGAAAGAAAGAAAAAAGATTGAATTCAAAGTTTCATTAGTTTGCAACCAAGTTGTGGGTAGTAATTACAAAGTACTGGTATGGTTGGTGGCACTACCAATGTCATTCCTTGTATCAGAACAGCTTTTCTTTATTTTATGATACTAGTATACTGGTATATTGATGTACTTTGCTAAAATAGTAAATATTCTACACATTTTCATTTTGTTTCCTCAGCCACCAGTCTTATTTTGTCGGGTGTCAGTGTCTTCCTTATATGGTTCCTGCAAACGAGAACGCAGGTTTTGGCCACCTCCATCGTGTTTGGCGCCATCTCAGTTGTATCGTGGAACACTCTTAGTGTCATGGGAGTTGAGATGTACCCCACCAACTGCAGGTATTGTGGACAGTGATCAGGGTTTTTGTTTGTTTGTTTGTTTGTTTGTTTTTTGCTTGCTTGCTTGTTTTTACTTGTGACTGCCATTATGAAATGACATACCGAGAGATCTTAAGAACAACCCATCTTTTCAAATTCATGAAATTCTTCCGTTGAGAATTCTTTACGTCGATGTAGGGCAATTTGTCAATCAGTTGCAACAACCCATCTTTGTTTCTTTATTTTCAATACTGTAAAACATGCTCACAAATCTTACAGAACTCATGTTCTTAGAATTTAATTGCAATTACTGTTCATTCGTTTTTCAACTTCTCTGCCATTTTTTTCTCCCAACTCCCTCCTCTAACTTTTAAACATTTTGCATGTGTGTGCACAGTAGAGGATTATGGTTTATAAGGCTCATACTCTTTTCTCGTGACCCCTCATTTGTAGTGCTCATTATTATTAGTTATGAATACTTGTAACCATTTTGCAGGCAATATTTTTCATGTTACTAAAGCATGGAAATAAATGTGAATATTAAACATGTTCTGTGTAAAAAAATACTTGAATTTTGGTTGCAAGGTTGTGGTTGTCTTTATGAAAATAAGGATACATCTAGTACTGATTAAGACCTGAAATAGGAAATGTGTAAGATATTGGGTCATTGAATGTTTGGATAGATGTCTACGGTCATCTGTATGATTATCAGTATGGTCATCTTCTTACTGTTCTCCCATCGGTCACCAAGTCCAGATATACCAGTGTCCATCTTGCATGATGCGAGCCAGTTATTTGTTCTTTCTTCTCTTCTCTCTCATTCCCCTCCTCATCTGTCCTGTGTTCCACTGCTCATCTTCTTGCCTTGCTTTCATTCACAGTACAGTAGTCTCCGCATAATCGGATGCTGCTTAATTGATGTACAAAGTGAGAAGACAGTTCTAATGTGTGCTATATTTACTTGATAGTTGGGTAGGCATTTCGGTTAAACAGGCAGAAATTTTCCAGAAAAGCTGCATCCATATTCATTTTTCCCCTCAGAATGTCATTAAAATATGTGTAAATATGAATTCAGAAGAAATTGTGCCATGCCGAGCGGTGATTAACCCTAACTAGGCCGGGCTATTTAGGTAGTTGATAGAGCCGGGGGGGGGGGGGGGGGGGGGGGGGGGCCTCCCAGGCCCCCCCTCCAGATCTCGGCCGTCGACCGCGCGATCGCGACGAAAATTGGCACACACATTGCCTATGGTGTAATCTAAAATACCATGAAGTTAATTTTTCAAAAAAAAATCATCATTTATGCTAAATTATGCTAATTTTGCATGATGTTGCGTAAAATCAGACTATTTGGTATAAATCACCAAAAAAAGCTCAAAACAGGCACATTTTTTGTGTAAATATTCTTTTTAGTGTCCTTAGCAAATGTAATAAAAAAAAATTGTGATATCAGAAAAAATTCTTAAGTATTTTATTGTTTTTTTGAATTTCTTATGTATTTCTTTGTTTTTTCGACTTTATGTTTTTCATTGTTTTTTCGATGAAATTCGTCTGCGACATCGCTCCAAACAAGAAAATATGTTATTCATTGATTTTAATCAATAAAACACCAAAATAATCATGCTTTTATGAAATTTGCCAGTAAGCACAGTTTGCATTGAAATTGTACACGAATTAACGTTTTTGAGCAATTTTTGGTCTGACATGCATGTACATATTTATGCATAACTTCGGAACTGCGCACCCGGGCGTCGCAAATTTGGTGTCAAAAGATGCGGGAGACTTGAAAGAAAAAAGTCATGAAACGTCGCGGCGATAGCTTTTTGTGATTGCGATACATCGCGCGGAACGTCGAGGGGGGGGCCTCGGAGGCCCCCCCCGGCCTAGTTAGGGTTAAGGGCTATGGTTTACAATTTAACATGTTAAATGTGCCTCGTCATTGATTACCAATTATCAGTATCCTATTTGTCGTTGATCGGCGACAAGGTACAGTAAAACATAATTCTGCTCGGTTTGCATGTTGTTTTTTTGAAACCATTACGAGGGAGATTTGGGTTTCTGCAAAGGCTATCATGAAACTTTGAACAAGATGAAGCTTGCATGCTGTAGATATGTGCATAATATATGTGTGGTAGCTGTGACATGAATGAAATATGCTCTTTGGCTAATCGGGTACTCCATTTAATCGGGTAAGAAATGCTCTGCCTGACATTACCCAGTAAAGTGGAGAGTACTGTACAGTAATCTACTTTCCCTTCTCATCTGTGTATTTATCATCATGCCAGCTTCCCTTAACATCTCCTCCCTTTGTGTGAAAGAGTCAGATGATATAATTATGTGATGGACATAGATCCCTGCAAGCTAGGCAAGCCAACACTAGCCTATGGATTGGCCAAAAATAGTATATCAAGTTTTCAAACAACAGAAAACCGTAGGAACAATGACCCTCTATTGAATTTTGTTTTTGCTGCTATTTCCCGTTCGAAATTTTCTATGCAGGACCACAGCCCTGGGAGTTCAGTCGGTCGTTAACCGCACAGCAGCAATCCTTGGTAACCTCCTTTTTGGCGTTCTTATTGAACTTCACTGTTCAGTTCCCATGATCCTCATTGCTGCTATGTTGGCAGTCGGAGGGCTTGTAACAGTGTTGCTGCCAAATACCACAAGAATAGCACTCAAGTAACTTCATCTAAGAAGGCTTTAACTGTGTTACCATCAATCATCACGAGGAGAGTTCCTCAGTAATTGACTTCTTGGATGGCTTGCAGTGATGCAGATACCAAGTCAGTGCTGCAACAGCACCTTGGAGAACTTCTAAAAGTGCCACAACAAAGCACCACAAAGTTAACTCTCAGTGAGCAACACGTTGGATGGCTTGTGATGATTTACAAACACCTCATAGATAGTATCTTGGTAACAGGGTCTTGGAAGACTAATGACAGTACTGATATGGAATACTACATGGATAGCAGAGTGGAAATGACCCTTTAAGGGTTTGTAATGGTGTTGCTATCAAACAACACAAGGAATATGCTTAGGTAATGATATCTTGCACCGTTTGTTATGGTGCCACTACCATGCACCACAGGGATAAAACTCAGGAAGTGGTGTTTCTGAAGACTTGTAATGGTGCTGGTAGCTGACACCACAAGAGAACTTGGGTACAAGCTTTCTGGAGGGCCTGAAATAGTGCTCCTACCAAACTCCATATAAATCAGGAGCGGATCCACGAATTCCATATAGGAGGCGCCTTTACAACATTATAGAGGGAGGGCATGTGCCCCCAATTTTTTTTTCTTTTTATTTCTTTTGTTTTAACAAAAATAATAAAGCGGGTGCTTGTCCGGTGCGCGCATGCCCATTGCGCCCCCTCCTGGATCTGCCACTGTATAGTACAGTGTATACAATGTATAAGATTATTAAAGATAGAGGAATCCTTTTGTCTTTCACTCATATTAAACTTAGACTGCTTGATGTTGTGGGCATTTGGGGAGGGTTGAGGGTAGAGGACATTATAAATCTTACTTCTGGTCAGCTTAGCATCCATTCATTCCTTGCCACCAGTAGGCCTGCTTTGTGGTTTAGCAAGATGTTTTATGAGGATGCAGTAAAAATGAATGCATTTCTTGGTACTTGTGCTATCTTTTCTTGCCTTAGGCTAGTGATACCTCAGACACTTGGAAAGAATTATTATGGATATTGTATGCTTCACTAATCAACTCTTGTACAATTTTCATCTGAAGATTGTTATAACACGTAGTAATGTGAAATTGCTTTTCTTTGTTATGAGATTATATGATTTTGAATTTCTTTTGTAGGAATATTCTCAAATTCAATCAGTGGTAGACAATGAAATGAATGCAATGTCATTTCAAAAATGTTCAGTTGTAACGCTGCTAATTTTCTGGATCTGCTCGTAATATCCTCATAAACTGACAATGCGAAATGTGTATTGTTTTCACATCAAAAGGTTTATGTGGTCCATGCATTATATTCTTCAGATGAATCTTGTTTTAATTAGCAGTGTGGTTATATCTTTTTCTATGGCAAGACAGCATTATATCAGCCAATGTTATGAAAGCTGGGTATGATAGTCAATATAATACAGGCGATTCCCATTATAACGTTTTGGGGACCTCAGTCCTGATAGTTTTCTTTCATTACATCAAAATTTCCTTCTTACCAAAACATAAAGTACATAAAGATGTGTTGATAATATTTTGGGACCTGAGTTTTTTACTTTGCTGTAGTGAAATTTTGTTATATCCATGTTTGTTATAACTGGAGTGCACTGTACCCTAGAACAAAAATTACATTAACTGAAATTGGGGATATCACTGTGTAAACTCAGCATATGTACAACATTGGACAGATATAAAGACATATAAAATCTACACATATGATTTATAATGGAAATTGTGATCCTTTTAAAATCTGACATAGCATTAAATCAGATATTGAAATAGACTTCTGTGGTCATGTGACCAAGTTGTTGCTAATGTAGAAGCCCTGTCATGTCCCAAAAGGATATCAAACACAATGTTTCCTAAACAATTTATATGGAAATCAACTTTCGTTGCCCCAGAGTAGGCAGAATGGTGTAATATTCTTCATTTTATTATTGTATATTGAGCAGATTCAGGGAGAAAATGTGTCTTTCAAAATTTTGTGCAAATGTGGTCTTTTCAAAACAGCAAAGTATTAGGCAGTCCGGCTACTTAGTTGACTCGTTTTGGAGAGTGTTTACTGCCATAATAGTCGACTCATCAACCTTGAAAATGTTTTGAGTCAGACTGTTTCAGTAGGTTAATTGTATAATTTTGCTCAAAGTGTTTATTGATAAGTTGCCATTTGTCTCAATGTGCTGTCAGAAGATAGAATATCTTCAGGAATACATTCAATTTAATATAAGGCTCCAATTTGAAGACTAAACAAGAAATACATAAAAGATGAACATTCACCCTTGCCATCTCTTTGAAAGACGCCCATAAATCTCTATTTCTATGTTAAAACAGAGCGAGAGGTAGCAATGAATTGAAACTAAGCACAGTCATAGGAAAAGTTAACTCTGTGGGCATCTGTCTCAGAGAGCATTGTAATCAACTTTTATTTGCTCTTGGTTTGAGTCACTGTAGTTTTTCATTCTTCATGTGGAGAGATTACTGTTACGACCAAAATCACTCTGAGAATGATCGCACAAAAGAAACAATCAACTAATGTTCAGGCGGTTTATTAACAGCGATATTGTGGGTACAGACTCGTAATCGGTTTTCACATCAGTACAATAATGATCAATAGAAACAGTTACAAATCAGTAATAGAATCACTTACACTTAATACATGCAGTATCCCTGGAAATGTCCAAATACGATGCTCGATACACAAAGGAATGATCCACGATGCACCGATGAATGATACCTTCGACGTAAATCCAGAGGTGCAGGTTACGATAGTCCAAGGTATAGATCCGGGGTAAAATCCAAGTTATGTGTCCACAGCAAAACGTGCAGAATCTAATCGTTATGACGACCACGTCCAGTTGATGTGTTGAATGATGATTCACTTTATAATGTCCAGCGAGGAATCCAGCCCGTCACAGCTTCGCCGTAACAATGTCCGTTGACACTAAATATGGAGTCTATCTCCAATGTAGGCAAATTAATTCTCTGCAGGCAAAATGTCTCCCAGGCCTTATCTCCACAAACACAGTTTGTATAGCAGGTCAGCAGGTAACACAGGACTGACTATAACAAGTCGCTTCAGAGCCAGAAGTGACGTAACTCTCAGAGCAGAGGTGTTGGGTACTCTGCCTACCTCAGAATTTCTCCTGCTTATATACATCAATTCACCCCTTTCTAGTACATTCTGTAATTTTCTCCAACCTGGGGCCACATACCTGAACATACTAGCAAGTCCAAATTCCAGGAATCCTGGATGACTCACTTCCTAATATGTGCATAACATCATTGCCAAAATTAACTACCAATCACATTGGGCTACAAGGGCAGTGTCTCACTCAGCCAGCACTTCCTAGAATTTTCTGGAATGGGTGAAATCATTCTAGATTGAGTGAGCTATAATGTATTTCCTGTCACATGCATACATGTACTGTAGCTACATTGTATACCATGTAGAAAATTCTCCACTGATCTGGTCAGCCTGTATGTACTATATCTAATATCATATAGAATGTTCTCCATTAATCTGGTCTACCTGTGTACATACACATTAAAACAACCATGCATACAGCCATGATACATGTACATAACTACTTGTGTGTACATTTGTGACACCATCCCCCATGGGAAAAAGAAAGCCTTGTCGTAGCAAGGGTTTCTTTTACCTTCACAATTTCTCACTGTTATTTACAATGAATGTGAGGTACAATCCAAGTCAAGCAACAATAATCACATACTATCACATGCCTTTTGAATAGCTGCATTAATTCCATGTTCTCTTTTCATGGATACCATTTACAATGATATTGCTTGGATTCTTGGAGCTTATACATGTACAATCATGTCAAACTGTTTTGCATACATTAATGGATATATGCTAAACACATACAATGTACACTGTAAGTGATATGCGGTGAAAACTTTTCACCTTCGATACTCTCTTCATGTTACACTCTTGACAAAGCGTCAGCAATTACATTATTTTTGCCTGCCACATGTTTGATTTTGAGTGCATATGGCTGCGTCATCATGCTCCATCTGAACAATCTGTTGTTCTTCATTTTGAACCGGTCTAAAAAGACCAAGGGGTTGTGGTCAGTATAGACCGTGATCTCCCCTTTGCTATTGGTCAAGTACACTTCATATTGCTGGAGGGCAAGGATGAGACTGAGAGCCTCCTTCTCGATAGTTGAGTATTTTTTCTGGTATGCGTTCAACTTTTTGGAAAAGTAGCTAACCGGACGTTCAGTGCCTTCTTCATCTTCTTGGAGCAAAACCGCTCCCACTCCTACATCACTAGCATCTATTGCCACTTTGAATGGCTTTTGGAAGTCAGGAGCTGCCAAAACAGGCTCATTAGCAAGGACTGCTTTTAGTTTCTCGAAGGCTCTTTGACACTCATCAGTCCAGGTGTACTTTGCCTTGCCCTTCAGCAGGTTTGTTAGGGGGGTGACTACAGTGCTGAAATTTGTCCTTCCCGGACAAGCCCCCAATTTTGTTACGACCAAAATCACTCTGAGAATGATCGCACAAAAGAAACAATCAACTAATGTTCAGGCGGTTTATTAACAGCGATATTGTGGGTACAGACTCGTAATCGGTTTTCACATCAGTACAATAATGATCAATAGAAACAGTTACAAATCAGTAATAGAATCACTTACACTTAATACATGCAGTATCCCTGGAAATGTCCAAATACGATGCTCGATACACAATCGATACACAATCGATACATCAATCTTCCCACTTGACTCTAGTGACAAATTACCTTAATCAGTGGAAAGTTTTTTTTCAGTAGCGTGCCACCACTTATTTTAAGTGATTATTTTGTTATAAATGTAAAAGAAAGGCAATCATGAGTGCCTTGTCATGTTTTCATGACATTTGTGTAATTATGTGAATCATGGTCTTAGTTGAAACTTGTTATGGTAATCTGCTATACTTCCATGTGCCTCAAATCATTGTAATCTCAATATATCTCTCCCTTTTTTTTTTTACCCATTCTTTTGATAGAGAAGACATGTATCTTGAATAATTAATATGTTATGGTAATGAGCAAGTTGTACCAGCTATTCCACAGAGACACTAATGTATACTAAATATTACTCCTATAATTTGTTGCGGCAAACGAAATAACAGTACTCTTGACATACATTTTACCACATGGCCACAACTCAACACGGTAGACATTCTTGCATGTCTACACTCATATACATGTATACTTGATACACTGTTGGCCCACTGTCTACTTTTGTATCACTGGTAATATCTATGAAATTAATTTTATATTAATGAGAATATATTTTCATATTGTAGTATA
Source organism: Diadema setosum (assembly GCA_033980235.1). Lineage (NCBI taxonomy): Eukaryota > Metazoa > Echinodermata > Echinoidea > Diadematoida > Diadematidae > Diadema > Diadema setosum. Next base: position 2,855,643 of record CM067067.1, on the reverse strand, counting down.
TCTGTCATACAATGATGACTTTATTGACTTCAATGTTAGATGTCAATTTACATTTTGAAAGGAGTTCTATTGTTGACACTGGATGTTGAGCCAGAACGTAAATGTGCTATACAGTGTAATATCAAAAGTGGGACATAATATGGCATACATTTATAATATGAAGCTATACAAGAATAATCATGTGAAACACATAGATTAGTCATGAAAAATGCTCCAAGAGCACAAAAAAAGTTGCAATTGCAATCACTGGCTGAATAGATGGATTATTTTGTTCAAGTTCAAGTAGTAGAACTTCCATTATATGGGCAGTGGAAGGGGCGGGGGGGCACTGTTGTCCCTGCTTGAGACCTCCTCTTAGGCTATTTAGCCCCCCCCCCCCCCCCTTTTTTAAGATACTCCTTCATTATACTTTGCTTCTTTTAGGCATACTTCTTTGTTTATTTTTGTTTTGTAATCTCGTACAATGTATGCCTTTGTGAACTGAAATATGAATATTAAAAATTGTGAAAACAAGGGTCATTGTAGACTGACTTTAATGAAAACGTATTATTGGAAGTCATGTTCAAATTTGTGAAATGCTTCCATTGAGATGTTTTTATTGCAACTGATTGACAAATTGCCTTACATGGACGTAAATAAGCACTGATTTGATCAGTGTTTTAGTAGTAGCCATGATAAAAATCATGGGGCGTACATACTCGAACAGGATTCGAACCTACGACCTCCTGACGACAGGCGTGACGACAGGCGTCATCTCCAAGCTCGAGTATGTATGCCCATGATTTTTATCATAGCTATTACTAAAGCACTGATCAATTCAGTGCTTATTTACGTTGATGTAGGGCAATTTGTCAATCATTTGTATTAGTCATGTGTTTCCACTTTTCTTACATGTAAGTTTTCGATATGTTTGCACCCGTAACATTGATGCCTTTTGCAAACTGCCTCTAGTCTCGATAAGTAGCAACAAATTTTGAGACTTACAAATAGTAGGCAGAATGATCCATTGTCCCATAACAGAGGCGGATCCAGGAATTCCATAAAGAGGTGCCTTTAAAATTAAAGGGGGGGGGGCACATGCACCCCTCCCCCTTTTTTTCTTGTTATTTACTTTGTTTTTACAGAAATTAAAGGGGGGGGGGGGGGCTCCCAGTGTGCTCCTCTCTGGATCCGCCACTGCATAATGATGTTGTTATATGAGAATATTCAAATGAACTTGTGTTCCAACTCTTTCATAATATTGTACATTCCTGGCATACCAGCGTAATCTCCGTTCTCAGAAAGAAAAAAAAAAAACAAAGTGTTTTCGCAGTTCCATAGGAAGCAATTATTGCAGTTGAAGCAGCTACTTCATTAAAGTCCCGAGGAATTTCACTTTACTTCAGATCTGTGAGATTTACCATTTACTAGCACTGGACAATTGCTAAATCTAACCAATCATTAAATTATTCTGCAGAGGATATTGATTGACATTTCACTTCTCTTTAGTAGTCCAGAAATTAATATAGATGGAATTTCAGGCACAATCGGGATGAGTAGGATTATTCATGTATGTATGTATATGTATATCTATCTATATATATAGAGAGAGAGAGCACCGGTCTAGTAATCCGGAGGTCTCGGGTTCGAATCCCGATGAAAACCCATTTTCTTTGCTCAAAGTTTTCGCAATTTATTATTACAATCGTTTCTGGTCAGTTTTTCCTTCCTTGTTTCAAAATATATTACAAAAAAGCTGCATCGCTTCGGCGATCCCTCACATTTATTCCAAAGTTGATTTACATCATTTGGGTTTATGTCAGGTTAATGTGTGTGTGTGTGGCACACATGCACACACTATAGCTTCTGACCACACGAGCAAAGAGAATTAAGGGTTTGGGACGAACACCGATCTAGGGCTTTCAATAGCTCAGTCGGTAGAGCACCGGTCTAATAATCCGGAGGTCTCGGGTTCGAATCCCGATGAAAACCCATTTTCTTTGCTCAAAGTTTTCGCAATTTATATATATATGTATGTATATATATCTATCTATCTATATATATATATATATATATATATATATATATATATATATATATATATATATTTGTATAATATATATATATATATATATATATATATATATATATATATATATGTACATATATAGATAGATAGATATAGATATATGTAATAACATAGAACATATATCATTCATATATATGGGGCCCGTTGCATAAAAGTTACTATTATGGTAACTTTGCCATCCAATGGTAACTACCATGGCAACAATACTCAACAGCCAATCAAAATCAAGAATTCCATGGAAGTTACCATTGGATGGCAAAGTTACCATAATTGTAACTTTTATGCAACGGGCCCCTGATCTAAGTCAGTCTAACCACCAGCGCCTGTGACGATAATTGTGAAAAGCTACAAAGTGTTGTCTGTCTTTCTGCCATGATAGTGGTATACTGCACACATAATGAATGCTCGTCTACTTATACAAGTATTGCCGGTGGTCAGCAAGGGAAAGGGTATACTTCGTTTGTTAGGGGGGAATTCTTCTTCTTCTTCTTTTCTTTTTTCTTTTTTTTTTTGGGGGGGGGGGGGGGCACATGAAAAGATATAATTCCAGGGCTGCGACGCCTCCTTTATAGTGTCCAATGGTAGGTACTTTTGTCTTACAATGTTGTCGTCAACAATCTATTGTTTTCAATCATTCGAATTTGTTATGATGACAATAATGACACTTAGATCATAACTTCATCCAGGAGATTGTCCACAGCCCAAACGCTCCTCGGCACTCAATTATGGAAAACGCCAAACTAGAATAGATTTTAAATAATCAATGGGTAAGCTAAACAGCCGAAGAGATAAAAAGAAAAACAAAACAAAACAAAACAAAACAACCACAACCACAAGTATACATAAAAAGGAACAGGAAAATGGGAAAAAAATGATACGGATAATAGGTAATGATAATACCCAAGGGTGATAATGATAGTGATGATGATGATGATTCTGTAATATTGATAATAACGACAATCGTAATAATGTTAATGAAATTGTCTTCTTCTTCTTGTTTTTTAAACCAAAGGTAGCCTCTTCAGTGATGCTAGTAGCACTGATCTCCCAGAGCCTTGCGTTTATGCTCATTTTACCTCAGCATCTTCTGGTCAAGAGGGATATAATTGGTGAAAATGGATTTGCTCGGGATTTGAACTCGGCAAGACCTTCGTTTGAAAGTCCAGAGCTCGTACACTGCAAAAACATCGGTGTTAGATTTAACACCATGGGTGTTTAATCTAACACCGATCAAGTGGGACCACAATGTCACCGCATGATGTTGATTTGATATTGCTGGGGTTAATGTCGATACCCGTTAATGTATAACACCCGTCCAGCTTCAATAAGAGACCACACCAACTGGTGTTACTGTGGTGTAAATGTGTTCACACCTCTTTATTTTTTTTTAAATCAAGTACTTTATCTGAAAATTCTTGATCGTCTTGTTGAAGTTCAAAATCAACAAGAAGATATAGAACAGCAACTAAGAAATGCGAATATTCAATAAACGATTTTATATGTTTATATTGAATTGACACCCGAACGTGTTAATCTAACAAATGAGCACCGAAAAATTTAACACCAGCTTGGTGTTTTACATTAAACACCGGACTTTTTACAGTGTATCAGGACAACCCCCCCCCCCCCCCCCCCCCTCCACACACACACACATACACAACCCCCGGCTAAATACTGGTTAGTCGTGTCAGTGATATGGTTAAAAGTAATGATTTTAACAGTGGATAGGATTAGGTCTGGTGTTAGAGTTTGTGGTAGGATTAGGATTAGGTTCAAGGTTAGGATTGGGGTTAGGGTCAGGGGAAAGTATGCATGGGGTAATTGTCCAGGAGGTAATTGTCCTGGAACCCCAGAACTTTACCCACAGTACTATACATTGACCAGTCGTTTGAATAGGCGTCAGTAGTCGCGGAAACATCACAGGGCAATCTGACAATTCATGCCCAAAACAATTAATCCCCCCCAACTTGAACAGGCTTTATTTGTAGTATATTTCTATATATGACATTGACGAACAGTACAGGTATGAATGAAGAGTGAGGCCTTTAATTTACATTGTTTTGTTACGCTGTAGACCTGACTTCTTTACGCCGCTACATAGGCGTATATACCATTGTCGATTGTATACATCCGGAAACCAATGAGGAAAGGGGCGTTCCGGTGGTTTCAAAACTTTCCTTTGTGTTATTTCCGGTTGTACAATTTTCGGGGAGACATATAACTTTTGTGAATTAGAATGAGGAAAGAAAGTTGATAAACATTGAACAGACGCCAACATAAACATTCGTCCGATGGCCCAAAGTAAATTAAATGTTTGGAAGAGTTTTGACGCATCATACGTATTGTAAAAAGTATGCACATTCATTTGACAAAACGAATTATCATTGTTCTCCATATTCAATCCTCGTCGAACTCTATGATGTGATTCTACGATGTCTTAGATGTTAGTATTTTTCCATTGCAAAATTAATCGTTCGTTTTCTTTGTGTCGTTCTGCTTTTGTTACATTACCATATTTCGTCGAGTTTCCTTCTACCTAGAGAAGTCGACGCATTTGTAATTATCTATATCGTAAAATTCTTCATGTTCTTGTGGATTGTGTACTCAACTGATCTATCTGCATTCACTTAAATCATGTTTTGTTGTTGTTGTTGTTGTTGTTGTTTTTTTTTTTTTTTTTTGGGGGGGAGGGTTTGGTGTGTGTGTGTTGTATAAGCAATGGATACGCTAGAACTTCACACGCAGTCCACATGTAGATTTTATCTGTGTGCGTCCTCCCTTTCGCGGAAACGTTCTTTACAATGCTTGCGGGGGGGGGGGGCGGCAAATGAGCCCCACTTGTGGCCTGCGTAATGAAAAGCAAATACCTCGGACTATGGGCGGAGTTTGCAGCGCTACTTGCCATTGGATAAGAGTAGAATCTCGTTCAGAAAGTATCCGCACCGACTGTCCAGACGATAGTCCGCAGGATTCGGCATCTTTTTATTCGTAACCGCGGATAAAGCGAAATACATGTATCTCTTCTCAGAAATAAGTGTGTGGGCGCTTCTTCTTCGTATCTGCTACAGTACTTCTTTGTGTTATGTTTTTTATTGTCTTACGTAATTAGGAGGGACACTGGTACGGAGTAGAAAGCCGCGTACGCTGAAAAGGCGTGAGTGTAATCTCTTTGAAGTGGAAATCATAATATTTGGTCACATGACAAAAACACACGCCAGGAGTACAACGTGCTGGGTCAGACCGGCAAGTCGCGGGCTTGTAGTACGGACGCCGGTGAGAACGTGGGCGGGATGGACCACTGATGCTGTCGTGTGGATATGGCTCGATATTAGCCCAGAGGAAAAATAACTGTTGTTTTTGTGCATTGCAGACTTCTTCTTTTCCCTGACTGTGTGCCACGATTCATCACGAGCACTTGGGTGACTGCACTGTGCTTCGACGAAGCTGATGTATGCAGAATATTTTAGCAAGTTTACTGTAGAGCGCAAGCGCATAATTACCATCTAACCACTTGAATTGAATCTCACGATGTAAATATTTTATGAAAACAGAAGTTGCCGTTACATGACCTTGCCGTAGAGAATCTCAACACCTCGACCCGTGTAGACTCTCAAGTTCAGCTTTTCTTGCCTATAAATTGTAAATTATCAAATTCCGACAAGGAGTTGTTCTGTAGTTACTGGCTCAGCGGTATCTACTTCACGCAGCATGGCTTCACCGACCCCTGCAGCGAGCCGTCGGGCGTGGCTCTCCGTTCCCATCGTACGGCTGTATCTGCTCGCTCTCCTCTGCTCTGAGGCAAGTATATGAATTTCATATCGAGCTTTTGAATCGCTATTTGGGATTGCCGCAATATCGGATATTAATCGCATTTGTGTTCAGTCAAGGTGAGCGTAGAATTATTCATAAAACTCTCTATCATAACAATAAAAAAAAAAAAATAAATAAAAAATAACCATAATCCAGCGAGACAGATGGTGAGAATATACACCTGTATTTCACGTTTGGCTCGTTTCCGAATCTGTGTTCATGAAGACCTGACGACGATACTGCAGTCCTGATAGTCGACATATGTCAAAGGTCCTTGAATACAGAGACGAGCTGCACTGATCGCTTGTGACAGATTGAGATGTGAAGTAGGTCGAACCGTGCCCCCGGTATCCTCCTCATCTCTGTTCTGCCATGGGCTGACCACTTGTGCTTGGGTCAGCGTGTGAAGAGAGAGAGAGAAGGAACTCTCCGTGAAAGGAAGGGACATCCATGGAGCTACATCTCTATGGGACATCCGTCCCATCATCGTCATGAACGTCTTGCCATCATCCGACCAGCTGTATTCCTCTTGAATTCCTTGCTGCGTCCTTGCTGCATTATGACTCATTCTTCCCTCCAACAGCCACCCCACCCCCATTAACTCATCACAAACCCCATATGCCCGAGTTCCCATCGCACATGAGTTAATTACATGGTTCCGCACAGGCACATTATTTCGTTTGATACATAATTCATTACCCATATAGAAGAATCATACCGAACCACCGAGAGAAACGTGCAGTGATTTTCGATTGGATGAACTCAGACATGGCTACGTCAGTCCACGGAGAAGTGGCCGGCGAGATACCCCGAATATAGTACGTACGAAAGGGTATCCTCATTAAAACCAGGGAGGTGGAAGAAAATTCAGAATGTGAGATTTCGTGATTATTACCTATCAGGCTGTATAAAATAAGTCTCTTGCTGAGGCGTTCAGTGTCCCCACACAGGTCTCTCATGGACATAAAACGGTTGAAATATACGAGAAAGAGAGGGTGAACGTTCGAGGGAGGGAGAGAGACAAATAATATAATAATTATTTGCTTTAGATGCCACAGGGACCTTTTTATTTTAAGATGTAGAAACTAAGGAAATTTAATTACTCCACTATTTTTTTCGCAGGTATCGTTTCCATTAAAACAATTAATTTGTTTCTGTTGTTTTCACCAAACATTTCGCCTATATCTTGCATTGATTATATAGAGTTTATTATTTGAATGCATATACTTGTGAGGCGGGGGGGGGGGTGAATAAGTGAAATCCTGTCTCAGTCTGTTTATCTGCTGATGAAATTCATTCCACTTTCCTCTGTTGGATGAGGAATGGAATACAGGCCCTATAATCGTTAATACGTGTAATATTATGTGCAGTACTCCTGTTTGTGTCAGCGGTGAATTTCCCATACCTTGCGCGGTCTGCAATCGAATGAGACATAATCGGGTTAGGTGATCAGTAATGTGTTTGATATCACTCGAGTCCCACCACTGTGCCTGTTTCCTGATATATCTCAAATGACTTTCAAACTTGTTTGGGGGATTTTTTCCCCTTTTTTGCGACTTGTTTAACCCTTATGTGCTACGTGAGATAATACGAGTTGTTGTAGAGGCGCTGAAAAATTGAGTTAAGCCCACACTTTGTGAGTAATCAACCCACTTACGAGCAAATTGTACATTACCAGTATATACTCCCAGCCTGATATACTCCACTCTCTAGATAGACAGGTCGGGAAGGGGAGGACGAATAAAGGAAAAAGATAATATAGACAGCACTCGAAAAGACATCTTCAAATAAACAAGTCTAATCAAGTCAGTATGCAGGCGAATGGACCGGAGACTTAATCAATGAGTGATATTTAGTTGTAGACGATAATAAGCAGTCAAGATGGTAGACTTTTTTTTTCTTCAATCGACGTTATATCTATTTATTTGTTCATTATTAATGAATTGATTAATTCATTTGTTTATTTATTGGAGCATAAGACTGATCAGCAGTACAGAACAGAAAATATCAGTTAACAAATGTGTTGAATATGAACAATAATCAAAATACATAATCATAACAATCACATAGGAAATAATAGCTTTGAAAATTCTACATTGACACAAATTCAAATTCAAATACAATTCATAATTAATGTTAAAAACCGCATGATACATATTTTTTGTAAACCCATTTAGTTTAATGTGCTATATTGAGTAATTTGTACGATCATTCATGCTTGAACAAGTTAGGCAAAAAAAAAAAAAGAAAAAGAAAAAAAAAAGATGATACTTAAAAACCCACCCCTTTGCTTCACACACATACATTATTCAGTGGGTGATACGAAGCAAAACTTAACTGTTAAAAATATTTCTGGCTTCAGAGTAACAGAGATGTGTCCGTTTATCACGCAGCGATCTCTATTGAGCCGTCATTACCAGCATATTATACGATGGATTTGTCACCCTTCATAAATCATTGCAATTAAATTACAGTTTTAATTAATAAAGTTTGTCATGACCTTGTAGGGTTATGGCAACCCAAGCAATCCCACATTTTTACTGATACAATCACAGCAGCTTTGACGAAAATCATGGGATATTACAAAATGTAATAGACTTGCTCTGTTTTGTCTGAAATGTGCATTTTGTTTGTCTCCTAAACACGGAAATAATATTTTTGGGAATATTCCGTGTGGATTTTAACCAGTCATTCATGATGTTCAAATTGCTGAAATATTATACTCCTTTGGCTTCAGACAGACATACGCTCTCTAAACTACCAAACAGTGGTCTGCACTTTCTTTTCATGTTATATTTACTGTTTGAATCCGTATATATAGCTGCACATCCGTGCTGCACTATTGTAGTTGAGAACAACTCACTTATAGACACACGTTTTTAAGGAGGAAACTGACAATGGATTAGAAAGTTTCGATGCTCGCGGAAGAGTGGAGATAAAAGGATGATAAGAGTATGGTTGACAGTGTTAGATCATTCTAATAATCACAACGAACAACAGACAAATTTATCAGAAAGAATTGCTTGGTGATGGATCGTTGGCACTTTTAAGTTTTAATGACCTCTTCATCATCTTTTTACAAAATATGCAGTGCAAAAGTGCACGATAACATTAAATGACACTGACAAATAAAAGGAAAAAAGGAAAAAAATCAGAGGGAGTGATCAAGATGATCATGGGGGGGGGGGAACAGAGAGGGAGAGAGAGAGGGAGAAGATTTTACACGTTTTATTAATGATTTTCCGTGATTTATCTTTTTTTTTAATATATATATCGAGGTATTAGGGACAGAACAAAGCCTAAAGAGTTCTAAGAACAAATTCTTTCCGACACAGCTTGATGACGTAAACAATTCAGGATAATATCTAATCCGGTATTTTCTTTCTCTTTCTTCATACTTTCAGTTCAAAGTAAAATCTATTGACATCATGGACTGTGTGAAACAAATCACGTTGAACACAACTACGTGGGATAGCCTTTTAAGATACCTAATATTTTCTCTTTTTTTTGAATGATTTTGTGTCTAATATATGATTTGATGCTCTTTCTAATGGATGACGTTTTGTTGTTTTAACAGACTGACACTGCATTGACGGGAAGACACGTTCTCGCGAAAATCATGCTGTCGTTTTTCTCACAACTGTGCACAGACATCCTGCAAGAACTCAGACATGCATAAGATTTTCACGTCCTCAACAAACACGCTGCGGTTGTCTGTGAAAGTAATTTCTCCGTGTTAAACACAACTCGCCTTTCCCATTTTCACATGAATTGGCTCTCTCAAGTCGAAACGATTTACACTCTGTTAACTCGTACCTGGTAAAGTCGCTTGGTGCACTGCAAAAATAGACACATATGAAAAATGAAAGTATAAACTATCCCCCCCCCCCCAATCGGCATTGTTGACTATAGACAATTAAAATAAAACGAATACAATGAAAATTGAGCAGTACTTTTGGTCCCAGCCGCTCAAAGAGTTTTGTTTTATAATGACGTCATCACCACACCTAATTTGCATATATGGTCTGTGATAGTCGTTGCTTTTTGAAAAATATACATTATGTGTTAAATCCATGAGAGCCGGGGGTTCTGGGGGTGGTGCAGCTCCCCTGACTTTTTGGAGTAGGTGGGAATAGCACCCCCGTGACTGTGAAATAAAAGTTGGGATGGAGTGCTTTTGAAATATAAAGACAAAAAACAAAAGCAAACACACAAATTGGAGTCATAGACCTACTCTACTGACTGAATGAACATCAGCAATGAGTACCCTGGTGAAATTACAATAAAAGAGATACATGGAAAATGGCGCTATGGAACGAGTTTATGACTACTATTGACGTCACCGAGACGCGGTGTGCAGCTTGGTCCCAGCTTGGTCCGTATGGTCCGTATGGTCCGTATGGTCCCAGCTTGGACCGTACACGGTATAGTATAGTGAAGACAGATTATGCTTTATAGGATGATACCAAACATGACGACTGCTATTCTAATATTACAGAATATAGGCCTAATCAATTAAAGTCGAGTGTCCTCACATTTTATATGAGCATTATTCAAGCTTTGAGATGATAATATATCTAATATTGCAGAAATATAATCGATCAAAGTTGAGTTTCCTTACTATACCTTTTGTTCAACCGTAAACATGATACCAGCCATGACGACTGTTATTCTGATATTGCAGAAATATAATCGATCAAAGTAGAGCTTTCTCGAGGACCCTACCTTTTGTAAGAATTGTTTAATCTTTTATAAGATGATACCAAACATGATGACTATGAAACGTCCAAGTTATGTACAGCAAGAACATACAATACGATGACAGAGCAGGAAATCCTACATAATATAATATCTGGCTAAGTCATAAAACATTTGGTAAACTGGGAGATGGTGGTAGAGTGTCTTCTGATCTTGAAATAGTGTTACATTCTAAATATCAGATGTTTGTATAATGGCATGAATGGTGACTATCTTACCGTTAGTACAAGCGTAATGAAATTGGGCATTTAATTGGCATTATCGAATGCGTCGTTAAAAGTCTCCGCATAGTGTAGTCAGTGCGAGCGTATCGTAAAAGACGGAATTTCTATTGTGATATGACACTATCTGAACGGATTCTTGGACAGTTAACTCCCACAGTATAGAGGATGCTAGTTGCAATAACCAAGTTCACAGAAGTAAATCTACATTTCCCTTCATCTTTTATCGCTGTGTATGCGCTGCATCAATTTGACTGATATCACTGTTATATCATGAGCTACAGCTCCATGGTCATATTTGAGAAAAATCGATATGAAAGTAGAATTCCTTCTTTCAAGGATTTTGAAAGAGCACGGAGGCAACTTACGAGTTGTTGCGACATAATTATGCTTAGAAAGGTCACTAATCTCAAATGTAAACACTTTCTGCAACCTTTCATCGACCTACAAGCACGAGAAGGGGGGGGGGGGGGTAGAAAGGAGACCCTCCCTTCATCACCACCAGGGTTGTTTCGATGTCTCTCCTCCCAGTTATAATCAGGAAAGTGGCTCTTCTTTCCACCTCCTGCTTCACTGTATGGCCTCCATCCAGGTCATTCCTCACCTTACGTCCGTCTCGGATATTGCCTTGACCCCTTTCCTCGGTCCCTAGTAAACACCCTTTTCTTGAAGTTGAAGTTCCTACTGCTTCGGGACTGACTTGATGGCTATTCTTTTTTCCTTTTCTTTTTTTTTTTTAAGTGGAACTCTGCTCCACGCATCATGTTCTCGTTAATGGGGGTAGGTGCAGGTGCACCGGTGAAGTTCCCTAAGATAACGCAGCAGTCACGGCGTAATGAATGTTGGTAACACATTTTGACAGCCATGGAAATCGTGAACCCCTTAAAAACTTGCTACTAGTCATTACAACTCTAGAATAATTTGATGGAAAAAAGCTTCCTCCTTTTCAAAAAAAAAAAAACATGTCATTTGAGGTTTAATCTTTATAGATTTTCAAGTTTGTAAAGCTGCGCATGCTCAACAAAATCATTGCAAGACATCTTGGGACAAGTTTGAACCAAATTTCCCAGGTTTTAACGCTGTATTTATGTCAACTGCTTCATAAGATTTGTTGTATATCCTGCATCTGATTCGTTGTTAAACGTTATTGTTTATAATAATCATAAAGTCTATCTATTCTGTTCCTTTAGGATCGAGACATACAGATATTACATATTATGCTTTCCTTTTCGGCGTTGCTTGCTATCTATTAAGAACTATGCAGACTCTCAATTCTAGATGATCTTGCAAATCGAACACGAAACTTAAAAATCTTGATGAACAATCAGAAATAATATCTGTATATTTCAGGAGGCGTGCACATTAATGTATCTCATTAATCTACGTGTAGAAGGGATGAAATTAGATGAGAACGTATAGTAACAAACTATTAGATTAACCTCTTCAACTTCACACATGTCAAAATACTTGCAATCCAGTTTGATGTACACTAGTTGTTGCTACTTAGGTGCAAGGCTCTGACAAGCTTTCTTGATTGTCGGGAAACAAAGTTTGGAAGAAAGATTTAATATGCATAAAGTTTGACCGTGGAGCTATACCTGTATAGCTCCATGGTTCGACCGAAAACACGTCTGTATAGCGTGCAGCTATTATTATGTTATATTGTGCAAGAGAGCCACGCATTCTCCCAGTGGTTGGTACTACAGGCAAGCCCATGCAGTACGCTCTCACTGACAAAATATGGCCAAAGATATTGTTGAGTGTATGAATTACGTTACTTCAAAGAAAATTACAGATTGGTGACTCAGTTTTGGAGAGTGAAAATTCAGTGAATTTGTACTGTACAAGACAGTGAAGAGTGTGAAGTGTTTGAAACGATGTATTGTTTTCGTTTTGTTTGTGTGGATGGGTAGCTGTTGTATCTTTTTCTTTTTATCCAGAGTTATTTCTCGGCACAATCCGAAACTAGACTTATTAAACATATTTAAAAAGTATTAAGGATGGAAGCGTCTGGCCAGCTCCGCGACCGTGAACCTTTCCTCAGGCAGCTGTTCTTTGCCTTCTCTCCGCGGCCTTACCGTATATGGGCATGAGAGAATCCGCGGTAAAAGTATTTTAAATGTCACCGTTATAAAATTATGAATATTCATAGGCCTCATCACTCCTCTCTCTACGGAGGGCGGGATTTGAATTACGATGGCTAGAATGGTTACTGCTGTTTTCTTTATTACCTGTTGTTAAAAGGCTTCGTATCTTTTGTGGGGTAATGCCCATTATGCCGTTGACATAGCTATCTTTTTTTTTAATGTCAAGTTATTAGAAACAACAATTACAGAAAAGCTTTTATTATGAATAGTTAGCTTCGATAACGTATGAATGTATCTAAACCACGGGTACAAGGTCTTGAACATACTAGTCTTGTTTCATGTTCATGTCCTCGTATTTTTGTTTTCCTCTGATTCTCATATACATGTAACTAAAGTTGTAACTTTTCATATAGCACGCCTGTTCGTTGATCAGACACAACCCCTATCTCTTGTTCTTCGTAATTTACTAGCCCTTGATTATTTAAGCACCTACCTATTAACGGTTTGAATAACTCAGTCACCAAGATGATCGTCTGTACACTAGACTAATAAAAATCTAGTTTTGCCAGGAAATTTCGGATAAAAGATCCATGACTTCGCACTTTGCAGAAAGGTGACTGGTGTAAATTACCTGAAGTTACAGGTAAACAAACACGTCTGCAACCTGATCAATAAAATGTAACACGATGGCCCATAGGAGTCTTCGGCGTTGTACGCTGGCGTGTGCTCCGCTCGCGTCTCATTCATGGCGGTATTCATAGTTGGTTTTGAAAGTCAAAGTTACATTGCAGTGAGAAACATAAACGCAAGGAACTTATTAAAACATAATCTCTGGTTTCAGCTTGGTTTTTTATCAAATGTTCAAAATGTGAAGTTCGCACGATTCGTAATGTCATCGTAGAAGTAAAATTACATCTAAAATCAAGTCCGTCCTCAGCTACAGTGGGGTAAATGACCCGGCTTGTTTTGATTGAGTTAAGTACTCATTCAAAACAAACCTGGCGTGCTAATGACCCTAAAGTCAAGGAGCCATGACGATTTCGTTAATGATTAACCCATACGTGCCGACATGATTGTCAAGGGTATTACCATATTGACCGCCTTCTTTGAAAGTGGCGACTTTTGTGTTGTCTGTACGACACCAAACAAACTCTATCTCTCTCTCTCTCTGTAGAGCAGATCTGGAAAAAATTAGTCGACCAACTTGACGGTATTAGATTGCGTCCCTGATTTGAATTGCAGCAATGTGATGTTGTGCATGAGATTAACTGTAACGCTGCATTCAATTCCAAATGCATTCATGATGGAATGAAGGCATCATGACGCAATGAAAGCATCAAGACGCAATCAAAGCATCAGTATAAGTATGTATAGTGCAATGGCGAGCGTGCTGCCTGTGGTCCCATTCCTCAATATCATACGTCATAGGGTCATCATCTCGTAGGAGATTAAGGTACAAGAATAGGTAACAAAATGATAGAGGTATAGGCCCTACAACCTGTACTTAGTGTTAAGACGAGTGCACTAATCTCCGATGTCAAACATCGTCTGTCCTTGTACTATTGTTATCACGATGTACGAAATAACTGGGCTGGGAAGTCAAGTTTGTTTACGGTAATACTACCTTAGTGTTGATGCAGGAGATGATTGTATTGCTAAACTGTGGATTCAACTGACTCTTTGTTTGATTTTTTTTAACTCGGTCGAGTAGGCACTGGTGATGAGATTTACATTCTTACCTCAATACGCCACCTGCTTAAATTAGCTTTGCGAAACATTCTGTCTTGAGATACACTCGCAATATAGGTTTACAAATACGTGTAGATATGAATTATGGAGGTCAAGAAGAAAGCAGAACACGATTGTCTTCTGAATTCGAATGGAGTGCAATATATTCCAGGTATCTCGTCAGTTATTGTATTATCGTAGCAGGCAGAATTAGCTAAAAAGTTTTGAGTTGAGTTACCTGGTTGCAGTACTGACTATTCGAGTTCCGTGATTGCTTTAAGAAAATACCATATTACAAAATGTGAGAATCAATTACACTGACATGCAAAATATTCCTCTGATATAAAATGTGCTTGATTGAAATCAAGTCCGTTTCCTATCACGAAGATTAGCGAATTCATACAGGCACCAGGCATTAACGGTACAAGGTAAGTTTCTCACATGGTCATTCCCCTGCGAAATATCAATTCAGATGATTTCCTTGTCTCGAATTCGACAAGAAACAACATGTAAATGATTTTATTTTCAGACCTGGTGATCTAATTTTGATGAATAAACAATAATTCTCTTTCATAGGTCCTTTGGAGAAATCACAATCACAGTATAGATAGCTGTCATCAATATTTATCATGTTTATAGAAACAGGAACCAATAAATATCATTATTTTTTTCACATATATGGACAATAAGAAGATTGGTGAATTCATAAAATTTCTCATCATCATAAATCATATGGCCTAATTACTTATTGTACAGACAGATTCACCAGCAAGTTATGAAAAAACGAGGAAGATGAAAAAGGAAGTAGAAAACTGATAATTTCAACTATTCGTTTTAATGCAATTGTTTTACGGTTTTCGGTCACTTGTACTGAAAGCTTACCCAGCTTAATTCATAGATCCCGTTTAATAGGATGTGTATTGAATCTTCTACTATATATTAAAAATGTACCAAGTTATGTTGAAGGGCAAAACTACTCTTTTGTGTCGGGAAGTCTGAATAATATTGTAGTCACGCTGCTTCCTCCCAGACCACTGCCGCTGGTTGGTCTATAGGACAGGAAACCGAGAAAGAACCACAATAAAGAGCTACTTACAAATAATAAAAGATAAATATGAATGGACTGAGGGGATTGAATGCTAGCCAAGCAGGAAACACGTCCATCTGCGGGACGCGGAAATACTAAAAGGAAGTTACTTTTAAAAACGGAATTGTAATGCGTTGTTAAGATTGGACGGGAGTAAAAGAAAACATGATTCAACTGTATTTTGATTTTTCCTTTTTTTTCCCCACGAAACGGTGAGATCAGTTTTTTTTAGAATCATTTTGATTTGGGTGAGAAGATGGTATCATCCTCTCATAAATTATTTGTAGAGAAAAGTAAAGATTATCATGAAACCATTCTCGTCACTATACCAACTAATTAAGTTATTATAGAAATAAGTTCTTACATAATTAAAAATTTAGAATAACTTGAAGTGGAATATGTCATTTCCTCTTTGTGATTAAATTTCATTCAATTAAATCTATTTCATTAAGAGTTTTGTGCAGATCAGTGAGTGAGTTGTGGCATCACAACTTGTTTGGTTTGTGTATAATTGTTTAATGAAACGCGTGAAATTCTGAAGTTCTGTATTTTCTGATTATAGCGCCCACTTTTCGGCGCAGTTGGTTTTCATCTCATCATCCCAGACAACATGAACAGGAAGTGCAGTATTATAACTTTAAAATCCCATCGGTGGCCACGCTTAACATGAAACAGGGAGGTGGGACGAAATACTCATCTCCCTTTCTGAAATGAAGAATTCTGTTTTTTTTTTTTTCACAATGACTGCTAATCTTTTTGTGATTTTATGTGATTGTGAATGATAATAATAATAATGATGATGGTAATAATAATAATAATAATAATAATAATAACAATAACAATATACAATACATTTATTAGGCGCTTAATACGGACGTTTCTAAGAGCACATTGTGCAGCAATAAAACATTTGATTGAATAGAGAAGAAAAGATTGGACACTATAAGCAAGAGATGAGATGTAGAGAGAAAGAAGGGGGGGGGGGGGGAGAAGGCAGTGGAGAGGGTGGGGGCGGGAGTCAGGGGGAGGAGATTCGCCGTGGAGGCCCCGCCCACCGCGCTCTCCTCGCACTCAGTTACAAGCACAGTCCCGCGGGAAAATATGAGGAGAAGGAGTCTGGATGTTCGTTTCCTGTGCCGCCTCTCCCGTCATCCCTCGCAGGGTTCGACATGGGGTCGTCAAGAGCGACCAAGCAAACAAATAACATGATTCAGTCCTCGAAATTTTCTAAAATATTCATAATGCTTGTTCATAATCGTCATACTTCGTAAACACTGGGAAAGCAGGTCATGGCAATGAAATTATGTCACTCTACTAAAACAGTTCAGTTGGAAATGGCGGGAGATGTCGAGATGCTGGCTGGAACTTTTTCAAAATCAACCGGAAATTACGCAAAATACAACCCAATGGATCGACCTTTAAAATTCCAACCTTGTTGTATTACAGGAGAAAACACAGTGAATGATGGTTCGAGGTCTTTACTGGCTGTCACTTGTTCTTCTCATTTTTTTTTTTTTTTTTTTACCAGCCCAGCTATAATTGCCACTAGCCCGACTACCACCACTTCTACTCCTACTAACACTAAAATGTTTATACTACTTCTACAACCACTACTTTTACTCTTGCTACTACTCTTTCTGCTTCTTCTATATACTTTTACTACTTATACTACTACTACTACTACTACTACTACTACTACTACTACTGCTGCTGCTGCTGCTGCTGCTGCTGCTGCTGCTACAACAACTACTATTACAACTACTTTACTGTTTGCAGGCCTACCACTACTTTTACTTACAACTACGACTTCAGCCACTTTTCATACTGCTGTGTTAGTCACGGTATGGTGTAGATGCTTCTACTATTCTGCCCCTTTAATTTAGGAAGTATCTTTATCATGAGTGCAACCTTTTGTGATGTCACTACTCTTTCCGCTGCTATTGGATTTATGTGCGAAGTATATTACCACCGTTACTGTCGTAATAATCATTACGATGTATTTTGATGTATCCCAACAACAACAACTATACAACAATATTGGTAAAAACTACTCCTGTTACTGCTACTTTGTTGCTCTCTATATGGACGTATTCCTCCTGCCTCCTTCCGGCAAAGTGTAAAGAGATATTTAGGTTGGAAAGGTAGAGATAGATAGGACAAACAGGGAGATAAACAGGACAGTGGAAAAGGATGAAAAAGAAAAGAGACAGATAGGATCCAGTGGGATAAGATATCATCTCTATGAATTGACGAAAAATCTTTCTGAAAACCAAACCCAAATGCTCTAATGTTGCCTTAGACAAAATTCTACAGGGAGTTAGTATTCCTTTCAACCTAACATTGTTACAGTTATCAAAAAAAAAAAAAAAAAAGAAGAAGAAGAAGAAGAAAGGATAAGATGGATGTACTGTCTTGGAGGGCATCGTGCGCGTTTAGACGTATATTTGGTTACAGAAGAATATTGAGAAGAACGAAAGCAAAAGGTCAGACCCTGGTCTATTGCATGCGATGACAGTAAGGCGGCATACGACTCGGGACTGTCATCCCGACTTCGAAACCTGCCGTGCGCCAACACATTTTGAAGAGACAGTGTCACACAGGATCTTCCTAGACCCAAGTGAAAAAAAAAAATGGGATGGGTGCCCAGACATTAATTTGGTGATGGTTGGGCAGTAGTAATAAGTCTTTTTGTGGAGCTAGAGCGAGACTGAAGAGGATATCCCTGGTAAATTATGCTCACGATATTATTCTAATCAAAAACAGACAAGAATATCTGACTAAAAGACTGCCTCGTCTTTGTCAATGCGGACGATTGTTTTGATGAAGCGATCTGCCAATCCCATCCCAAACCGCCCGCCTCTCCGTGCCCTTCAAACCGCTGGATGTTGCCAAGCTCACGGCAGTCGGATGAGCCTTGACACATAGCGCGTGTGATAGGGTCATACGAGAATGAGGTGATTTTGTGTTTTGGCGGAAGTGTGAGGCAAGATCGATTTACAACCGACTTCCGGATTCTCCTCCTACGCGGACAGACGGATTGCCGAGCAGCCGCTGAGCAGCAAGGAGACAGAAACTCAACGTGTTCATGATGATGGCGCAGTGTGAACCACTCTGAACACAAGCTGAGAAAGAATTTTTACCTTAATATATCACATGATCTAAAGAATAAATAAAAACAAAATCATGGAGGAGAGGATTAAGGCTGATAGTTAACAGTAAAAATTGGTACACGTGACATTCTAAAATCTATCATAACGAATGCTTTCGATAAAAATATACCTCCATAATCAGATGCTATTCTATAGCCATTGGTAAGCATGTAAGGTTTACATCAATGTAATCTGGCACGCGTCCAAAAACAACAATAACACTACTACTTCAAATGCTGCTGCTGATGATGTTGATATATAGATAATATTAGTAATGATAGGTAATAGCAACAACAACATCAACAATAACAACAACAATGATAATGATGATGACGATACTACTACTACTACTAATAATAATAATTATTATTACTATCATAATGATAATAACAGCTTTTAATACTATCATACGAGACAAAATGATAAGAATAACGGTCATATTAGTGATCCATTGTAGTCTCTTATAGTTGTTAACAACAAAATCACAAAGGGTCCAGGACCTCAGGTCGATGCCATTGATAGGTATCCATCTCTATAAGTCAAGAGAAACAGCACAGGTAAACACAATATTTCCCTCAAAGAGTATTAACACTACAGCAGTCCACTATCATAATTTATAACAGTACTCCCACTAAAATTGTGACTAACATTCAGGATTCGTTACACACAAAATGTCAAGATGTATGAACATTGATTGCTTTGTATGCAGCACGCTTACGTTATTCAAAATAAGAAAAATGAATGCATATCTTGACTCAAGTCGTCGCTGAAGTAATTTGAACTCAATTTTATAGAATTAATGCATGCATTGATTTGCAGCATTTAGTATGGGAGGGAAAAAAAATATGTGTAGCTGTTATGGAGCATACTATAGAACCTGCCAGGCATGGCGGGGAAGTTGTGTTGTCAACAGCACATACAAGAGCTTCAATATTTTAACATTTATGTTACAATTCTTTTTAATCCTGCGCGACGTCGGAGCCATTAAGGTCCGGTATGTTATGCAAATTTATACAGAGACTTCGACAAACACTCTGCGGAGATAGTGTAGCCGCGTTTGGAGGCTGTAGAGATGAGACGTGCTTTTATTTCAATAGATGGTGATGCAATTTAGAGAAATGTAGATCCATCCTACTCTAATGCATGGATGTAACGGCACGATGTACGGCGCAGAGCGGCTGTATTGTTCTACGTCGAAAATGCGCATGTATACAGTCTGAACTAAACATGCGAAATCACAGCACACACACAGTTCAGTCTTCATTAGTGACGCCACGTTACACTCGTTTGCTACCGCTTGTCTAGAGGAGTGTTGAAGGGTTGCCCTTTGCCAATATTACTGGTACTTTTTAGCTACTCTTCGAGGTGGCCACGTTTTGAATTCAAGGCTATTTTTCATTCTTATGGAGATATTCTTATCATCAAAATTTACCGTTGATATGATAACAGAAAACGGTAGGCCTACAACTATGATTATGCACATACATTCATAATACATGTACGCACATACACATTGCATTATTTTGAAAAGAGTGACATTTTAGCGCAAATTCGATATCATGGAGTTTCCATGATTTATCAGACATTTCATTTCTGTACACATGACAATAAATTTTTATTTGAGCGAGTTCGCGTGAAGATAAATATTATCGTGAGTTCCTCCACAGTCACGTGCTTAACTCAGACACTGTTCGTCAGTTATTCCTATTGAAAAAGAAACAGCTCTATAAACAAACAAACAAAATTTAATAAACAAACAAACAAACAAACAAACCCAAACATATCTGATTGGTCCTGCATGTCGCTGTGGTTAATGAAATTGAAGTTATCAAAACTATTATTTTTTTTTTAAACTGATGTTCAGCTATGTTGTCGCCTATGTGGATGATGATAATGATAACTCTAAGTCAACTTTAATCAATATCAGATTTTACAAGTTTCAAACATTAATGACACTTGGGGATGCATCTCAATGGGCCACTTATTTTCCATTGCATTCTAATATTTTTTTTTCTGTCAACCTTCCAAAGTGTGCATTGCTATTTTTTTTATCTTTAATGAGATTGTATGTATAGTTTGATATACCTCATGATACTTTTATTCTTTTTAAATGATAGTGATAATAAATGACAATTAAATGATGTTTCAATGTTTGTGGATGAATGGAAATAAATGTCAATTGAGTTGAATTGAACTGAATTTCTTTGCAAATCATTGCTCAAGATGAGGACATGTGACATGAAATGCATTCCCGTGTTGGGAGCACACTCAAATCACACTTTCATTCTAGTAAGGGTTTCACTGTGGAGAGTTTGCCGTCTAAAAACAGAGAAGCGGAAGTTGAAGCTCATTTCTTCAAACTCGTCTGTTACGAGAATGCCACCGGGAAACGCACTTGAGACAAGAAAAAAAAAAGAAAAGAAAAAGAAAACCAAGCACACAAACAAACAAGCAAGAACAAAGGAAACACTCTAATCTCGTGATGAAAGGTACGACCAGTGGGTTTATTCTCAACCAGCTGAAATAAATCTTGACCTTGAGAGGAAGCTTAGATCAGGCTTCCATTCCAGCAATTGGCACGATCAATATGATTATGATAATAACCCCAAACTATCCGCGATATCCTTCCGCTTGAAATTCTAACACATCTCTTTTTCATCTCCTTAATGTAGACAGTAAACATTACTGATATTGCTCAGGCATTGTCAGATAATCGACGGTTATGATAATTTGTGGATGTGATATATATATAGAGGAATGAAATTTACGAGATGGAGTAAAGAAACTATGAAATCGAAAGTGAAGATAAATTCTACGCATTTTCTTGCCGCATCGTTATTCTTATATAACCACCATATTGATAGTCGGAAAGAAATATTGAAAACGTTGATTGGAAAAAGGAAGAAGTGTCAGTTCGCGCTTGAATTGATTACATAAACGACAATAATCAAGAAATCAACATTTCGTATCAGCGTTCTGCGAACAATGCTCTTTGATATGAATACGAATATATATATATATATATATATATATATATATATATATATATATATATATATATATATATATATTTATATATATATATACATGTATGAGATTCAGATTCAACGTTGTTTGCTTTTAATGTG
This sequence comes from Diadema setosum, assembly GCA_033980235.1. NCBI lineage: Eukaryota > Metazoa > Echinodermata > Echinoidea > Diadematoida > Diadematidae > Diadema > Diadema setosum. The sequence continues at coordinate 2,833,607 of CM067067.1, read as the reverse complement.
CGACAAAAATTCCAATAAGCGATGATTGATGCTTTGATGATCAAACGCACTTGCAGTCTTGCATCGCTCATTCACAAACTAACTCGGGCAAAATAGCTGTGAACATGCTTCAAGAAGGAGATACGGTATTAATGTCACATAAAAACTATACAAAGAAATGTCGGCAATTCTGAAGGATATTATGTATCTTAATGTATGTTACGAAATGACAGCCCAGGTGTATTGTTCTTCTCCCACCATTCTGTGAAGAACTTTTAGTAAACTTTCGTTTTCTAGCTCCTCTTTCAACTTCTCCACCAGGTAATTGTGGTCCACTGTTTATTATTAAACAATAAAAAGGAACTGACAGAGTTTTCCATGTCATCCGATTCAGCCATTGAGTGTCAACTGCAACATCCGCTTCTCTGAAAACAATGACTTACTTGAAAAGAGTTGATTGTTTCTCCGCTATACAGCAAAATGAAAGTTTTACGGCCTCCCGTATGTAAAAAGATCCTCTATCATAAGCAAACCACTAACAAAGCTAAAACATACCACTTTCTTTGCAAACACATTACCTTGCTTGTCTTCCTCTTTCTCTTTGATAAACCGACTACCATATCTCAATTGCTAACGATAATCTTCGATGTAATATCACGTTATCGTTTGGTTTTCCCCTTTCATATTCTTTCTATTCTTGACATAAAGTTGTCCCCTATCTGTTTACGTATAGCTATACCACAATTCGAGTATAAAGTTGACACAAATGTGAAAGCGGCTAAAAGCTTCGCAGCTATCTGACCATGATGACGTTACAAACAGATCATCTGATTTTATTGAGACAATAAACTTTCATTTCTCCGGATCGATTTATATGATCCTCTCCCTGAATACAAAAGTCGAAGCATGACAGAGATTCAATTCATTGTACTTAATGGAATGCATGCAAACACACTTCATATGGTTATTGTTTTACTATAAATCATAAAAATAATTCTGTTGCTTATTCGATAACCCCGATATAGGGTGACAACATTACATATAGACTCCATGAGTTCTTGGGTATAAAGCACCATTCTGATTTGCACAATTTTGTCACTAGATGTATTGAGAGAAAATAAAGGTTATTGCTATAATATTCCTAGCTCAAAGAGACCAAACATGAAAGGCGTTTCTTCCTCTTCTTCTTTTTCTTCGTGACAGGCATAGAAGGTTTCCGTCTTCTCGAAAAGGTTGTCTGTCTGTGCAAATGTTTTCACTAAGTTATTGTTTACTTAATATGGGGCCCGTTGCATAAAAGTTACTATTATGGTAACTTTAATTGCCATCTAATGGTAACTACCATGGCAACAACACTCAACATCCAAACAAAATCAAGAATTCCATGAAAGTTACCATTGGACAATGTTGGATGGCAAAGTTACCATAATTGTAACTTTTATACAACGGGCCCCAGGTGATGTGTTCGAGTCTATCATAATTGGGTGTGAGAGAGTGGGTGGGTGTGAGTGTGTGTATGTGCGTTTGTCTTCCCATTTAGTGTACATTTTCAAATAGGTATTGCTTCTTTTCTTATGAAATAATTCCATATTCGACATACTTACTGTATTCTGACCATGACTTTGAATTGTATGCATGTATTTATCAATTTCAGTCGCTGGGGAAGCGATAACATGTTTTTAAGTTAGCAACCACCGGAGTGGTTGCTTTAAATGTCCTCTAAAGGCAATGAGGATAAGTTGCCTAATTACCTACGGGAACAATCGTTGCTACCAGTGGACTCTTATCAAGGGCTTCAGGATTGAATGTCCATGTTCTTAACCATTCATCAACCAAACTGCATCTTCACTGATGTATGCTCATAGAGGGTTTTCATACGACACTGACTTGACTGAATTCTGTACACTTAAGTTCGTTTAGTCCGGCCCTGTCATTTTGGTGTTATTTTTTTATTATCACATCTCACCAGGCTTTCCAGACTGTGAAGTCGTCTGCCACTTTCTCGCTGAAGCTGGTGAGCTACTCCAATCTTGCAAATCGGGAACTAGATGGAGACTGCTGTGACACAGTGTGGCTGTGTAAAATTGACAAGTGCGACCCCCGATTTAACATATGCCTTCATCGTCAGGGCAGGTAAGAATAAACATGATTGTGTATATCAGAAGAGCGTCTTCAAATTCGGTTTATAACACAGTTCTATGACTGACTAGCAATGATTCCCGACCAGGGCTTTCTTTATTTTCATTTCCCACTGACTTCAGTTTAAGAATGTCTTGTCTCAAATTTTAAAGGCAGGTATTTAGTGCTACATGATTTGCTTATTATGTTATATATCAGAGAGTATGCACAATACTGCCGATATTTTCCTGCTTGCTAGCTGTAGTTTCAGATTAACGACTTGAATTTCCAGCTGTATATAATGTGCCTTTCCCATTTATCGTTGTTTTGCTTTTGTTTTTGTTGAAGCAAGTGTTTCTACTACTACTTCTACTTACTTTATAGAAACCGGCGTGCTGGAATAACCATCAAAAACTGCAAAGAAACAAAGAAACATATAGAAAACAACCACTATGTTGCAGAGTCATGATTGGAGCGATCGCCGTTGCCATTGTCCCTGTTCTTCTAAACTGATTATTAGTAATCATATACTCCTCAAAAAGTTTGAAGCATTGCCACCTTGTCTCAGTAATAATGGAGATGATGCTGTGGTAACAACAGGCAGATTGTTAAAATCTTTGTTAAAAATTAAATCATATCCGTTATGATTATAATGGCTTACATGGGGGTGACATGCTTTAGAATTTAGGGTGTGGTCAAAATTAAAAAGTTTAGCAAGTCCTCATTTTTCCTTGTTGATGAGTGAGTTTCCCAATGTCTATTTGATTGCTATGCATTCAAACATCAGCATTATTGTAGAAACTTGTGCATAGGCAAACAAATAAACAAACAAACATGTGATATGGGCATATAAAAACAAGACTCAAGCCATCTAATGTATTAGTACCTTCACCACATTAACACGACAAATCCTTAAACAAATTAAGTGGCAGGGTCTTGATTTGCGTGGATTTTCATCGTTATTGTCACGGGGATACATGAATTATATCAGATATATAACAATGACCAGATAACAGGTGTATATTACTTTTAAGTGGTGATTTGCACGGTATAAATCATTGAATCACATCCTATATGGAAAATTGTCACCGTTTATATCTTGGCGGCTTTCTCTCTCGCAGTTCCAACAGCATGACGGCGTGTGACCACGGTCGCATTACTACTGGCTTGGTGCAGGACAACGGACAATCTTTCTCCTTCCCTGCTGTACTACCCACCAATATTGCAAACCCCATCCGCCGACAGCTACATAGATGGCAGGTAGGCCGATGCTTTCACAGTCCCTTGTAGTGGATAATTTTAGTCCAGCGGAAGAGTGGTATATATACACGCAATGTTAAATAAGTGCGTAATGTTCAGGGTTCGCTCCCGCCAGGTGCGGACGTCTTTCGACACAATTATCCATCCTATTGTCCATCAATACCCGTCATTACACATTGCGTTCTGTCTGTCTCTATAGCATTATAGGCGTAATGACATTGGCAAAGCCATCTGGTAAACTTGACGAAGTATTCGTCCAAAGACAAGAATGTTCCTAAATCTTTACCCGCAATACTTTGTAGTGTATGATATACTGACTGCATGATATGGGAGATGGTAATTTGTCTTTGAGTGTTATCATAAAGTAATCACATCTTGTTTCCTATAGGGTGGTATAAGAGTGAAAATCGAGATTTGGGACGTGGACCCGAACGCAGACGACAAGATCGATTTCTACGCGGCAAACCTGAGAATGGCGCCCGCACGTGATGAGGCGAGCGCGGTTCCCATCCGCACCACGCTGTCCAGTACCAGAGGATACTCTGCGTGAGTTCTTGCTTTCGATTCCTCTGATTTACAATCTTTCAGGCGCGCCGGAAGCAGTTTTGGATTGGGGCGGGGCAAATATTGGAGGGGGCTCACGATAGACCATACATATATTACACAATATACACATACACACACATACATACATACACACACACACACACGCACACACACACACAAACACACACACACGTATATGGGTCGAGACATGGGGGGGGGGGGCACCTTGTGGAAATGTAATTTTGAGGGTGTCTATGCTTGTGCGTGTGTGCGTGCGCTGTCAGTCTGCAAACTTAATGGGACTACAAATACATTACGGAATGTGATACATTCAACAACGCAGTCATTGAGTAACATTGTAGGTTTTCCTTATATTGGATTATGGAATGATGGTGTAAAACGACAAATTACTGTCAGCAACATCTATTCAGGAGAATTGCATAACAATAAAATCCGAGCGAGCGGAGCGAGCGAACTTAAAAATTTTGACATTTTACAGTCCCAAAACTGCCGTATGTAGCTATACCTTTCTCTTTGGAAAATAAGGCGGCGCACCGGGCTCAACTGCTGGCAATAACTGGCAGTAACATTAGGGGAATGGCATAACGATTCAGTGCGAGCAACAAGAGCGAGCGAAGCGAGCGAGCTTGAAAATTTTGACATTCTACAGTCCAAAAACTGCCGTCCGTAGCTATGTTTTTCGCTTTGGAAATTAAGGGGGAGGCGCACCGGGCTCAACTGCTGGCAATTACTGGCAGCAACATTAGGAGAATGGCATAACAATTAAATGCGAGCGAGCAAAGCGAGCGAGCTTGAAAATTTTGACATTTTACAGTCCCAAAACTGCCGTTTGTAGCTATATTTTTTCTAAGGGGAGGGGGTAGGGCGGCCCAGGCGCAAATGCTGGCAATTACTGGCAGTAACATTTTCTTTTACAATGGCATAACGACTAAATCCGAGCGAGCTTGAAAATTTTGACATTTTACAGTATAAAAATTGCCGTTTGTAGCTTTACTTTTTTTTCGCTTTGGAACTTAAAGGTCCAGTTTACCTTTGGGAGCGGTGATTTCAAAAATGTTCAAGATATCACATTTGATGCATATGTGTAGGTCTGTTGTACCATAAAACGTCCTACCATATGAAATATTTGCAATAAAACCTAAAATACAAGGAAATATCAGGGTTTTTCTCAATAAACCGTAACTGTATACGGTTTAGTCTGGAAACATTTTTATTTTAACTATTGTTCACATTTCGTGTATTTAACAACACTTAGCATCGATTATACAGATTCAAATTTTGACAGTGGTTGTTTCTATCCCTAACTCACATTTTAGAACTATTTTAAAGCACTAATGCTTTCATCTGCAAATGGTAAATTATGCCTTTAAGGGGGGGGGGGGGACGCACCGGGCGCAACTGCTGGCAATTACTGGCAGCAACATCAGGAGAACGGCATAGCGATTGAATGCAAGCGAGCGGAGCGAGCGAGCTTGAAAATTTTGACATTTTAAAGTCCAAAAACTGCCGGTTGTAGCTATATTTTTTCGCTTTAGAAATTAAGAAGGGGGGGGGGGGGGAGAGCGGTGCGGGCGGGGGTTAAAACTATTTTCCGGGAGCGCTTCTTACGTCAGGTGTCACGTTAGTAACAACTAGCGGTGGGAGAGGGACGTATGGAACTTGTTTTTTTTTTTCTCAAGGCGGGGGGGGGGGGGGGGGGCACACTAACATTTTGATATTTACACGATTTTCCATAGCCAAAGGCCTCTAAAAACTGCAACGGTTACCGTTGAATGCGGTTGAGATAATCTGCTCACATGCAACGAAAAATGAATGTCTAAACATTTGTTAGAATTACTAGTCTTAGCTAATAAATTTCCCTATTTGTTTTATGTATATATATATATATATATATATATATATATATATTTATTTATTTTATTTCATTTAGTTGTTTTATTTTTATTCTTATTTTATTTTATTTATTTATTTTTTTTTTTGGGGGGGGGGGGGCAAAAATGCGTTTTGCCCCCCCCACTTCCGGCGCCTATGCAATCTTTAATACAGGGCTTCGTAAAGACAGAAAGCAAATTTCAAGTCGGTATGTGACCGGATGACATCACCACATAGAATCCATCTCACAAATTTTCATATCTCACCTTCAATATTCTGTCCCCTTTTATACATCAACATGTCTAACGCTTATTTGCTGCATTTCAGTTCTATTTGTTTTCCATCTTTTTGCACTTCGATGTCTGATTTACTCTGACGAATGCAATTGCAGCTGAATTCAAGATAATAGTTTCACTCTGGATATGATTCTCATGTTGTTGCTTTCATCGGTGACTTATAGATGTTATTCTTGGTCATCTCTCTCCACTGGCCAGAATGACATGACACGTCTCGTTACGTGCTTCTCTTGTTTTCTCCACCGCAGAACCGTCATTGAGACCAAAGTGTTTTGCAATCCACACTACTACGGCAGTGACTGCACCCGATTCTGCAGGCCGACTAACGGGCCGGGTGGACATTATTCCTGCAGCCCTCTAGGACGAAAGATCTGTCACGCAGGCTACACGGGACTCAACTGTGATGCGGTAAACACGCACTTCGAATAGACGACTCACGACTATACGAATGACAGACTATGGATCCGAAATTAATCACGTAGCCTCAAAATAAACGCACCTGTTTATTTCAGATCCAGAGTCTGTCAGTCGTATAGTCGTGAGTAATGAGTAGTAATGAGTCTTAGTGTGCGGCGGGCTTTACAATGAGGGTGTCGCCGAATCGGTCGCAATCCAAACAAAGCACACAAAGAAAGAAAGAAAGAAAGAAAGAAGAAAGAAGAGAGCGATTTGCAGTAAGTTGTTGGTGATCCTATAAGAGAAATTTTCTCGTTAGGCCCTAACATCATCATGAACATGCAGTACTGCATTCAATTCGTGGTTCAAATCATATTCGCAGATTCGAGTAGTGACTGATTGGTAATTGCAGCTTCTCCTTTGAAGGCAATGGCAAGCACGCCACTTAAGACAATGCAAAGATATATGGATTACATTTAAATCTTATGTCTTCATCCCTGTGCCTGTCTAGAGAGAAGTAAAAATATCAATTGCCATCTTAAAAACGAACTTTTTTTTTTTTAAAACTTAGAAAGCCATGCTTAGAATTTCTGTTGCCTTTAGTGAAAGTAATGATGATGGTGATGATGATGATTGTGATGATATTTAATTATATGGGGATGATCATGATAATGCAGGAGTGTAAACTTTGACTGCAATGTTACTTTTCAGAAGGTGCAAAATTAATAAATCCTTGCTTCGAGTTGCTTTATTGCAACTTATTGGCAAATTGCCCTTTGTCGACGTGAGTTTGTTATCATGACCACTACTCTGACACTAAATATTTTTAAATAACATCGATGAAGGGAAATTTGTCAGTCAGTTGCAATAACAACTGTTATGGTTGTTGTCAACGTCCTGCATGTCACCCTACCCCTCCTAAACCTATCTACTGTCCTGCATAGCTTAAAAGCTTTCAGACAAAGGTGTAAACATTTCCTATTCACAACTCTTCCATGATCTACTGCTGTTAAATATCAGGAGTATTTGGCACTGGCAAATCAGTGCTGTAGCTGTGTCTATGTAACATGAAAGTTTCCAAACCGACCGAAGCCGAGTAGCCATATCTTTCACTTATGCAATTATTAAAGGAAAGATATAACAACAGCTGGTGAGAGGTAATATAAGATCAGGCTGGTCTATATAATAATGACAAGCCCCCTTTTTAGGTATAGCATTACAAAAGATTACTAGTGCATTCCACTCACATGTTGCTTGATATATGACACAAACAACGAAGACCTGAAGTATCATATCCCCTCACTTTGCGAGTAGAGACCAACATAAGATCACGCGATGTATTGTAAAGTCTTTATCATTCTAGCAAGTCTGTGACTGGGCGAATGTACTTTCGTTTAACTAGGTCACCTTCATGGCCAAAGTTTCACATTCATGTCTACGTTTGTTGAGTCGAAAATAAATGGCATCAGGTGACGAAACCGGTTGGGCAAACCATCTACCTAATCTATGGAGTTAATCGAAGCTCGTTCGTCTGTTTTGATACAGCAGTGTTTTGTGACAACCAAAACAGGCATTGTTCAAATAGTGAAATTCTCATGAATGTAAAGAAAATGAAAGTTGATTCATCAATCATAGTCTGATTTCTCTCTCGGGAAAAACCCTTTTCTTTGATTTTTTTAGAAGGCTACTTAATTCAAACAGCGATATATTAAAGCACCTTCACGTAGCTTTGAATGAAGAGGTGGGAACAGTTCAACGGCTTAAAGCATCTTTCCATTCCTCATTTCAAGACTAGAGAAATACAAGACCAAGTGTAAATGTATTACACAGAAAACTGGTTGTTAAAAATTGTAGGGTGGGGAAGTACCATTGCTTTGGGTTTTTCCTATAGATATCGCAAGATATTCATGGACGCTTATAAGTCTTGCGCTAAAACGAATTTACTGGTTTCCTAGATAACTTTGGAGCTGAAGAGACACGATAGCCCCGAAGGGTGTTTTCTAAGACAACATAGTGTCATGAAGAGGTGCAGAGGAATAAAAACGGGCTGCTGCATTTTATCTTGTTTAGTGTTTTTTTTTCAATTGTTGACGGAAAAGGAGTTTTCTACAGGATGATGCTGAATCATCCTTTTTGTATGCACGAAAATCTTCTTTTAAATGAACGTAAGCTAAGACGACAGTGGAGAGAGAATTAAGAATTTTGTTTCCTATTAATGTCGTCAATGTGTCATTACTATCTTGCTAACACTTCGATACTCGCCATGAGAGAAACTACATTTATAATGGACAAAGCGTCATTTCTTAATCCGTGCTATCGATACATGGGAATTTTAGTGTCATAAGCTTCACATAAATGATGTATGACGTCATTTGATCAAATAATTTGAAGATATTCATTGAGAAATTAATAATGGCTGCTTTGATTTGTTGTCTGTGTTTCTGTGTCAGGAAATTAATGAGTGCGCATCAGAACCTTGCCAAAATGGAGGATCTTGTTCTGACATCATCAATGGATATACCTGTGAATGCGTGCAGGGAATACAAGGTAAATATCTCGTTTCATATCGATGTACAACACGTAATCAAAAATGAGTTCGTAAAGATACGGGATCGTGGGGATTTGTGCAATGGGGAGGCTGGCCTGATTCGGATGTATTCGAGGGTACCCGTAGCGAATTGTGTGTATAGCGTTATCACTGATATCTATGTAAGTACACACACAGCCGAAGATTCTCGACTGGAGTCGAACGTTACCGATGTGCGTATGCTTCGATTCATATAATATGTGTATACACGAATATTATTCGATGACGGTCAAGCAGGCTGCATTATTTGGTGTTTTGGAATGTGCCTTTTTTTTTTTTGGAGGGGGGGGGGGGGGCAGCAGTGAGGATTGATTCAACCAGACCAACCCTTCTCTCCCCACGCTATACCTCGTCTTTAAATTCTGTCTTTACTTTGACCTCCATGTTTTGAAGGGGTATAAGTAGGTAACGGTGAAAATTAAATGCAGAATATTCGCCAGGAAACAGTCGAACAAACGTAAGACACAATTATCACAATATCTTTCCTAAAGGAATAAGTGGTTAAAAAGCATAAGTATGCACTGTATAGATATATAGTTTCAAGAAGTCTCAGAGCTGATGAGATGAATGACAAATATAGATGTTAGATCTCTTGTGCTCCAAAGCGATCATGGAATGACCCAAATGAGTGTTTAATTGTCATTCAAATTATGATGAGAATGACTATTCGGCAAATGAATGTTGATTCGAGTGTTGTATACTCTTCTCTTTCATAAACTTTGAATTTGTTTCAGGTCCAAATTGTGAAATCAACATGGATGAGTGCGCGCCCTCACCGTGTCAGAACTCTGGAACATGCACAGATCTGATTGGAAACTACTCATGTTCTTGTCTTGCTGGCTTTGAGGGGAGAAACTGCGAAATCAACGTCGATGAATGTGGAAGCAACCCTTGTGTTAATGGAGCGACCTGTCTTGATGCCATCGACGGCTTCACCTGTGAGTGCGTTGATGGGTTTGAGGGTGCCACCTGTGAGGTGAACAGGGACGAGTGCCTCAGCAACCCGTGCACGGCTAATCACACTTGTATTGATGGTGTGAATGGTTATCAGTGCGAGTGTTCAGCAGGTTTCGAGGGTGTTCACTGCGAGTTAGAGATCAACGAATGCAGCAGCCGACCTTGCTTGCATGATGGCGTCTGCACCAGCCTGATCGGCAGCTTTGTCTGCAGCTGCCAGGACGGTTATAGCGGAACTCTTTGCGAAGTGGATATTAATGAGTGTGAGAGCGGCCCGTGTTTAAACAACGGAACCTGCTCCGATCTCGTGAATGCTTACACCTGTAGCTGTCAGCCAGGTTTCTCTGGGCCAGATTGTGAAACAAATATAGACGAATGTCAGAGCAGTCCCTGCAACAATGACCACACGTGCGTTGACGGCATTAATGGTTATGTCTGCTTGTGCTCCTCTGGCTTTACGGGAGTACACTGTGAAGTGAATGTGAACGAATGTCAGAGTGCACCATGCTTCAACAACGCCACCTGTGTAGACGGCATCAACGGTTTCACTTGCGATTGTTCTCCTGGATTCGAAGGTACCCTGTGTAATGCTGATATCAATGAATGCGTGAGCAACCCTTGCCAAAACGGACACACCTGCGTGGACGCTGTTAATGGCTATCACTGTCCCTGTAGGCCTGGATACTCCGGAGCCCACTGTGAAGTTAATATTGACGATTGTTTGCCTGAACCATGTCTTAATGGAGGAACCTGTGAGGATCTCGTCAATGGGTATTCGTGTCACTGCAGGATAGGATTTGAAGGCCCTTTGTGCCAAGTCAATATTAACGAGTGTCACAGTGATCCTTGTATGAACAACGGAATTTGCCAGGATCAAATAGCCGCATACCTGTGTCTTTGTCCAAACGGTTTCCAAGGTGATCGATGCCAATCAGAGATCAACGAATGCGAGAGTCAGCCCTGCTTGAACGGCGCCACTTGCATAGATAGAATTAATGGCTATGATTGTGCCTGCCCATATGGTTTTACTGGATCTTTCTGTGAAATCGATGTTGATGAATGCCATAGTGCACCATGTTTAAATAACGGAACTTGTCAAGATGGTGTTGCTCAGTTCACATGCAGGTGCCAGCTGGGTTTTGATGGTGACTTGTGTGAACAGAACATCAACGAGTGTGCGAGCAGACCTTGCCAAAATGACGGCAGTTGTACCGACGGTGTGAACGGATTCCGTTGCGACTGTGATCCAGGGTTTGACGGAGAGGTCTGCCAAAACAACATCAACGAATGCGGTAGCAATCCCTGTTTAAATGGGGCGTATTGCATTGACGAGATCGACGGATACGTCTGCTCATGCGCAAGTGGTTACTATGGGATCCATTGCGAGGTAGATCACGACGAGTGCGCCAGTAAACCGTGTCTTCATAATGGTACTTGTGTGGATTTCGTCGATGGATTCCGATGTCGCTGCACCCGTGGCTTTGGAGGAATGTATTGTGAGTCTAATCTGGATGAGTGTAGTAGTTCTCCCTGCTTGAATAATGGTACGTGCCAAGATGGAGTTGCGAGTTTCGAATGCATATGTTTAGCAGGATACGACGGCGACTTCTGCGAAAATGACATCGATGACTGCTCGATGGAGCCGTGTTTCAACAATGCAACGTGTACTGACATGGTCAATGATTACCACTGCGAATGCTCACCGGGATATACCGGTAAGAACTGTTCGGTAAATGTGAACGAATGCGCAAGTAATCCCTGTCAGAATGATGCTAAATGTGTGGATGGCATAGACGGATATTTGTGTCTTTGTAGACCTGGCTTCGAGGGCATCAAGTGTGAGACTGATACCAACGAATGCGCCGTTCGGCCATGTCAAAATGGAGCCACTTGTCAAGATCTTGTGAATGACTTTAGGTGTTCTTGCCCCCTTGGTTTTGAGGGAAAATCTTGCGAAGTGAACATCGACGAGTGTGCGGAAAATCGTTGCCTGAACATGGCCACGTGCATTGACGGCACAGCATCGTTTTCCTGCGTCTGCGCAGAAGGGTATTTCGGGAGACGCTGTGAGAATGACGTCAATGAATGTGAAGAAAACCATTGTCCTCCTGAACGTCCTCATTGCGTCAACCTACCAGGGACCTTTCGATGCACAGAGCTCCCAACCTCCACGCCGATGTCACTATGTGCTGGAGATTTTTGCCAGAATGGGGCTTCGTGCAGTCAACAGGGTCACGAAGTTAGGTAAACGACTCCCTTGGAATTTTCTTATCGCAAATTGTTGGGAGAAATCACCCCATGGTTATTTCAAAATTGTAATGTTACTTCACGATCATCATCATGAAGGAGATGTTGTGAATGAAAATCTGTGATTGAAAACCTTTCTCGAAGTAATTTCACCCAGGATACATTTTTGTGGACTAATATCGCATTTTCATAACTGGATATCTCAACTCCAAAACGCTTTAGCAATTTAAAAGGTTGTCTCGAATAACTTTCTCGATTGTAGTATTTTCTGCACCTGTAGCGTAGCCAGTAACAACAAGGTCAAATTGTTCTGATCAAAGTTATAAACTCAATTGTCAGATTTTACAACAATGTTATCTCGAGTTTGTTTGTCGTTTTAGATGCATATGTCCAGCAGACTTTACGGGTGCCCGATGTGAAAACCCACTCAGAGGGCCCTGCCACCCGTCACCCTGTGTTAATGGGGTCTGTGAGCTGGACACCGCTGGCTCTTCACCGGCAGCACGATGCATCTGTCAAGAAAACTTCGTAGGCACCCTGTGTGACGTCGGTGAGTGCTATGTCAACGTACATCTGACTGCACACCATTAATTAATGTGTCTTCTTTCAAGACTCTTGCAGCTACTTAAGTATAACTCCATAGTTAATTTCACAATAACTCATGATTTCTTGTTTGTCACTAGTCTTTTGTTACCCGGTCGAAGAGTAAACCACAGACTTTAGACGTATAGGTAGCAAGATTTGTCGATCAGTGGTAATGGTATAATCGTCTTCATTTTAATGGTAAGCCCTATACTAAGCAAAAGGCTTAAGTGTATGATACTATTTTCCCGTTCATTGACGTACTAATTTGACTGGTTTTAGGTTAATTTAGTTCTCTGTTCGTTTTTCAGTCACACACTCACACAAATAAATACATACACGCAAACTTTCTGCCTGTCTGTTTGTATTTATCTTCAACCGTTTGCCTTCGACATTATATCTTACAAACCAACAGACCCAAGCAAACACGTTTTCTCTCTGACTCTGGCTGACCACACCACTCCCTCGGGTGATCTGGAGTACGAGATCTCTCAGCTTTTGACATCCACCATGGATATCCGGGACCCGGAGAGTCTGAAAGTGGTCTTCCAGAAGGCCCAGTACGGCGAGTCATCGCTCAGCGGGTAAGCCATTGCATTAAGACTTGGCATAGAGCTTGATTGGGAACCACATTACACTCTACGTAGTCTCTCCATTTAGTGTTCACACTGCTCTTTCCCACGGCCTTAGCATTATTATCACCACAACACTGATTGGTAATCATGTCTACCTTTAGTTAGGGAGGTCGTGGGGAATTTAGCCCAGGAAAGCGTGCACACGGGGGAGGAAATCTGACCTCTTCGAATTAAGAGTCACGAGATTTTACTATTTATTGTACCAAAGGAGATCTATGAAAAAAAGGAAGAAAAACTGATTCCAAATTCAATCAATTTGTGTGCGCTCATGTAAATGTCAAGTTAATTATGTTCTTACTTTCCATGAACACCTAGTTATTCAGTATCAAATGGTTACTTTAAGGGTGTTACGATTTTAGTTTTTATTCACTTACCCCATGGTATCGAAAGCTTTAATGTAAGAGGGAACCAAGTTTTCTGTGACAAACCTGCAGTAGGCGCTATAGGTAGAGTCGATAATGGGAAATAAAGCCGAGGAGAAATAGACCCCCAGAACGAAAAAAATAATCCTACTCATCCCGCGAGTCATACAGACTACGAATCATACAGCCCACGAGTCGTAAAGCCCATGAGCTCGACACAAGGCCAAAAAAGGCCCATGAGTCCGACACTAGGCAAACAAGGCCCTGGAGTCCGACAATAGGTAAACAAGGCCCAAGAGTTCGACACTGGACAAAAAAGGCTCAAGGGACCGACATTTCATCACGGGGCTTAGTGTGTTGTGGGCATTTTTCTCCTCGTGTTGGACTTGTTGGCCTTGTTTGCCTATTATCGGACTCATGGACCTTTTTTGCCTAGTGTTGGACTCACTCATGAACCTTTTTCGATGTCAAACTCGTGGGCTGCATGACTCGTTGGTGTCGGTCTCGTGGGATGACCCCAATATCTTATTAGTGTTTACGTTGTCTCGGTTTATGTTCAACAGCCAACTCTACACTGTGATCGAGTTTTACGTGCGAGCCGATGGTGCCGTGATTACGTCATCAAAATTGGAGACTGCCATCCACTCACGAACGAGCAAGGAAATAAACGACATAATCCGTCCTTACAGACTTTTCGCTGAGGCAACACCAGTTGGCGTCAAATCAAGTTATAAGAGGGTAAGTGAACATATGAAATGTTTCTACAAATGACCTGGCGTCACGAAGGTTGATGAATTAATATGATATTTCAAAGGTGACATTTTCTGACATCACTATAAACTTCTTTTTGTTTTTGATTGCCTGTATGTTCTTTTACTAGCACAGTATCGAGCTAGAATGTCTCTAACCTTTTCGACACCACGTAATATCAGGTGATAGCTTTTTAGCTCACCTGAGCCAAAGGCTCAAGTGAGCTATTGCGATCGCCCTTCGTCCGGCGTCCGTCGTGCGTCGTCCGTCGTCCGTCGTCCGTCGTGCGTCGTCCGTCGTCCGTCGTGCGTAAACTTTTTACATTTTCATCTTCTTCTTGAAAACCCCAAGACCGATTTTCATCAAACTTGGCAGGTAGCATCCCTAGGGGGTTAGGAACTCAATTTGTTAAAATGGGCACCATGCCCCACCCAGGGGGCCCCCAGGGGGGCCCAAACCCCCCAAAATTAAGGAATCTGTAAAAATCTTCTTCTCTAGAACCAGAAGTGATAGAGCTAAGTTAATACTATGAGTTAGTACATTGATGACTGTAGTGTCAAGTTTGTTCATGGCAGAATCAGGGGTGCCTCCCTTGGGACCCAGGGGAGGGGGGGTGGGGAGGGGTCCTAATGGGGCCTAAATTATACATTTTCATCTTCTTCTTGAGAACCCCATGACCAATTTTCACCAAACTTGGCAGGTAGCATCCCTAGGGGGTTAGGATCTCAATTTGTTAAAATGGGCACCATGCCCCACCCAGGGGCCCCAGGGGGGCCCAAATCCCCCAAAATTAAGGAATCTGTAAAAATCTTCTTCTCTAGAACCAGAAGTGATAGAGCTAAGTTGATACTATGAGTTAGTACATTGATGATTGTAGTTTCAAGTTTGTTCATGGCAGAATCAGGGGTGCCCCCCGTGGGACCCAGGGGAGGGGTCCTAATGGGGCCAAAATTATACATTTTCATCTTCTTCTTGAGAACCCCATGACCAATTTTTACCAAACTTGGCAGGTAGCATCCATAGGGGGTTAGGATCTCAATTTATTAAAATGGGCACCATTCCCCACCCAGGGGCCCCGGGGGGGGGGGGGAGGGGCAAACCTCCCAAAATGAAGGAATCTTTAAAAATCTTCTCTAGAATCAGAAGTTATAGAGCTAAGATAATACTATGAGTGAGTACATTAATGACTGTAGTTTCAAGTTTGTTCATAGCAAATCCAGGGGTGCCCCTCTTGGGGGCAGGGGGGGGGGGGGGTTCGGAAGGTCCAAATGGGGGGCCTGAATTGTACATTTTCATCTTCTTCCTGAAAACCTCAATTTATCAAAATCTCAATTTATCAAAATGGGCACCATGCCCCACCCAGAGGGCCCCAGGGGGCCCCCAATCCCCCCAAATTAAGGAATCTTAAAAAAATTTGGGCCCTTATTGTACATTTTCATCTTCTTGAGAATGCCTGGTCAAATTTTAGTAGAGCTGTGAATAATTTAGATTAGTGACTGCGTGAAAGGTGAACTTGCGATACTCAGGTGAGCGCTAGACCCGCGGGTCTCTTGTTACTAATTGCCGTATCCTTGTCATCAGAGTTATCAGTCTCACTCACTCACTCACTCAGTCCCACAACCATTATAGTCGTTGTGGGACATGAGGAAGATGCAGCAGTTATTCTCCAGGCCGTTCGGTTGGCAGCTGTCCTGAGGAGATCAGAGTTATCAGCCTCTGCAATTAGAAAACAAACAAACAAACAAACAAACAAGCAATTAAGAAACAGTAACAACTTTTACTGAAAGCGCACTTTGTGAAAATCTCTCAAACACAACAGACAGCAACGGTTCGGCTTGTCCACAATGCAATACCGGGTACATGGTGGTCGGTTAACAAACTAGTAAAAAACAAGCAAAAAGGGAGGGAGTAGATAACTACTTGTATGGTGCTGAGGAAAAACCCCATGTTTTTGCAATGACAACACGTATGGATAGGTTTATGGATGTAACAGGTGTATGTTCACTATGGCATCGCACTGTATTACATGTATGTTATTAGCATGGTTTAAATGGATTCACGTATTGTAAGTACGTTCAAGTATAGCTGGCTTTCAAGGTAACGCGTCTAATTGCGTGCAAAGCTGAACAGACTATATAGTAGCGGCTGTATTAGTGATTTGTGCGAGTAAAACATTGTCCTTTTCTGATAACATTCACAAAATATGAGTCTCAAGAATTTGATCAAACTTCTTGCTGATCGAAATGTTTATCATTATCTCCATGCAAATAAAAGCATTGTTGATCGTTGCCGGCAGCAAGATCTTTGATGGTTGAAATACCCTCTCCCCCTAGAAATTTTGTGTGGATATGCTTTGTATTTCAGAGTCAGGAAAAAAATCTGTCTGCAATCCTTCTAAATTTGTATTTGAAGGTATATTAACTGTGTATTAACACTCCTTGACAGGAATGGATGACCCACAACTGGTTCGTCTTCGTGGTCATCGCGTTGATCATCCTCATCATCGTGGTCATATTACTGTATGTGTATGTGAAGAGGTAAGACTACGAGAAAGCGGAGTTTGCTTGATACATCTTGTGGTTTCATAGCCCCATGTAGCATATTATCAAAATAAAAACATTCATGATTACCTCATGAAACCATGTCCTCACTGGTTAGTGTAACATTGTTTTATGTTTCTGCCTTGACATATTATTAGTGCATTAAAAGTACGACAAAACAAAGAGCTAGACACAGATTCCAAACATTTTCAGAAGGTTTTGACACCTTGAATATCATTATTAGTATTCCCTGCTCCTGTGATCTTCATTAAACGTTCTCTGCAGAATTTTCATGCAAAAGTGGCAATGAGAGTTGCTTACTCGTATGCTGTCGTAACGATCGTGATACCTTTACAAAAGAGACAAATAATAATATTGTTGCCGCCTGGTAAGAATTGCTCCGTTGTATATTTTCTGTTCCAAAATTGAAATAATGTTTGAGTAGAATTGATGTGAATTCAATTGGATTGAGTTAAACTGATGTGATTTGAATTGAATTGAATGTTGAATTGAATCGAATTGAATTGAATTGAATTGAATTGAATTGAATTGAATTGAATTGAATTGAATTGAATTGAATTGAATTGAATTGAACTGAATTGAATTAAATTTACCCATTGTCATGAAATAAAGGATGCAAAGCCACATATGTGTAAGAAGGGGGGTCAGGGGTCAGCGTAAAACCGTAAATTTTGACTGCAATGAATTTTAAAGTCATTGCTTCCCTCTCACATTGTTTACCGTGCTATAGCTTACTCATACATTTTATTTTCTGTTACTTTCTATTCATGTCTTTGCGTGATAACCTCTGGCCCATACCTCACTTTTCTGGTATTTCACAATTAAGCTGTAATTATGTTGTAACGACTTGTGGTCAAAGTTGAATCTTTTCTCCTCGGTGACACTTAGGAGTTTTCATAAAAGGCAGATATATAGTTGTATATATCTTGGGAAGTCAGTAGTGCAATAAAGACGGAAAGATTGTTTCGCCCTTTGCTGTATATTGTATTTATGTTCGCAGGGTTAAGAATAACTTTGTCAGTGTATACAGAGTTGCATTTGTTTTTCTAACTTGACGGTGCAGGAGAAAACGGAGGGAGGCTTTTGATCACGACGAACTCGAGAAAGAAGGTACTCGATTCCTCAACCCCGCCTTTGCGACCACGCCAACTGGCGCCCAACTCCGGCTAGAGGACGCTAGCACGCCCAGCGAAACCACGCCATGGGAGACAAATTTGAGCAATACGAACATGTATTCTTTCAGGGGGCCGCCAGAGACCGAGTCTGAACAATGACGTTTGTAAAACTGTCACACATTCCGGGGCGAATGCAAGACCTTGAACTGTGTTGTGTTTTGAGATAATGAATATAATGCATCTCTAGTGATACTGTTTAGATATGCAAATATTTTCTGTTCGTTTGCCCTACATTCTTAGTGTCAATGTCAGCTTCGGTGTGAAATAGGTGTAGCCGGGACGACTCACTATAGAGATAACGTGCTGTCAGACTGATCCAAAACTGTCCGACATCAACGCTTCTTCGCTGTGTCAAAACGTGGATTGCCCTAGCTCTCTCTGTCTTATTTATCTTTTTACACGTACGTAAGTGTATATGTGTGTGTACATGTAGGTATAAAGAAAATTGTGGTAACATTATAGACAGCACATTGACAGCAAGACACCAAATACTAGTTGGGAGAGAGAGAGAGAGAGAGAGAGAGAAAAGAAGAAGATGGAAATACGCGTGTTTTTTGTCGTTCGAAATGGTGGTATTTGTGTATTATACGTCTCTGTACCACTGGTACCTTAAATTTCAGTTTTATTTTGTATTACATTGTCTTGGTGTTGTCCGGTTGAAACCTTTTAACAGACGCAAGAAAACTGTCCGCTTTCAATAACACTACGGCAGACAGGATCATTCCAGTTTCGGTGCTCACGTTTGTTCCACGGAGGGATAGTGCCTTATTGTGCCGTTCTGTGTGGGCTAAAACGGCAATAAAACGCGCGGTCATGCGAAAATAGGGAGCTTTAGATTTTAGACGCGCGGACGTTCAAAGAGAAAAAAAACATGATCTGAGCGTGCGCAGTAGCGCGGATCAAGTTACTGCGCACGCTCAGATCATGTCTCTTTCTCTTTGAACGTCCGCGCGTCTAAAATCTAAAGCTCCCTAGTATAAAAACGTGACGCAGCAGGAACTTGTGATTTTTTTTTTTTCGAGGCAGAGCTTGAATTAGAAAAGATGAAATAGTAACCCAGCATAATGAGTAAAATATTTGACAGCTTATGATGTTTATATTTTAACATTACCACTTTCATTTCTTTACCTGTCCTCAAACAATCACGCCGACTACATTGTGTCTTGGTTATAATGTACTTTCTCCGCCACATGAAATTATTCCAAAGTTTCCCAGATATACGGTGTCCTTACTGCTATACCATAACCAGAACATCACAAATGTGTAAAAACTAGAAACAAACCAAAACATAACATTGAGCCAGCAAGGTATAGGACAACCTGCTGTCGTGGCGATCAGTGGAGATTGCGGTGCACAGCTTGTTATCTTCTTGTGTGTTTAAGACGTAAACATACATCCAAGCGTCAATACATGCATTCATAGATAGACAGATAGATAGATAGATAGATAGATAGATAGATACATACAGACATACATAGATACATACATACATCATTTTTGCCTCTGACGAAGATTCTGCTAGGATCGAAAGCTCAGGCCCCTTTTAACTCCATTTTACTCCATTGGCTCGCCTTTATTGGATAAGCACTGTTTAGCAGCTTTCTTTGCTACAGATACATACATACATACATTTACATACATACATAGGCCCTACATACATAATAATATGTGTGTCTGCTTGTTTGTATGTATGAAATGTCAAATTCCGACGTTTTATCCCTACCGGTCTACCAATGGAGGAAACTAATATTCCCATAATGAGTGCCTTCCTTGCCATTTTCGAAGACAAAAGTCATTCAGTGGTATTTTCATGATAGACAGAAATTAAGCAAACCATTAGCAAGATCAGGTACTGAAAGTAGGTTATCTTCTTTTAGACATAGATTGTGAAAAACATTCAATCGGTATTTTTATAGCTTATTCAACCCTTTATATTTCATTTCCTTGTCGCCACCATCATGACATTTGTCTTTATGTTGTAACATGCCACGTAATTTCTTAAAGGGATGGTATTGTATTGGTTGAGACAGGGATTGAGCTTTTAACATTTTGCGAGATACTAAGAAACCACCTATGAAATGTTACAGAGCATCCAATTCTGAAAGGGATTCAAAGTTTATTTGATGAAAATCGGTTTTGAAATGGCTGAGATATATATATATATATATATATATATATATATATATATATATATAAGGAAAACAAAGGATAAGGATCCCTTGTTTTGGATATCTCAGCCTCAGCCACTCCTGGAATTACATGCTCTTTCATGTTTCATAAGAGGTTTCTCATTATCTCACAAAAAAGTTGGAAACCTCAGGCCCATCTCAACCAAAAGTATACCATCCCTTTAAATCTCAATAATACATTCAAACACACCCATTACGCACATACATACAGACACACATACGCACACATGCATGCACAGAGATACAAAACTAGGTAATGAATAGACAGCATGTCATGTTTTTTTTAATGAATTTTACTTCATTATGGCAGTAACATGATGGTGTCATCATACCTTGTTAAAACTTTTCTTCTATTTCTTTTTGTTGTTGTTGTTGTTTGCGTGGGTTTCACATACTCTTGTGAGACAAAATTACCCATGAGCTGACGATATTATCATTTGCTTGGTCAGTTACTTAAAGTATAATGGTTCGTTTGCTTTAAAGCAGCTTCATTGGGAAGATTAGTGTCATAGATCATACCGCGTTGTATATAATTGCAATCTATGTTCTATGATTGTTATATACGTTATGTATCTTTTCCATGTCCTCATACTACAATATTATTGTAAATAGGCTGTGTATATGTAAGATTGTGCATGGCACTCTGTCACGAGACCACACTATATGATCGACAATCTGTATGATAGTGTAAATAAAGCAAAGGGGAAAAAATCATGCCAAACTACTTCTCTGTCACTTGACTATGTGTTTTGTTTACTTTGTAATACCTGAGTGCTTTTGCTGGTAAGGTATGTATAGGAAGAGTTGAGTGGGTCGATGTTTAAAACGGAGTGAAATCCTGTTCAGTTGTGATTGCACCAGTGATGGTATAAGAGCGAGTTAGACGGTTCTACAGAAAGGAATGGAGGTGTCATCAAAACCAAAGTATACAAACTTCTCAAAAGCAGTTTAGAAATAACTTCAGACGCACTTCATATAAATAACAACTTAGTTTTGTATATTCTGCCAGTACTTCACTCTTTTCCTTCTCCACTTAACTTTGTTCGTGTACCATTATTTTGTATTCCACAAGAACCCTTATTTTAACTCGTGAAAGTTTAAAACTTACTTTGGGGCCTTTTCCCATCGAGCCTGTAAGAGGTTTTTATTAACCCCACGATAAATAGGATTATACTTCGACTTGAAACTGTAACTCTTGTTGTTTTCAATGTAGAAATGGATGAAATGAAATCTGTAGAAGGGAAAAAAAAAAACCCCAAAACCAAAAAAAAAAAAAAAAAAAACAGCACACGCCATTTTTACCGGAGCAAAGCCTTCAATTATTAGATTTTTGCACGCGTAAACTAACAACTTGCTTAAAACGGCATATATACACTGATATCGTTCAGCTTATACCCTATATTCTAGGGACTTGTTTATTCCTACTTCTTTTGAAATTTACTTAGAAAAGTTGGATCTTATGAAACGAATTGTTTCTTCGATTCTGTCATTTTTGTCAGACTAAATATTGGAGAATGTGAAGACAAAGCGGCAACATAAGAAACTCAGTTAATTTGCACTTTGTCATTAGGCCTACTGACTCTTCTCAAACTTGCAAATTGCCTCTGACGAAGATTCTGCTGTAGGATCGAAAGCTCAGGCCCCTTTTGACTCCATTTTACTCCATTGGCTTGCCACTATTGGATAAACAGTTTTCAGGAGCTTGTTTTGCTAAACTTATTTTTCATAAACAATTATCGATGTTTCTTAAGTGACGGTGAACTATTGTATTTCTCCCTGTCACATTGCACAAAATATTAAGGGTCTCTGACAACAGTAAAATAGTTGGATAATAGCATGCCCCCCCCCCCCCCAAAAAAAAAGCAAATACAAATCTCCTACACCGTTGTAACCTGCATGCATGACGCATCCCCGCTACCATAATACAGAACAACAATGGTGATTGTTCGGCAGGCTTCAGCCATGACCATCAGGGGCCTATAGTTGGAGGTATAGTGCCAGGAGTAAGTTTTGCCATTTTGACTACTAACGATTTTCTAATGTGTAGGCCTAGTGTTTACTCAGTTATCATAATGACACAAAGTGATTTCAGTACAATGCTGATTGTGTTGAACAGGCACAGCAATAAAACATAATCATAAATGCCGTATATTGCCCTCGGACCGAGATTGATAGGCTATATTAACATAAATAATAATGTGATACGTTCCTTTCCCAGGATTCATTGACAATCAAGCACAAGAATGCAGTTTTGATAAGTGGATAAAAGGATTGAAAGATATAAACCATTTCTTCAGATCAACTGATTCAAACAGTTGGCGTATCATGCAGTCCCTACAAAAAAGATAAAGATCATCTAGTTTAAGTAGTGATAAAAGGCAAAGTCTTTTAAGGATTTTTTCTGTTATTTTATTTGTTTATGTTTTGGGGGGGTTGGTTTGCTCCACGACAAAAAAAAAATGAAATGTCTTCAAAGAGAAAAAATATAAAATACCTCCACGATAGATTCAAATGTCATATCCTCGTTGATTTAACTAATTTTTTTATCAATAAATGCAAACTTTTAAATCCATAAAGAGTGTTGGAAAGTCCGTCGATGTCTTTTTTTTAAAATTTGAGAATAATGCTTCAACGGCATATTTTCTCCTAAAGCATTTCTTCAATTGCTTTATTCTAGCTGCCATAACACTGTTCATGTTGTGTGAGTATAATACATTGTATTTGTGTGTCTATCGAGTGGACAGGTTTAAGTGAGAGAGTGCTGTGAAGGGATTTTTGTTTACCGATGTATGATTAAAGCGACGTAAAAGCAATGACTAAACGGTTCGAGTCCAGTAATATTTACAGTATCATAATGATACCATAATCTATATCTGGGAGACGATTTGAGTGAAGCTGATGTAAATGATTGTCAGTAGAAGACATTGATTTTGCAGTCTCGTCGGTACATACTCTGCTAGTATGGCTGGCGAAATTGAATTGCAGAGCACAAGATTTTGTTTCAAACTGACGAAAGCCGAAAATTCAAATGGGAATTTGCACATTCCAGAGTGTCAGAGAAGAAACTGACAATACATTTTTTTTTTAAAGAATATGGGAGAGAAACCTATTATACTTGGTACTTGCGCGTATTCTACATGTACTTTCATGAAGTTCGTACATAGTGCCAAAATGATAATGACATGAAAATCCCCCAACTCTCTGCCATTATAGGTGTCGTTCGGAATTCTTCGATTTGGAATTTCTGTGCTATAGAAGTCAGTGATTGAGGAAGTTCACAGTACCCAATTTCGCTGCCATGCATTGTCAGAAAAAGCGACCCCCTACCCCACCCTCCCCCTTCAAAAAAGTCCTCTAATACATGTGTATGTGGGAAGTTTCTGCACGGCGAAAACATTTTGGCTGCCACTTGACATGTGTCAGACGTTCATGGTAAAGATAATATTCTTTCAAATTGAATAAAAGGTTTTTAGATGTCATATAGTTAAAAAAAAATTTAGGTTATGACATACACTGATGAATTGCTGTGGAAGATAAACCTATGGGAAACTGGTGTGTCCTGTAAGCATGTGACATCCAAGGAGATAGTATGTCAATTTGTCGAAGGCAGCAAGTTAATAAACATAGTGGTCAATGAGTGACAAGGACGTTACTTTACAGCTAGGGACACTGAAATACTAGCAAACAATCCGGACGCACAGAAGCACCCAAGACCACCGTCATTTCATATCATATGTCAATTCTAGACTCACGAAGTACACACACACACACACACACAAACAAACAAACAAACACGCACACAAAAGTTTGTCACGAGTGACTGACGATTTGATGACAAAAAAAATCCTAATCCTACAGAGGTGAAATTCAAGGTGAGCCTTGAATCAAGCCTTGATCAAAATAAAGATAAACAAACATTATTTCAGAATTATTTTCAAAGAGTTGATTGCAAAAGCCGAAGATACCGGATTGCATAACGTTTAACCAGTGGTGCACAAACGTCTGTAACCTTTATAATGC
This sequence comes from Diadema setosum, assembly GCA_033980235.1. Lineage (NCBI taxonomy): Eukaryota > Metazoa > Echinodermata > Echinoidea > Diadematoida > Diadematidae > Diadema > Diadema setosum. Next base: position 2,809,054 of record CM067067.1, on the reverse strand, counting down.
AGAGTTGTCTCGGTGGATGATATCACCGAAGAAGCTACCGGAAATAATCAGGAGCTAGTTAAAGTGAGTAGTGGCATGCTACTATCGAAAGTCAATATTCAAGACTCGTTTAACGGGTTACCATAGTTGATTACGTAATATATATATATATATATATATATATATATATATATATATATATATTACGTATATATATATATATATATATATATATATATATTCAAGGAATTACTTGAATATATATATATATATATATATATATATATATATATATATATATATATTCAAGGAATTACTTGAACCAATTCCTGTTTCGTGTTTGCCCAAAATGTGTTAAATCCCATGCGGTAAACCATTACAACCATAGTGTCGATTTAAGAGCATGCTGATCAAACGCTTGGCAAAAGTAATTTACTACGAAATTATGAAGTGACTCGACCACGTTACCAGGGAGGTGAAAAGAAGGCTTCCTTGGTGTTACCAATCTTAGAATCACGTTTTACTCCACCATTCATAGAAATCCCCAATTCGCAATCAGTACATGATGTCATCGGCGATTGCCCAATAACAAGAGGGGATATAGAGGGTGGGGTCAACTTACGTAGAACGCCATTGTCTTCCTGCGACCCTCAGCGGTATCCCCTCACCGTCGGTCGGGCGATGATTAGGTCCAGTCATGAAGGTAGAACCATGGAAGTACGATCTACCTCCTTGGTAGAACTGCTGTCATGAGTTGGCAGGATGTCGGGCCACCAAATTTCCCTCTTATGGTGGCTCGATCGGGCAGCTAGAATTCAAAATCAACTTTTTATATGTCCTTTTTTTATATTTAAGACCACTACAGGTCTGTTTCGGACCACCAATATTTTATATTCGAAAGGGCCACCAGAGAAAGAAAAATTATACATATATATATATATATATATATATGTATGTATATATACATATATATATATATATATATATATATATATATATATATATATATATATATATATGTATGTATATATATATATATATATATATATATATATATATATATATATATATATAAAAACATATATATATATATATATATATATATATATATATGTGTGTGTGTGTGTGTGTGTGTGTCTGTGTGTGTAGTGTGTGTGTGTGTGTGTTTGTATTGATGTACATATCATGTACATCGAGTTAAAGAAGTTAAGAGAACTTCCTTATGAATATGATGATAGTGATAACGATAACTAATAGTAATGACAACGATGATATTAAAAGATTGGTATTAAAAGATTGCTGACACTTGAGACACAACTACTATGCTGAGATTTCTACTAATGATAATAACAACAACAACAATGGGGATAACAATGATGGTAATGATGACATTGTTACCGAATTGGTAAACGCTTTCAATTCTCATAAATCATAATTGTCTCAATTCTTGGATGTGTTAGAAGAAACAAAAATTGAATTGCTTCCTTTTAATGCTTGTCATATGTGACTTCTTGATAATCAACGTCGGGGATATTTTTCTTGCAGTGCAAGACTTTAAACAGTAAATAGATCATTAAACTTACCAAAATGATCAAAGTGGTCAAAATCATCAAATAGTCTAAACCCTGCCCTGAGCTCTAAGCCTACCGAAAAATATAGTATAAATTACCAGATACGTGGATGGTGCGTTCTGTCCTGATATAAACATAGTATTAGAATAAACCAATCGATGTGTGACCAAAACCCGGAAAACATGATGACATGAGCCAGCATCTCCATTTTCCTTTAGTGCTTTTAAAGAACAATTTTATTATTATACACATGGATAAATTAATTGTCTAATTCCGGCCTCGACTTTGTGTCTATTTTAAGTTACACCCAGTCCCTGCCTGTTACGAGACCCTCACCTTTCATGGAGGCTGCTTTGTAACTCTTTTGTGAAGACTTTCTTTATCATTCGTGACGAAAGACTGGCATTATTGTGGACGCACTGGACCGACCAATCCTGCATCCATCGCACCCCCACAACTCCCACGGACTTTTATGTAAGGCGTCCAATTCTGTCGTCGTGTATCCTGACGTGGTAGGGCTCAGAAGGCCGAAGAGTTTTCAGTTGCGCGGGGCGGTGCGCGCAGGAGGGAGAGTATCTCACATCGCACAAGCAGGCAAGATATCAAGCCAAAAAGTTTCAGCCTTCAGTGGAAAGTCATGGATCGATTCATAATATTCGTCTCAATCATTTCTTTGCTTCATCAGGTATGTTTTGAATGTCATACTCTATTTGTTTGTTTGGCATAGTGCTATACTAATCAACATTTAGTGCTTGCCTGTACCTGTGTGTTTTGTTTACATCTGCCCACAAGTTTGTGCACGGTGCGGTGTACATGGGCACTGGTATAATCGGTAGACCACTCGTGGGCTGGTGGAAGGTCAAACCGCAGGACGATGCCTCGGTCTTGCAAGGGGTGTGTTCCTGGCAACGCTCCGTGCGGTCACTCGCAGGGTAGTAGTGTGTAGCTGACGCGTGGCAGGAATACACATTATGTCGCTATTATATATCGCTTCTATAGGACGATTTAAAGAGTAATTGTAATAATGAATATGAGGCTACACACGATATTTTCATACTAAAGAAACGGACTACCGACCAGAATAAAAGTTTGTAGGTGGGTGTGTGCATGTGTCTTATTTGCGTGTTTTAATTGTGTGCGTGTTGTTGTGAATCAGTCATCAATACTTCTAGATAATTGAATATATCAGCAGCCTTTATTCTTCTCATTAATGCATATGATTGTGCTTGACCACTTCACCGGGATTTCACCGTGTCTTTGTGAGAGAAGTGAAATGGGTTTTCAATTGATAGGTCGACCCTTAGGCAGATACCAAAATCACATTGCTGTGATTGTGGAACAGCCTTCCAAAACAGCTCGGTTGGCGTCAAATTCTATCAAATTAAAATCACGTCTTAATTAATGCATATGATTGTGCTTGACCACTTCACCGGGATTTCACCGTGTCTTTGTGAGAGAAGTGAAATGGGTTTTCAATTGATAGGTCGACCCGTAGACAGATACCAAAATCACATTGCTGTGATTGTGGAACAGCCTTCCAAAACAGCTCGGTTGGCGTCAAATTCTATCAAATTAAAATCACGTCTAACGTACACTCAAACTCCCTACTGGCTTACCCCGCCAAGTGTGTAACTTATTTTTTTAATGATAAAATAAAAACTTAAATGTTGACTTATATATTACTCTATGCTGTATGTAAGTGTTTGCCCTGTTCGTCCTACTTCTCTCTTGCATTCTTCTTCTTCTTCTACTTCTTCCGTAAGAGTGACCACAATCAACTTGCTGATTATTCTGTCACTTTCGGTGAGGTCTAAGTTTTACAAGTCTTTGAAGGGTTCAAATAGTTGCAGAAATAATCACCATCCCAATAAGTGTTGTAACGGTATAAAAAAATATACAGGGACGTGACTCAAATCTAAAAATGTACTCCAAGAATCTATGTGGGGAATAACACCACTAGACCGAAACAGACAGCCGTGGCCTTTCTCTCAGATGCCTTAGCCTTACTGTCGATCTCACAAGTTGGAGTCTGCAGGTCCGTAAGCCTCTTTGGAGGTCATAGGTAATCTACTGGAAGTGTCCACCCTAAAGAGAGGAAACCGAACATGTCAAACTCCTTTAAATCCGTTATTTTGTCCGGATAACTAGAGACAAAGAGCAGTATAACTGGGCCTTGAGAAGTTCGAATGACTGCTGTTTCGTGTCCTTTTGTCAATCGCACATCGCAGTTGTAGAAATGTAATGTTTGACCCATCCGGCAAAGGCAGGTGGAAGGTGTAGACGCTAAATGTTAAAGATCACAAAATTGTTTGCGAAAGTAAACTAACAAGATAACAAATCAATGATAGAATAAAAAGAAAGCAGTCATTTAAATAACACAAAATTTATTACAATGTAAAGCATCCAGAGACAGGCATCAACAACAACAACAACAACTATACAACAACTACAACAACGACAACAACAACAACGTATAGAGACTTGAAAAGACATGAAGAACACTGCAAATTATCTTCTTTTTTTTTCACTTTGTTTACATCCGGGTTTGAAGGCATTTTGTGGGTCTATTATTTAATACTGACTTGTGTGACTCCCAAAGTAGATAGTTGCATTTCTGTAATTCATAATTGTGTATTGTGCAAATCACCGCACCACTGTAGTGACAAACATTACTCCTGTAGGCCTATTTCTAATTCCGCATGAACACTTTGATTTTGCTCTTGGACAAATGAAATATAATTATGTCGCTGACATTTCACAAGCTAACATCATTTAGTGTGCTGAACACAGACACACACAGACAACTGAATATTATACAGACAGAGACATATTTCCTCATTCACAAACTACAAATAAGATCAATGAAAAAAAAATGGCTTACAATGTATACATCGAGACTCTATACCTCCATCACGAATACGCTGACTAAACGGTAATTAATTTTGCCATCTCACTGTTCTCTCTCCGGGCTAATGGCTTCATTCATTTTTTTTTTTTTTTTTAAAATCTCGTAATTTGTTTGTTCACTTATTTTTAGTCCATTCTTCCCCAACTTGCCAATGGGGAATGGAGATGGGAGAGGTGGGGGTGGGGAGATCATTATCATTATTATCATTTTTTAGCGTCCTGATTTTATGCAAATACTGTCTTTCATCATGCGTAATGCTACGTTCCTGCTGGTTTTTGTCTCGTACGGGTATTTTTTTTTAGTCCTCTCAGTTTGTTACAATAGAGCAAATATTCAGAGAGGATTTTTTTTTATTGTCTTCTTCACTCTGTCAAAGTGTTCTATTCAGTGATTCATTTCTGAAGGGAAAAGATGGCTGAAACCACTCCTTTAAAATTCTATCCTTCAATTTCATATTAATGTAAATTGACGGAAGAGGAACTCAATGGGCACATGTAGCATCAGTTATTAAGAGAAGGGATTTTTAAAGATGTGCACGGCTTGGATGGCGGAAGTTAACGTAAGTCGTTTGGTTAGTAAACTTATATATTTGAAGCTTGTAGGGTCTAATAACTAAAGAACGGGAATGTAGTGATGGGAGGTAATTGAAGTTTTGCATTTAGTTACAATATTGTATATTCGTTGTCTTCTTACTTAACACTTGCTGAATCCCTTTATCCAACACACACACACACGAAAATATGTGTAAATTCAATTGACATGGCATATACATACATTTGCAAATGAATATATTGGTAAATAGAAAGATAGGCAGTTTGGTATAGTGAGAGACAAAACATAACAGTGCTGATATGGCAGTATGTTCTCTCGTATAGAACGTTAATGTCAGTTTTAAGGTGTCCCGAAAGTTCATTAACATAGATGAAATGTCAGTTACATTTCCCAAAGTAGCTTTGTTGTTTCGTTTGTTTGTTTGTTCGTTTGTTTTAGAGACAGAAATGCTCGAAGCAGAGTTGAAATACTTCCTGCTTTTCTCCGTTTTCTTCAGAACCGAAACTGTTTTTATTAACAAAAGCGAAGCAGGGCGACATAGAAATCAACACTATTGTGGAATGGAGCAAAGTTCATCCACATTAATGATGGCAGATTACAATCTAGAGTCAAGCTTGTTCCTTACATTTTTATACCTCAGTCAGTCCTGTTTTGCTGTCGTGTTCAATTGACAAGTTTATTAAACGTTGGCTTACCAACACCGCTGTATATAGCTTAACAGCGTTGAAGTCAGACATGTTAATTACTAGTTTTATAGACTTTAGTCCATACTTGCTTTTTTCCCGACCAATGGTGCCCTAAAATTTCTTATGTGTACCATATTCATTAAATAAAAAGTGTGGTGTCATTCATTGAGAGAAATGCTTTTGACCTTAATATAGCAGACACTGAAAAGAAATGATTGAAAGATTTGCAATTGACTTTTGTGACTTGCGATAAATCGCAAGTGTGTGCGACCATAAAAATACGAGTAGTCCTCAGATATGCAAATGCATACAACATTCACGTCCATAGGCAAACAAAAGATGTAAAGCATTTAGGCACTGGTAATTATGAACTGTCTCTGTCTGTTTGTCTGTCTGTCTGTCGATATGCTTGTCTGTCCAGGGAGGTGGGATTTTCCCATATTCCCTGCTAGTCTTTCTCTCTCATTATGATGCCCATAATATCGACTCGCAGTGGCCGTTGAATAAGTTTAACTTGTTGAATTTCACTGTGCGTTTTGTTTGTTTGTTTATTTTTCTTGCGGCCACAATTTATTGTTTAGGCTGCCAAATGATATTATAATATTTTACTATACGTGCACTGATGGCCCACGGATGTCACTGCTCTAAGGAATAAAGCTTCCGTAATTTTCTCCATTTCTTCCTCTTGAGCATTCATGTTGATGAACGATGGTATCATTTTAAGTGCTGTTTAAAGACCATTTGCACAACGTGGCATGGTTCAACAGGTTTATTTATCAACACTTGAATCGGGAACAAAAGTGAAGTTTATAGTACATTGTTGAAAAAGAGGTACACAATTCCGTTTGAACTTTCATCTCGACGAAACTAAATGTCTAGCTAAAAAAAAAAAAAAAAAAATACAGGGCATGTTCGGACACGCAGCAGATGAAAGAAGTAGTTAGGAATAGATCAAAACCTATTTTCACCGAAATGTATTATGTGCATGACATATTCGATAGGAGTGTGCTGGTCAAGTTGCATATAGGAAAGAAAAAGATAAACTTTTGAACTGATTAAGGAGTTGTGAAGTGAACAATGCTGGCGGCTGCTGACCCGCACCCAAAGCAAGTAGTAAAAGGAATACTGCGATGTTTTGGCCGGAAAATGACACGGGCTGTTGTCGATTGAAATCAGTGCTGGGTTGTCAGAAAACTATACTTTTTGCATGTTAAAGTTGTTGCATTTTTTCCCCTCTAACTCTTAGTTGTAACCTGTCCAATAGGGACATGAATCCAACTGATAATATAAAGAGCAAAATTCAATGCTATTCATACTGAAGACAGCACTCATTTGTATATCCGCCTCAATAACTTGAGTTGCATGGTACTAACTTGTCGTAGGCAAATATTTATGCGTCAGAACAATGGTTGCCCAGGTCCAGGGTTCTGCATCTAGCCATAAACTAAAAATTCGAATGCATCTACCAATATGATTAAATTATTCGTCGCATAAACACGCCTCTCTCAGATCCGTTGATGTTTGTCAAGATTTTTAAATGGTAACTGTCTGTTTGTAGGTCCCTCTAGGTTATCCCAACATAGCGTTTCGTATCACGTTTAGAATAAACTTCATAGGGCGTACTCTGCTCTTGAAAATCAAGCTTTTTTGTGTAACATGATCTTGTTTGTGTAGGTGAAAATCTGTGTAAGTTTTGAGGATTCTGTGCATTTGTTCTGTGAAGGGAGGAAATAATCACCATGGGTGCTTCTGTTAGATTGATGCACTGATGACTCAAACAGTCAAATGCTATTATCCGTTTGAATCCGTTATGACTACAGTTGTGATGTTCCTATTTCATCACAGCGTTGGCAAGCTCCATGGGTCACACCCTACTAAAATCTGTGAACATATGCTTTTTTTCATGCACTCACTGCGACTTTTGTTTGCCTGTTTGGATGATACAGGTGGGTGCTTTCCAGTGAAATAAAGAGCAAACAAGAAGCCCTGACTTTGCAGACACAACATGCAAAAGTATTGACCTGTTTACAGCAGTTTGAGCTGCATACACAGGGGATATTTACCTTTCTTGCTTTGTCTTTTTGTTGATTTTATAGGGCAATACAGTGAACACCCGTGCAAAGGTGTAGGCTTTATCCATGAAGAGAAAGAGAGAAAAAAAATGGCAGAAATTTTTATGCATTAATATAGAAGAGGAAAGGACAGTGAATGATAACAATCAATGAAGAAAACTGCTCCCCAAGTTCGTATGATCTACATTGACCTGTATGGTACGATATCTTCTCCTACTTGAAATACACTTGCGTTCATTATGACTTGCACCACCACCACCACCACCACAACAACAACGACAACAACCACAACAACCACAACAACAGCAACAGCAACATCAACATCAACAAATACAACAACATCAACAACAATAACAACAACAGCAGCTACAACAGTTTTTCTCCATCTAGTCCATGGGCCAGGCCAGATATTGGTACCACCTGAGGTGGCAAAACCTTTTTTGGTGTCATTTTGTTTGTCGGGCATAGATATGCTTATCGAGCTATGATAGCATTTCCAAATGAGTAGCTTAGTCATAATAAATGAATTTTTAACCAATTTGGTCTCGTTGTTATATCCCTATACTTCTGAATTGAAACTAACCGCTATACAAAGAAGAGCACTGTCTTCTGTATGTCCACAGGTGTTCTGTTGTTGTTGTTGTTGTTGTTTTTGTATTTGAGGCGCGTCATTCAAATATGAATATTTACGCCTTTATCTTTATAATATGATAATTTTACATATAATAAATAAATAAAAAATGATAAATTTTTACTATCATTTTTATGCGCACTATGTGTCTGCTGTTATACGGTTGGGGCAAATCAGTTCTGGTGCATGCTGATGGCAAACTCTGATCAGCCCGGCTCGTTACATTGAGCAGGCTTCTCGGTCGCGCACACAGACCTAGATCCCTCATTTGCCGCACTCAGGACCCTCTGCCCAACGCATATATGGTGCACAAGCAGACTCCCGAATGCGATATATAAACATCAAAATTATAATATTATTTCATATATACTTTCCATTAAATAAACATATAATTTACAAGTAATTCATTTTTTTTTTCATTATGTAATAAGCAAACATCCGGTTGTGCAGTGTGCAAATCTAAATTAAATAAAACTCAAAAGATAATTATCTGTATAACTCTATAAGACTTATATAAGTCTTTTGGAAAACCTCCTTGTTCTCTTCACATATGAGATTAATGCCCTCAAATGATCAACATTTTTTGTGGATAATACTTTTCTGATATCCCGTTGATCTTTGCCTCCAATGTCTGCGATCAACATGGCTCTCTCTATCAAATATTTCGGACAATCATATAAAAAATGACGTAAATTTTCCTTTTCGGGGCAATAGGGGCAGTTGCCTGTTTCATGCAAATTTGCTTTCCACTTATCATAATTCAGTCCAATATTACCCATACGGACTTGATGAATAAGGATTTGATCTTTCCTGTTTTTTAATCTGCATTCATATTTTCCACTTACATACTTCTGTACTTCTTTTAAGGGGGACTGTGTTTCTTCCCATCTTTTTTGCCACTTCTTATTAAAATAACTACTCAAAACACATTTAACTTCCATCTTATTGAGTCCATTATTGATTCCGATATGTTTCTCTTGTAGGGCTGTTTTTGCCGCTTTATCTGCTGTCTCATTGCCCGTGATGCCACAGTGGCCGGGCACCCATTCAAAGTGTACTATCATACCCCTGAACAGCAGGTGCATCGAAAGAACGTGTATTTCTTTCACAAAAGCATCCTCGAAATTACATGTTTCAAGGGCCCGGAGAGCACTTAAACTGTCAGTAAAAATTACTACTCCTGTATACACATTACTAAGTTGTCTCAACCAGGTTAATGCCATAAAAATTGCAGCAAGTTCCGACCTATATGATGACGTGAAATCCTGCAGTCTTTTTGATTCACTGTATTTGTAATAGGGTGCGAAAAAAGCAGCTCCCACTATGCCTGTTTGACTTCTGGATCCGTCCGTGTATACATGCAAGTAGTGACTCCACTTCTTTTGTGTAATTTCTAAACTCATTTGATTTTGAAACAATGGATTATCTGACTTCGATATTAATCCACTTAACTCAGTTGAGACATTCACTTTTGGGATATGCCAAAGTGGGATAGTTAAAGGAGTTACCGGCTCAACAGGCATATCGAGGTAGACTTCCTCTTTCATCTGCTTTATCCTGTTTCCAAAGGAGTTACTTGAACAAGTTTTGGTATCATAAAATCTATATTGCCAACAGTCCCCTACGTCTTCCAGCAAGGGGTGGTCGGGAGTTGTTTCAATTCTCTTGATATACCTTGCACTCAGCAATTTTCTCCGCATATCTAAGGGCATCTCTCCTGACTCTGTTTGGAGAGTTCTCAGGGAGGTTCCGACTTTGCTACCCAAACATATTGTCAGAGCCTGATATTGAACTGAATTGAGTACATTTTTGACAAAATCAGATGCCGAGTCATATGCTTCACATGCATAATCCAATAAAGAAAGAATAAGGGATTTATATACTGTTATCAAATCCTTTATTCCGCCACTCCATTTTGCATATGCCAAACATTTAAGTATATTTATTTTCTTTTTACTTCTACATGCTAAGTCTTGTATATGAGATTTCCACGTTAACCTCTTGTCTAAAATAACTCCGAGATATCGGTGTTCTTTTCTCTGAATAAGTGGTTGTTTGTCTAGATAGAGTAAAATGGGCTCTTCTTTGTTGGATCGTGAAAACAGTATTGGCACTGTTTTGGGGGATGAGATGAGCATGCCCCATCTTTTGAACCACTCGTTTAGTATATTCAAGTATCCTTGTAGGCATAACACAACCTCGGTGATGTCGTTACCTGATTGCCATATTACGCAATCGTCGGCGTATAATAGGACTTTGGGGTTAGGCCTAACTGGAATATCCCTGAGCATCAGGTTGAACAAAATGGGGCTCAATGGGCTTCCTTGGGGTAATCCGTTAACCATCTCCATTTTTTCAGATAGTGCATTGCCCACACGCACCTGAAAGGTGCGCTTTGACAGCATGTTTGCTATAAAATGTAGCAAATTCCCTCGAATGTTTGCCTTCCACAGTTTGACGAGGACGGCTTCGGGCCACAGTCTGTCATATGCTTTAACTAGATCAATAAATACTGCGACTGTTTTAATACTTACTTTCAAATTTTTCTGTATTTCATTTTCCAGGTGAATTATATTATCCACACAGCTTCTGCCTTTACGGAATCCACTCTGTATCGGAGATAATAAATCATTCTTTTCCACCAAGAAGTTTATCCTCTCTTTAACCATAATTTCCATAATTTTCATAAAACAGGGTAATAATGTAATTGGTCGGTAAGAACTCAATTCTGTGGGGGGTTTATTTGCTTTCAGGATTGGGATCAAGATTGAGTGTTTGCATGCTTGTGGTATAAGACCAGTTTCCCAAATTCGATTGTAAATTAATAGTAAAAGTTCTTTAGAATGTATGGGCATGTTGCAATAAACCTCATATCCTATTCCATCCAATCCAGGCGTAGTGCCTTTTCTTGAACTAAGTGCTCTCTCTAATTCCCGGAACTGAAAAGGTTCATTATAAACTAATTCACGACTGCTGTCAGAATCTGTCCTCACCGATCCCCAAACTTCACATATATCCTTATAATTCTCATCATTTTCCTCTTTCCCGCCTACACTACCGAAATATTTTCCTAAAACATGTGCTTTGCATTTATCGTTGATGATAATGTCCTCTTCGGAGTGTAAAGCAGGCATGTTTTTTTGTTTCACAGGTATTCCGTTTAGCCTCTTTATTGTTTGCCATACCTTTGAAACTGAGGAGAAGCGGTTTAGTTTCGCACTGAAGGACTGCCAGTAGTCGTGTTTGGCTTTACGGATGGTCCTCTGTGCTTCTGCTTTCCTTTGTATGAATTCGTTTTGCAAGTCCTTTGACCATTGTCTCCTTAACTTTCTCTGTATTTTGTTTCTCTGTTTTATTTTGTCCGTACAATCCTTCGTCCACCATGGGACAGGGTTGCGCTTTGTGTCTTTTGGGCGGTAGCTTGATATTCCTAATATTTTGGTTAAGCGTACCATAAATTCTTCAAACAACGTTGTTGGAGAGGCGTCTTTCTCGAATTTGTCAACACAATCAACAGTTAACTGATCATTACATAAGGAGGCAAATTTCTTCCAGTTGATCTTTCTGAAAGATTGGTTTTCGCCTCCTGTGTTGATTTCACGTAAATGAAAAGGATTTGCGCTAATGTATAACTGAGTGCACACTACATAATGATCACTTCCAAGTGATTCTGTTAACACTTGCCACATGCATTTACCGGCCAGGGTTGCCGATGTGATAGACAGATCTAAACAAGATGTCTTGCCGGTGTGACTATCCAGTCTTGTTCCAGAACCATCATTTAAAACAACTAAGTTATTACACATCATAAACTTTTCAAGTAATTTACCGTTGAGATCTGTTCGTAAACTACCCCATAATACATTATGAGAATTAAAATCACCGACTATTAATACTTTCGATACATCTCTCACCTTCGAAAGTAACATATTCAGAGTATCATCATTCAATTTCTTGCAAGGATTATAATAATTCACTACCGACAACACATAATCGTCCAAATATATATCAATCAGTTGCATCTCTATTTCTTCGTAAATTCGAACCTCCTCAAAACTTACTGAGTCATGAACGTATATAGTTACCCCTCCACCACGTTGTCCATTTTTTCTGTTTCTTGACAGTGTGGTGTATTGGGGAATATTTAACTCAGTATTTTCCGCAAACCAAGATTCTTGTATACATATCAAATGAATTACTCCTACATGTTCAGAATTTATATATCTAATCAATTCCCCTCCATGAGCATTCATCCCTTGGGCGTTCCACTGGAGAATGACCAGCGCAGTCATGAAAAGGTTTCTGTTTAACTGCTGCATTTTGATCTTTCGATCAATACCTGTTCCACAAGAGAACGAATGAGTGCGAGTATCTCTGGTTCCGTTTGTTCACTTACGAAAATTAGAACAATTTTGACCACAAAGGAAATTATTTCCTCGTTTGAAGCATTCACGAGAAAGTTACTTCCAGGTGGATTTCCTTTTTGTTCAGTTTTGTTAGTAGTTGAATTCGATGTTTGGCTTTCCACTACATTACCCTTATTTGTATCTGTTTTTCTGTCTGTTCCCACCATCAGATTGCTGATAGTTTCAACAGCTTGGCTTACAGTACTGGAAGGGAGAGATGGGAGAATGCGTGGCGCCGTTTGTTTCTGTGGTTTTGTTCTTCCCAACCCTTCGGCACCGGCTACCGTCAGATTGCCATTATTAGTTGCCATGGTTGCCGCTGAGGCGTAGCTCACTCGATTGGGAAGAGGAGTTTTCTGTGTCTTTTCTTTTGTTTGTTCTTCTTTTGCCCGATACGTTCTTGCGGCCTCGGCGTATGACAAACTATGTACCGTCTTTAGCTTTTGAATTTCTTTCGCTCTCTTTATCATCTTACATCCATTGTAAGCCGCCGAGTGGTCGTCGCCACAGTTAGCACATTTGGGATTTTCTTTTCTGGGACATTCCTCAAAAGAGTGAGATTCCCCACATCTGACACATCGGGTCTTTGAACGGCAGTTGGCTGCCGTATGACCGTGACGCTGACACTTAAAGCATCTTACAACAGGCGGAATCCACTGTTTTACATTAAATGATTGAAAGCAGAGAATTACCTCTTCAGGGATTTGTTTTGAGTCAAATGTTAAAATGACACTGCGTGTTGGGGTGTAGAGAGTATCTTTCTTTTCCTGGTCGTAGGTTTTTCTAGTTATTCTCTTTGCATTAATCACTTTTTGTCTTTTTAGTTCTGACTTGATCTCTTCCTCTCCCATTTCTATGGGTACCCCTGAGATAACTCCTTTGGCGCTCTGATGCTTTTGTGTTTTGACCGGGACATTACCGATTTGCTGAATATCGGAAATTTGTCTGAGTTGTTTTTCGTTGCGGCATTTAACTAAGATTCCTGCGTTCATACTTTTCATGAATTCTGGCGGGCTTCCTGACACATTTTGGATTGATTTGGCAATTACCAGTAAACTTATGTTGCGAAGAGATTTGGAACGCTCGATGGGGGTGATAAACACTTTCAGATCTGGAGGATTTGCTTTTGGCGTACGAAAGACGTTTTCGTAATTGTCATAGTCCGTTTCGGAATCTGTGGAATTTGACATGGAGTCCCTTCTGGTGCTTATCTCTTCCACCGTACTTGAGCCTTCTCTGTACTTTCGTTTTTTACGCCTGCCTGAAACAACTCTGTAGTCTTCTTCATGAACTTTATCATAGCTAGTGTCGCTGTCTGTCCCCTTGGGGTCAAAAGCCCCTTTGGGGTCTACAGCTATATCGTATTCTCGTGAGGCGGCAGCCACCGCCATGGTTTCACAAGACGCCAATTGGCGGGAAAGTTGAGTTATATCTATATTGGTGCGAAGTGCGAAATTCCGGATGTTTGCTTACCTTAAAACTGTTCGACGGCGTGATTCTAGAAAGACGTATATTCCATATGCCTCAACTATGGCCCAAAAACATGCAAAGTGAGTCCAAAATATCAGAATGTCAAAATTATCCAAATAACAGAGATTCCAAGTTCGGAGCTAGAGGTGGACACGTCCGGCGTCCGTGACCACCGCTTGACCACCACCACCACCACCAAATAAACGCGGTGCGCTTAGTCTTTATTCAAGGCAGCGAAGGGAATATCCAAGGGTTATGATGTCCTCAGCGCTTAGTCTTTATTCAAGACGGCGAAGGGAATATCCAAAGCTTATGATACAGTGTATATCCTTTTATCTAAAAACAACAACAACAACAAAAAAAAAAAGCAATTCCTCGTGAACTTTACCGTGTTTTTCAATTATTTATCATTTTCCGGTGAAAACGCTTCGGTGAAAACGCTAACACCACGCCAATGTCGCTTTATTTCCATCCAACAATGAAAGATAATGCAAAAACAATGTACCGGTACACTACAATACATTATAATGAATGATATTGTAGATGAACAGAGTGATTTTTGTTTAAAATTGATGTATTTGTTGAGAGGGTAGTATAAAAACAGTATAGATAATCCCTTTTGTAGGAACTTCAGATATGATAGCGGTACATTGGTCTAGATAAAGACTAAGCGCACCGCGTGACAGCTGTGGACATCATAACCCTTTGGATATTCCCTTCGCTGCCTTGAATAAAGACTAAGCGCATCGCGTTTACAACAGAACACCTGTGGACATACGGAAGACAGTGCTCTTCTTTGTATGCGGTTAGTTTCGATTCAGAAGTATTGGGATTAAACGAGACCAAATTGGTTAAAATTCATTTATTATGACTAAGCTACTCATTTGGAAATGCTATCATAGCTTGATGAGAATATCTATGCCCGACAAACAAAATGACACCAAAAAGGTTTTTTCCACCTCAGGTGGTACCAATAACCCATTTTTCGGCTCTTGGCCCATGGACTAATCCTGGCGGATTATGGAGACGTGAAGCTCGAATTGCTCAAGAGAGACCAACTGTGATGCCGGTCCCGCACAAAACAAAATGAAAGCTCAGCAGTAACATTTATAACCTTTCCTTGATGGTTTATTTATTCAGGTACATCGGAATACACGTACTTCGATCCGTCACATGATCAACACTCACTATAGTACACAACCAGTGACACCTCCCTGGTACACCGTACAATGTATGTCGATTATGGCGTTAACTGGGAACCGCGAAAAACATAATGGGATTCAATGTAGGCTTATCTGTATTCGTAAGGGTAGCGTGCAAACTAACACTCCCTGGGTGGTATTATTTTTATATTATATTACTGTATCGTTTGATGAAGGAAAAGGAAACGTTAACTATCTTACAGTGTTCTAAGCGTTATAATCCGATGTCATTACCCAGTGCAGGCATTGAGATTCCATTCGCTAAGATTAATTATTGATGATTAGTGTTAATTAGTTTCTTAAACAAATGAACGCGATAAAATCACGTCATATGATGCAATTCCAAATAAGGGCAAGAAACTGCAGTTCGAGGGAGTTTGCTACATGTATTGTTGTAGAAGTCTTACTTTATGACGTGTTGGCAGGTATTCACTTTTTTCTTCGCCATTGTACTCATTTCAGTCGATCGCACTTGAATTGACGCTGACTGGAGCACAGGCATGTACAATCGGTATTAGACATCTCTCTTTTTATGACGTCACAACAAATCAGTATTTTTTTCCTAGTCTAAGGTTATTTTTATCATTTTTGTTTGTCCCGCGATAAGACCTACATTTCTTTAGATCATTCATGCGGACTTTTATGGTTACCGTAGCTTGGTTGATATTGGAAGTTGCCGTGTCACTATTCATTCCTGTGCAATACCAGAATGCACCGTTTTCATTCAGAAAGGGACGCAGATGCGTATTCACAATATTCTTATAGTCAGATAGTCGTGTACTTCCAGCCTTCCTCGTTCAATGTCGAGATTACAGTAGAGGCTTTTAATTTCAAAACCGGCAAATATGAAATGAAAGATGTTAACCATGGAACCAATAAAAGGTTTACGATGAAAAGGATTCTGACAGTGCTCCTATGCTTTTGTAGTTTGGAGATAGGAGAAAGACAAATGACGCATGATGTTCATGGCAGGAATAGTCGTTGCGTTGGGTCGAAATGAAGTAATACAGACTTCTCTTCGCATGTTCAAAATGCATTAAGGGATGAAAGAAAGTCCAATTCGAACAGTGACCATTTTCATTAAATTTGTGCACCCAAACAACATCAATCAAAGAAACAATCCAAGACACAAAAAAGCAACTCTGGCTGTTGTTACAGCTATGGCTTGTGTAGTATACATAGAAGGTAGAGGGATACCTTCCTCATTATGACATAATTTGACGCTATTTTTGTGAAAAAGAAAAAAAAATGAGACAGTTTGGACATCTTGACCTTGGCTAATTTGCATATGTCATTGCTACAACAATCTCCATTCCTTTTAAACATGTAAAAATTGAACTTTCTTAACTTGCTTCATCTCTGCTCATGCACTGACAAAACCCTCTGCTATTCCATTCGTCTGATCATTGCTGTTTAATCTTGTTATTCTTAATCTAACGTGTAAATTTTCATTTTTGTTGGTAAATTATTATGAGAACATACTGAACAGAGCAGTATCCACATATGGGAGTAGTTTTCATGAAGAGGACACCCCAAAAGTCTCGTGCTTGTGCCAAAGTCATCGTTTTAACTTTTCAATTCATAATGCAACGTTCGGTATCAGTTATTACTTACCGGTTTACTCTGTGAGATAAATTTGCTTTTGAGTAAGTTGACAATATCTGGTAAAACCGAATCATACAACAGGTCAATTCTGGGCGACTGATTTTGTTTATGATAGCAAAATATGCTTCTTTTTTATTGAATCAAATTAAATTCTCAAAGGTTTTGTTTTCGTGACTAATACAAAGATATGGGGGAAAAATAAGTTGTGGTCATTATCATACTCCTTGAAAGTATCTCACCAACATGACTAGTGTAGAAGGAAAAATAACCCCTAACTTGTACTTCTTTGTTTAGTAAATATCGAGATACATGTCGCATGCAGACATTATGTTTTTAGACCACTCTCTAAACAGTTTTTTTTTTTCTTGGGACGTTATCAGTAGCAACAGTCATACTATACTAAACCAAATTCACAATATATTTTGTCACAGCTTACTCTAATTTCAAACACTGCTCAATGCCAAGAGCGTACTTGCCTTTTACCAATGCCTTCATGCATATTTATTTTTATCTGTACGGACAATCGTGAGCGAAGAACTAGGAGAGAGTTGAACCAAGAGTGTTTCGCTGGGCTTGGCTCTCGCTGTTAATTTGAGCAGACTCGCCCACTGATCGCTCCACTTGCCATCATCACATCGAAGGGGCTTTCAACAAGGCTAACAGCACAATTGAAAAGTACATGCAAGGGTAAAGTTTTGCTTTAAAACATACTAAACATGTCTTGAGACATTAAATATGGTGAATAAGTCCAGTGGGCAGAAGTGAAAAAAAAAAATAATTAGGTTTATGTCTTCTACTCAAATAAGATGAAAAAAAAAAACCACACACACAGATGAAACACAATCCCATGCATCCAAGTAAGCACAGTGGCGTAGTGGTCATACAGAAAACATCATTCGCAATGTGTGTACATCCTTGGACATCTTTTCTGTGTTCATGAACTTAGTGATTGTTGGAGCTCAAGTTAGCTGACCACAATACTTATCGATTGGTAACGATCGATTGATAACAATAGTCTGCTAAGTCAGATAGGATCTTGTCAATAGTTTCACTGTTGTTGAAGTGTATGGTCGAGTATTAGGAAATATTTCTGGAAACGAACCGTGGTGAGTCATTTCTTACACTTCCTCAAGCAACAACCGAGAGGTTACCATAACTCTTTTCAATACTCTAAATCCGGGACAGAGGTGCAAAAGGTCTGAACTCTGTGCCATCAAGTTCCCGCATTATTCCATTATTCTTCCTTCTGTCAGATCCCGCTATTTTACGCCCCCACCCCCCATGGTTACATTTCGAATGTTACATTCGTATTTCAGGGCATTATGGTAGTATGGCACATCATGATAATATTAAAACGAAAAACTAACAAGCAACAGGTGCATCCGTGTTCAAAAACATCATTATATTTGTATGCATCATAGGTGCGTAATGGATTGGTATGGTGACGTATGAAATGAATGATCGAATAAATTGATAAATGAATACGAACAAATGATAATTTAACATAAATATACACATTCCATTATTGTGTATTTCTTCTGTCACCTCCATTATTAAGTGAGTCAATATCGGTTATTAGTGACCGCTGAAACATCGAATTCATAATTTTCTTAAGTGACCTCATTGATTCGATAATTTCATCTCTCGTTGTTTCCTAATTGACAGGCACTGGGAAGGGTTGAGATATCCTACGAGCTCAAACACTACGAGAACCTAGGCCACATCGAGCTGGACGGTGGGTGCTGCGATCTCTTCTGCGGCAGCTGCGACAACCGGTTCAATCTCTGCTTCGACCAGTACCGTGGGTGAGCAAATTCCAAGCGCTCCATCTCGTGGTTACCCTGGTGCTTGCGGGCTTTCCTAACTTGAATTTTACTTCAACTTAATTATACATAGTGGTATATATGATTTGATTTTAGAGCTTCCCTATCAGATACCGCAAATGCCGAGGCGGCGCCTTACCTAAGTGCATATAAAACTGTATGTATATAACAAATTGTAGAAAATCATTCTCGAATAGTATGATGAGGCGGCACGAATGTAAAAACATGTGCCCCGGGTTGGTTGTGGGATGCTTTAGCTCTCTCCACAATGCATACATGGGTTGTTTGACAAAAAAAGCAAGTTTCACCATATTTGTTATGTTTAAATGTGTACGACCGTTCTCCTTCGTTTACTAACACCGAGAGCACGGACATACATACACGTACACACAGTACACACTTATACCGTTTCCAATCATTTCCGAAGCACACCCGTACAGATATTATACGTGATATGTATACGTGCTCATTAAAAAACGTAATCCCTGCAAACCCTCACCTCCATCCCCACCGTGTTTTCGATTTTTGTTTCTCTCGTACGATCCGTGTAACATGTCGTATCTTTCATATTATTGCAATGTTATATAGCAACAATGACGTCACAGACTGCGACTATGGAAACTATGAGACGGATCGCTTGTTCGAGAACAACGATAATTTCAACTTTCCAACCTCCTTGTCATCTTCTGTCTCGAACCCGATCGTTTTTACCATCAATTCGTTTTCGGTAAGTCTGTCAACCTATTCTCTAAAAGCAGACATGTTTGAGGCGTGCATGAAACTTTCGCGAATTTCTCGCGACACTATATTCGCGAAAGTAAAATAAACTAATTAGGGCCCTGAGTAATAAAGTTTTTGTCCATACACAATTTACTGAATGCCAGTCGCCAATTCGCGAAAGTTTCATGCCGCGAAAAAGGCCGTCGGCTGTTTTTACCATGGACTCACTTTCACTTTGTCACGGAGTGACCGAAAACCTTTCTTCATGCTTTGAACATACTGGTTACTGGAGTAGCGTTAGATGAAGCACCTGCTTTGATAAGATCATTTGTGATGTCGTCAGCATTAAAACTGCAATGAAAGAATCCCAGGCAAGTCTTCCAAACCTACTTGGTATAGACCCTAATAATGTGGTTTAATGTTTGTTTGTTTGTTTGTTTGTTCGACTCATATATCACGATTTTGATGAGTTTAGTAAAACGTCAAAGATATTCGTGGTTAAAAATTTTCATGTCTCTTGATGATATCCATAAGTTGAAAATGCTGTGTATATGCTGAATAGTGACTGATAGGTTTTATGGCTCAGAAGAGTTGTCATGTCGACAATGTGCAAGTACACAATTAGAATCTACTGTAGAATTCTGAAAAATTTGTGATGACGAAACGATAATTCCATTGCAAAAAATAAAAAATAAAAATCTCGCATTGAACATGTAGAATGATAGACACATAGATAGATGACTAGACAAAGGCCTTTTAATGAATGTGTGTTTTTTAAGCCCTTTTTTGTTGCTTTATGTTGCTGCAATTGAGTTTATGTTTTCCTTCTTGTGAGATTTGTCGAAACGCAACCCTCACAAATATACTTTAATATTATGTACCCAGTTCTTTTTTTTTTTTGATTATTGAAAGTTTTTGAGAAAATGAACAAAACACTGATGATATGTATAGTAAACCACCAAGATCAAATGATATCACCAACCCCAAACAGAATGGCTTCCGATCAAAAATCGAAGTATGGGACTATGACCCTGGCAACGGCGATGATAAGATCGACTACTTCGGCTACAACTACAGAATATCACCGGACAGGACAGCCGCCCTCGCCACAGCCCATGCGGTGACACTCAATGGTGCCGGAGAGGCTACGTGAGTATTTCTCCCCACCCCCCCCCCCCTCTCCCGACCTGCTTTGTCTGTTTGTCTGTTTGTCTGTCTGTCTGTCTACCTGTCTTTCTGTCTACCCATCTATCTGGGTCATAATAGTCCATACCAAATTTTGACTGTGTCGATTGCCAGCATGTAGTTCAATCACTGTTTCGGCGGGGAGGGGCGTAAGCGGCCAACCTGTACTTAAGTTTCAACAAGACTGTATTTTTCTACACGCTTTGTGTGAAGGGAACAGGGAAGAAGCAATGAAAGGGACTGAGATCGGAACCTACCATATCATTTCCTTTCACAGGACAAATGCTTAGAGGACCCTGATGTATATACCATGACGACACCAACAACGCTATTAACACTGCTACCAGTCCACCACTTTTGTCATTACTACAACTACTACATCGCAGTCGCCATCAAAATGATTCCCCCGTATGACTTGAATTTTAGATGTTTTATTTCTTCGTACTAGCTTACCATACACTTCGTGTATGTTTATGTAAAAGCAAAAAAAAAAAAAAAAAAAAAAAAAAGCAGCGAGAATTGTTCGTCCCTTCCCGTACACCACACTTGCTGGGGAAAATGCCATACACCCCCATCTTCACAATGACCACTTTCGTTCCAACGACACTATTGTTCACACAACTACAAAATATACTACTTGAAGAAATATGGACCTACTACATACATGGACTATTAACGGAGGTCTTTCTTTGATCCCATCATCACCGCCGCCACCTGATTATGTACATGTTAATAAATACATTCAGAAGTTTGGACAATGACGATTGTGTAATCGTGCGTCGTCACTGACAAAAGAATTGTGTCCCTCATTTTGGTCTTATTTCACTGAGGTGCCTTTTCAGACTCAACTGCCTTTGAATAAACATCAATGATGGGGAGCAGCAAACCTCAATACATGACAAGTTTTGTGTCACAAAATTTATAATTACTGAAGTGGACAATTGTGGACACGCATGTAACGTTGCTTAATGGTCATGTCGTCTACCGTTACTGTCCATGTTTACTCTGAGAAAAATGTGCGAAAATTGGGAAAATAGATTACAAATCACAATTAATCTGCCAAAATATTTGCTTTCTCTTGTAAAGTACGTGGATTTCGCAAATGAAATTGCTTGAGCGATGATTTACCAATACACACTACAACTGCACATGCATTTTTTCTTGATTTACACGAGTTATGATCTTCTGAGTACGTAGCTCTTAGATGTCTCAAAGCGTCGTCTTGATTTTATCCGGACTGGCAGTCGGCGGTGATAATAAGATCAATGCAGGAAAGCATGTTCAAAATGCTGTGACACTTTTGACAAAAATAGATGCATGAATTAACCCTAAAAGGGCGGGGGGGGGGGGGGGCGGAATCCGCCCCCCCCCCTCGACGTTTCGCGCTATAATTCTGTAACGCGAGAAGGCCTCGTCGCGAGGCTTCTTGACTTTATTTGTTCAAGTCTCGCGCAAGTTTTGAGACCAAATTTGCAACGTCCGCGCATACTTTTGCGATGCCACGCCCATTTTTGTAACGGAATGTCGCCCCAAAACGGGCACAATTTTGTGATTTTGTGTACATTTCCTATGGAAAACAGTGCTCTGTCATGAAAGTCATAAAAACCTGAAAGTCATAAAAACCTGATTTTTACAATTAATCACTTTCATTTATTACTTTTGTGCTAATTATGGTAGAAAAATGGTCAGTGACAATTTCCAATGAAAAAACAAAGAAAAAAAAGTTGAAAAACAAAGAAATACATAAAAAATTCTGAAAACAATAAAATACATAAAAATTGAAATGAGTTTGGAACTTTTTGTGATGTTGAATATACACTTGTTGAATATACTAAAACAGATACACAGATCAAAAATTAGACTCTCAATGCTTTTGATTAGGCTAAAATATGATCTTGAGCTTAATTTGCATAATCAATTAATTGAAATTAGAAATTGATTGTTTAAAAAAAATCTTATGACACAATCTTGTAGATTATGACGTGGGTCTCACGCATGCAAAATTTCATCGCGATCGCACCACCGATGGCCGAGATCTGGGGGGGGGGGGGGGGGGCGGAATCCATCCCCCCCCCCCCCCCCCCCCCGTCTGATCATAGCCAAAAAAAAAAAAAAAAAAAAAAAGCCCGGCCCCTTTAGGGTTAAAGAACGAATGATGGATGTCCATGTGCAGTAGGTAGGCCCTACACGCTAGAAACAAACGCATATGCAGTATTTCCGTTAGAACGTTAGAGCATCAATCTATACCCTTTCTTAAGTCTTCTAATTATTCTGCAACAACCTCAAAGGAATATCTGCCCAGTAGGTCCTATGAATAAAAACAAAATGTCATTTGGTTTCCTTTGTACTGGACATGTTGAGAATTATTATGTCATTCGCTTGTAAATTGCAGAATGACTGTGGAGGTGAAGGTGTACTGCGCCCAACATTATTACGGCACCTCGTCAGGATGTGACGTGTACTGCGTTGCCAGGGACGACGTTGTTGGGCATTATGACTGCAATGACATCACAGGGGCCAAAATGTGCCACGATGGTTGGACAGGGACAGACTGTAATGTGGTAAGTTTTACGCCGTACCATTTTATCCGGCATTACAACCTTATCGATATCGCCAGTCGATAATATCGATCTGAAAATCATGTCGTCTCCTTCATACAATTTGTATACTGTGTTGATTTTTCCTGTAGGTTCTATAACTATCCTGAGATTTAGCCTTCATTAAAATTGTGCTTATTATGCTGTAATCGACAATCATTGCCATGAATTCAGTGTTAGTGGTGACATGAAACCCAACCATACATTGGGTGATTTCAAGTTCGGTGCTAGTGCTAGTGCTAGTGCTAGCCCCCAAATAACAGCCTTAAATCGACCTCCAACACCGACGGTCAGATTAGCGAGGCGATACCGATCAAAATTATCGATCACCAGCACTAGGTGTTGGAATCACAGCACCGCGAGCTCCGCGGGAATTGTGCGACGAAAAAAGTGATGGCGCGTAATTACAGTCAAATATTAAAAGATGTAGCCAAAACTGCCTAATTTTAGACACGTAACGAGAAAGACTGATTCAAATGCCACAAATTTCAACCCTTCATTAAAACACAATTATCTTTATTTTGCTCCCAGGCTCAGATTTCTTTGGCCATGTCTGGAGTGTTCGTGTTCTTTAGGTGGGCGACCATGGCGTTAGCATAGACTTTGCACGTAAAATGTGCATCTCTTATGGAAGGGAATACGGGTCTTGCACGGCAATGCTAACACCGGCACCGAACTTGAAATGAAGAAAATGATAATCCCTAGGGGCTAGTGTTATTCAATAGGGAAAAAGCACGTAAATCGCTAACACAGACGGCGGAGCTCGGTTCAGCAGACGACATTCAACACCGAGCCCAGCACCAGCAACCGGAAATACGTCATAATGTTTGAGGTCAACTCCCAACACCGACGTGATTTCAAGTTCGGTTTTATCGCCGATGCTAGTGCTGAGATAGCACTAGCACTAGCACTAGCACTTATTATTATTATTATTATTTTGTATTTTATTTTGCAATCCGTTACCAGGCAATGTCACGTGTAATTGTCGAGTTCTTATGCTCATTATTGAATTAGTATAGTGTTTATAATATGCATGACTAGCCCATCATCAAACTGATTAGGCAGAGCAAAATAGTACTTGGAGGTCACTCCTGTATTCAGTCGTTCATTTTACATTTACTGTTATTATGCGGTTCACACCAGTAGATAAAGTTTACGTGGTAACGCGTGCATGCGGATTGATTAAAGGAGACCTCCGGATGATTTTCAAATTTTTACATTTGAACATAATATATAAATTAGTAATACTGGGTAAAGAGTTTCAGGATTTATAATGATTGGGATGAAAAATAAGAATGTTTTCGAAGTTTATAACAAATTGCAATGAACAAGGATGATGACATGGCAGCCTCACCATAAGAATGCATGAGATGTGGCTCAAGGAAGCAGCACAAAAGAAGAAGGCATGCATAGATTACACACAGGTGAGCTTGCAAGCATGCGGTATTGTAATGGAATGACACTGCTACATTTCTGAGATATGTGAGGCTCCTATGTCATCATGTTTGTTCAGTGTAATTTGTGAAGGTTTTTGAAAGTACTGTTTCTCTGCTCAAGAACCACAATAAATTCTACAAATCTATACATGAAGCTGTTGATTTATGTACTACATGATGTGAAATTATGAAAATCGTCCGGAATGCCCCTTTAACCCAAGCTATTTTGACCCCTTGGGGGGGGGGGGGGGGGAGGAGGGGACACAGCAAGTCAAAATAAATTCTCAATTTGATACAGTTGAAATTTCTCAAGGTCAACACATAGGGGCGGTATTCATTACAATATAAAGGAATATTGTATTATGATACCTATGATGTATTGTCTGGGATAAGTACATAATTATATTGGTATCACATTTCGTATTTCCATAATATTGGCATTTTGAGTTTGCATATCATAAACAAATGATACTACACGCAAAACTTGAGTGAAAGATTCAAGATGGCACTAAATAAAAGGATAATCTTTGGAAAATACTGTAGTTAGTATATCTATTACATCTATTGTTTGATGTCTATGTCATACGAAAAAATAAAGGAAATAATACGACCATTTCAGGGTCATTTACAACAGTAATTATTACTTTATATTCTGGTCTTCAGC
Source organism: Diadema setosum (assembly GCA_033980235.1). NCBI lineage: Eukaryota > Metazoa > Echinodermata > Echinoidea > Diadematoida > Diadematidae > Diadema > Diadema setosum. The sequence goes on along the minus strand of CM067067.1, from coordinate 2,783,547 downwards.
AAATTACAGCAAAGAAATCCCCATTTCAACCACTATTTTCAACTTATATTTGAACAGAAAAACATGCAAAATCTTATTGTCATTTGGTTGTCAGTTGGTTGTCATAGCAACCAGCAATATTGGACATAGCTATACTATATATCGTAATGTTTGAAATAAAATCTTGCAAAAAGTCACCAAATTTGATTTAAATAATTTATTCAAGGGCGTAGGAGTGGCATATGAAAATATTGATGGGGGCACAATGTGCCCCCTTGGGCTTTGTAGGATCAATGCATGAGCTACCTTATGAACATGAGCTACCTTATGCAATACAGTGCATGAGCTACCTTAAAACCCCACACAAGGTAACAGGTCTTCACCCTGTGTAAACACACACACACACACAAAAACCCGAACACGCACATACACATACATCATACACATAAAGACACACGCACATAAACACACACACACTCGCACGCACACGCACACACGCACGTGTAAGCCTTCGGTTTACCTTTTTAATGTGATTGTATGCAGGAAATCAATGAGTGCGATTCGAACCCATGCTTGAACGGTGGGAGCTGCAACGACCTCTTGGCTGACTATTCATGCAACTGTCCGGCGGGAACACAAGGTAATTATTTAATATGTTGATGCGATACGAAAATGCTCGACATTGATTTTTGTCTAGTATCACGTACTATAGACTGCATAAAATGTTGGTATAATCATGAGTTAACGTATGCCTCCATCACGACAACTGGAATGAGAGAAAAATGATCTTGGATTAGGATGCTGTGAATGTAAATTATCTTACATTTCGATAACTATGGAACGTTATCACGTTCCCAAAAGAACGCTATCATGACAATAATTGGATATCGGAAAACCACAACATTCTAGATACTTTTAAGGACCTGCCTTTATTTACAATGAATTGCACTTGATGTTTATTTTGGCCCTCAGCAGGGGAGGTATGTTGAACACAGTGTTTGGAATTCCTGCTTGTTATCATTGATTTACAGGAAAAAACTGTCTGAACATCGATGAATGTGCGTCTTCGCCATGTGAACACGGTGGTACGTGCCAAGATTTCATAAACTACTTCACTTGCGTCTGCGCTCAAGACTACAGCGGCGTAACCTGTCAGTTTGAGATCGATTACTGCGATCCGAATCCCTGTCTCAATGGAGCAACTTGTCTCGGACTGGACGACGATCGCGTAATCGAGTGCCAATGTGCACCCGGATACACTGGGGGAAATTGTTCTCACGACATTGACGAATGTGCCAGTGACCCTTGTTTGAATAATGGAACATGTGTCGACCAGGTGAATGGCTACAACTGTTCTTGTCCCGCAGGATTTATCGGAACACATTGCGAATCAGATGTGCGTGATGAGTGCGAATCGAATCCATGTCAAAACAACGCGTCATGTGTCGACCAAGTAGGTGGATACGTGTGTGTCTGTATGGCTGGCTTCGCTGACGACCATTGCAACGAAGATATAGATGAGTGCTCTCCGAATCCATGCGTGTTCGGCAATTGTACGGATAAAGTCAATAAGTACATTTGCGAGTGCGACCCGGGATACGCTGGTGTCAACTGTACGGAGAACGTCGACGATTGTGATCCGAATCAATGTCAGCACAACTCATCTTGCGTTGATGGAGTCAATAATTTCACCTGTTCTTGCTCTCCGGGCTTCTCTGGACGAGTCTGCGAGATCGACATCGACGAGTGTGCCAGCGCGCCATGCCAACACGGTGGACGGTGCGAAACCCCAGCAGTGAACGACTTCATGTGCCATTGCTCTGGGACGGGTTACACCGGGCTGCTTTGCCAAGAGGATGTAAATGAATGCGACTTTGACTTTGCATGTCCGCCGGAGACTACGTGTGTCAACACAAATGGAAGCTATTCGTGCTCTCAGCCGGAGGGAACCACACCTTTGCCAGGACTGTGCCGCTCCAATAATATTATCTGCTACAATGGAGGCACCTGCATGGTCATCAATGGCACACATCAGTTAGTATTGATTTCCACTTTTATTTTAGCCTGATGATGGCTTAAACCAGAAAGAAGTACAAACTAACCGTTTATTCATGGTCATGAAGCATTTTCTTTACTTGTCATAATCATTATTCGAAGATTATGCCAAGCAGAGTGAGAAGGCCCTATACAGTGAAATTGACTAGGTGTAACAGGGAATATTTGAGACGGAATTTCAAAGAGAGTTCGATGCGGACGCTTTTATTGTTCTAGCTTGGCAAAGTGCTTCAAGGGATAGAGGTAATGATTGTAAGACACTATTGCTCAATCAGGTCGTTGTGCGATGTCCAGGAAAAAGTTGACCAGTGACACATGCAGAGGAGCGCCCAAGATCGTTGTGCCAGGTTGTGCTTGTTGTTGGAGACGAGAAGAGGATTTCTAGTACCATAAGTTATTAGAATAGGAAGCCCGTGAAGGGATTTGAAAAGGGTTAGTTACATTCTCTTCAATTCGTTACAAAGGGGAAGATGTTAAGTATACAGAAGTCAAGATTGGAGATTTTTTTTTATCTCCGTTTATCTGTTCTTTGTGAACAAAAATCTACATTCTGCTTTCTTTCGACTATGATTCACAGGTGCTTGTGTAACAGCGACTTTAAAGGGGAGCTGTGTCAGACACCGACAGAGCCATGCTCTCCCAACCCCTGCCAGAATGGAGGGTACTGTGAGGTGCTGGTGGCTGGCAACGGTACAGTGAGCTATGAGTGCACCTGTCTGACTGGTTACTTCGGAGTCAACTGCACACAAAGTAAGTGAACTCAACCATTAGCTCTCTATTACTTGTCACACTCACCAAGCTCGCAAACGGAGGCGACCTATACTAAAACATCCATGCCCATTTATGACAGCAGAAAGTGAAGGAAAAATGTTTCCATTATTGATTGTACGACAATGGCATGTCTAGAGGTCTTTGTAAGTGAACTGTTGTGATTGTTGTGACAGTATTGTTGTGACAGTATTGAAAAAGTGGTCTCTTTAATAGGTAATAATTACCGAGCATTGATCATAGAGGGGTATTTAATCTCGTACTCTCCCTCTCACCCCTCCCCACTCCAGACCTATCACAGAAAGCTTCTCTAATCCAACACTGCTTGTGAGACAAAAAAACAACAACAACTAAAAACAAGAAAACAAAACAGAGACATCCCAAAAAACAGTAAGGTTGAAAATAAAAGGTGCGAGAAGAAAAATTCATTATTTGTATAGATATGAACTCTGCCAACAAAGAAAGTGAATACTCGAGTAGAATTTTAGAGGTGTGAGCTGAAAATTAAATGAGAGATGATTCCTACTAATGTAGAAACGCATCCTTTGTGAAATGATTACCTGTTTGTGTTGTCGATTGATAATTTTTGTGTACAGATAGTATGCAATTCAAATTAGTTCATATAATCAGTCATATAATGTAATCTCCAATATTGTTTGAAACTTTTGGTAAAACACACATACACGCACAGACGCACACACACACACACACACACACACACACACTACAAAGACAAGCAAACAAACAAACAAATCAGTGTATTAATGAATGAGAATATAGTCCGCAATATCAAACCGTAATTATTTCTCTCCAAAGGAATATATCTTTCTCATTTTTTTATTTTTTTTTTATTTTTTGTTCGACAGGTGCTGTCGTATCTCCGGGACCGCAGTCGGTAAGTTGATTTTGCAATTCTGTCTTATCATAGCTCGGTGCTTTTATTATTATCATTATTACTTTTATTATTATTATCATTATTATTATTATTGTTATTCAATGAGACGTTTTTTATCGAATTATTTGGAAACACTTTCATAGCATGTGTAAATAGATGATCGTAACAATAACTTTTATTTCGCTTTATTCCAGTCGGCACCCGTATGGATCAGTGCTCCCATTTTGCTACTGATCATCTTTATCATCCTCGTGTTAGCATTGTTCATCTACATAGTGAGAAGGTAAGCTCTTCTGCATGCTTATTTTTTTCTGTTCGTTTTATGCCTTCGCAAACGATATGAATTTGATATGTATTAAACGCTGTGCCATAAAAGGTGATATTCTTAGAACAATCTATTGCCAGGTTGCCCATTTACGTTTCTTCCAAGATTCTCAAGCATGAATATCATGCAATTACGGATCGGTTCAGACAATAATTATACATTACTAAAAACCGAAAAAAAGAGAGACATGGCTTACCCTGACGTCCGATAGTTGCTATCCCCACAAAGCTAAGCCTTTTAGAAAATTATGTTGTTGTTTCTTTTTTCAGGAACAGGAAGAAAGATCGGTTGAGTAACTCGCCTGCAGTGCTAGCTAACCCTCATGCCGATACGGTGGTCCTTCCCGAACTGAGCTCTCATGAAGCCCCGCCCTTGCCCCCTAAAGGAAAACTCAGCCAGCCCGATGGGTCTATGGTCTTTGCTAACAATCTCTACAGTGACATGGACATTGAATCGCGTGGGGCTTGTGCCCTTCCACCGTTACCTCCTCCGTACACAGTATCTGAAAATAATGACTACCATGGCATTGAAAATCCCTATGCAGAGGGAAACTACATGGGAAATGATCTACCTAAGGCTGGCAGCGGGTCAACAAAAGAACCGCGAAATCAAGCAGTTGAGAACGATTACGAAATCGCGCCCGATCACTTTCACTCTGAGCATCCTAGCGTGCAGAATGAGTACACGATGGAACCAGCGGCCGCTCCTGTTCATGCTCCTGATGGACCCTACTCAACGAAGATCTTCCCCGGAAAGGATGACTCAGAACAGAGGGCACAACCCAATGTGAGACCACTGTCCATCTCTCTTGATCCTCCAGCTGCCAACCCAGAAAATGATTACGTTCTTCCTTCTTCCCCTGCCAAATCCCAATCCCCTTCCACCCCTGCCAGCCCTTACTCAACCGCCATCTATGCTCAAAAGGCAGACGAACCGTCACCATATTCTGGTTCTGTGGACCCGTACTCCACCAAAATATTCCAAGGCAGTGACGCTTCTCAACCAACCACTCCAGTAAGTCCTCAGTCACCGACGTCTCCTAACACTGATCATGGCTCATCCATCTCTACTCCCAATAATTACTATGCTTACCCAACAGCATTGGATGCTAAGCCGGATGAGGTCTCCACCCCTCCAGCAAATCACTACGCACAGCCTACCATACCACCTGTACCACACTCACCGAACACTGGTGGTCCCAGTGAGAACGTGTACTCCAACACCTCTCGTCCTGGAAGCTATTCCAAGCTCCCCTCGGTCCCCGATGCCTCTCTCGACACGGCTGATGACAACTAGTCCAGCTCGGTTTAAGATGGGCAAAAGGTCTGCTCATCTACGTAATAAACAATTGAATTCTTTGATTTGAGATGGTATACCGACCACTGTTCGTCGCGGGCGACGAAAGAATTTATAAATACAATAAAAAAATAAAAAAAATCTTTCGTGACCCAACATCAATGAGTGACGTATATTTTGGCTGCATTATTATCAAACAATATAGTAATAATGCTGCATGCTAATTATGATGATGGTAGATACTTATTAGTGTCACTATTATATTTCAATAGTGTGTGTTTTATTATGTACACGTGTATTTTCAGAGTAACATTGGCATCTTGTGTAGAATGACACTCATTATTCTTTCACGGTTTTTCCCACTAATTATTTGGTGATCTCTCTGTACAGTGCTTTCATGTTGGAAGCTTTATTGTCTGCAGCTAGTGCAAGTATGTCAGTGAGAGATTTTCAAGTTTCTATCTTTCTTTTTCGTGGTCAGTTTCCGTATTTGTAAGAATGTAAGTAAGTTCAATTATGCTTCTAAAGATAGTTTGAATAACAGGCAACTTCCGTGCTGATAGGGAGTTGTTCGCGGGGGAGAGATCAACAAAAGTACACAGATTCCATCCTCAGTCCATACACCTGCCACATAAATGTTTTTATTCAATACACAATACACATACTTATGTAATAGAGAGAGAGAGAGAGAGAGATGGAATTTGGTGACTATAGTATATTATAGCATGTAAGTATATAGCTTGAAAAGTGCGCGAGGAAAGCGTATAACGATGTCTCATGATATATATAATTGACATTTTTTTTACTTTGTTATTTTCCATACCGTCGCTGCGCGTTGTGTGTATATTTGTTTCTTTGTTTGTTTGTTTCATTTCCATCTGAGAACATGGCTGGATAGCCCATATTCAGTTGCAATAGCTGGCCTTCCATGGGTTCCAGTTGGATGTAAGGCGGGACCACTTCACTGGGTTAAACACCCTGCTCTTTGCGATGAACAAAATGACCGAAGCGGGATCTTTTACATGCATGAGTTGTGACTCTCTCACGCACGGGACCTCCATTTATGTCCTGTCCGAGGGACAGAGTGTGTTGCCTCTTAGCTAGACAGGCGCGGTGGAGCACCCCAATTTGCATCTCATTATCGCCCCGTTCTATTTGAATTTCCAACGGGCATCCACGGCTGCCCGAAACTGTGTCCATGAAAAAGTCCAATCTTTACCTTCTCCTTGTGCCGCTATGCGTGCCGCTAGTAAACTCAAAATTCCCACACTATCTAAGTTTTTAAAAACCTTCCTTTTGATGAAAAAATTATGAAATTTGCTGCACTAGAACTTGAGATATTAAAGCGTTTTGAAAATCACCTCTCGCAAAACATGCTCTCTGTTTTTTTCCGACTGGACTATGGCCGGGCTCCAATGTGTCCGAAATTGACAACATAAGTTTATCAGGCCTCAATCCATAATATATGGTGAAAGTTTTCGCTTGGTTCCACCTGTACTTTTTGAGAAATCAACATGTTTCTACAGGGTTTGGAATAGAAAATTGTAGTAAGCGAAACAATTGAAAATGACGTCATTTCTTTTCCCGTAATATTGGGCATGCGTGGTACGTGAGATTCAGGATTTCGTGCTCATTGTTGGTTTGCATGCGACGCAGTCATTTTGCTGAGTGTCGCACGGCGGTGACTGCTGAGCTGCTGCCGCGCACGCTGCAAGCAGCAAAGCGTTGTGTGCTGTGACATGCAACGCTACAGTCACGCGATTATATATACATGGGACCGACCTGTACGCTTTGCGTTCGTGTCATTTTTGACATCACCTTCTGTTTTTTTCCGACACAACTATGGCCGGGAATATTACGGTATGACATTTAAAATGCAAGCAGATAAATAAATTTCGGTGTACTTTGTTTGAATGGCGCTTTGGTTCCACAATCACACTTCGTGAATTTTAGGATGATTTTCGAGGCATATTTTTGGTAATTTTGCTCGCCAGGTTTTCGCTAAAATTTCACATTTTATCATTGTCAAATCCTTTAATATGTTATATGTGCATATTCGGACATGTTTTCAAATTCAAACTAACTCAATTTTAATCCGAAAATAGGTTTCCTTAAATTGTTATTAGCTTGAGAAGTTGTTTACTTTTTCTCAACTACGCGAGTACATCTTGTTTACTTTATGCAAATGAGGCTCGGCTGCCGATGGATTTCTGCGAGATAATTGGGGTGCTCCACCGCGCCTGTAGAGGGGACGGTATGATTACACACACCATTGCCTATGTGGGACCTGGGAATCGAATCGGGGTCCTTTGGATCATGAGGTAGACGCGCTACCGACTGAGTTAACTCACCGCATGTATTCTGTATTTGTTACTTTAATGAGCAACTCTTGTAAGTGTTTGCAGTGTGAACTTCACTGAGCATCCCATTACCAATACACCTTCAATGTTACGTCACACGTCGCATCCCATTATATACTTATCATTATAGTATCATACCAGGAAAGTCGTATGACTGCTCGAAATGCACTATTTTGCAAAACACAAGTCATTCATTTTATTGCCTTGTCTTAAGATTGTTGGGCTTTTTTCACCTGAAGAATCTGTAATTATGAATACACGTGTAATTATGATGAATACACGTTTAGTTATGAATACACATGTAATTTCTGAGGCTTTTCATTAGTGTTCATACATATTCTACAGTTTTACGCATGTACAATAAATATACATGACATAAAACGAACACTTGTTTATACCACATAAACGTGACTGTTTTAGACTACTATTATGCACGTTGTATTCGACATTTTCTACTTTTTGTACATGTAGTGTCCTTTTCCCTTTGTGCTGATTCGATGTGACATAAAAATGACTGTATTCTTGAAGAGCCTATGAGTATCCCTGTTTACATGGCAACCTCATCCTGCAAACCAAATTTGTCAATCTTTTATCATTGTCTTCTTATATGAACTGAAAAGTGTGTTGATATAGTACATTTTTCACGAAGTGTTTGTGAGAAATATTACCCCACGATTCTCAGTTGCCCAAAACACGCATCTGGTGTCTGTCTATTATACAATTATTGTATAACATGTTATTTCTTCATAAATCAAAGCATGTATGTGGACAATCCTAGGTTACTACCTGCCCATTGATTATTAGGCAGGTAAGTACAAGGAAAGATACGTATTGTATTACAGCACAATGTCATTGACAATTACAAGGGCACAAAATATACAAATGAGATCAGTATGGAAATGCTGCACTTTTGTTTTTCACAGTCTGCATTCATCCATTACGTACAATGCAGAAGAAAATGCCCCTTGTATTGTCTCCTTTGTGTTTGTCTCCATTCGTGTGTACGAAATGTAGTGTATGTTGTTTTCCCCCTTAAATATTGTTGTCAATTTAAAAGAACTTGTATGTGCAGCATCCGGGTGATGTAAGCGAACAATGGTAGACTACACAACCTTTTACTTTTTTCTACAAAAGTGTTGCTCATGTACCTATTTTGATACCCTATCACAAACTGTAAATAGACCTTTCCTCTTTTTGTCAATAGAAATAATGATACAATATACTTAATAGCGGCATGGTAATCGTAATAATAAGAGTGTAACATTATTGCACTATATAGAGAAGGACTTTGAACTCAATTTGCTTTGCATCGACCAAAATAAGAAAAGGGAGTACTATGTTATGTGAAAATTGCAACGCTAAAAGGAATAAACAAAGAAAAGACAGTTTGACCTGATTTCTTCAGTATATACATGTCTGTCTGTCGTCTGTCAATATTTTGTTGATTATGATATAACTGCATATTATATCAAAACATTGTACAGCTGTGTCATACGATGTAATCATGCACACTGAACTCCCTATCATCCCAATACCTATCTATCTATCTATCTATCTATCTATCTATCTATCTATCTATCTATCTATCTACCTATCTATTATTATCTATATGAAGTAGTTAATAGGGCCCGGCTCTTAACGGATCAGTGTGAGACAAAAATGCAGTGTGACATATAATACGCAGTGACTTCTTTTGTAGCAGAAGTAAATTATCCAAGAGTGTTTGATAATAATAGTTTGATATGTATTTCCCCATACAAGAATACCGTAATATGAGGGATGAATATAATGTAAGCAGGGACGACAAAGGAAGACAAAATTTAATCTTGTTGATTACACCACTATTTCGTGAAATAATCTTACATATACTATCAATATGAAATTTCCATGAAAACTTATTATCAACTGTTTTCCAGTTGCACCTATCCAATCAGCCAATAGCACCTTTGTATAATGTAATTTTATTGTAAGGAAAAAAAAATATAACAGCAACTGTACCTTTAAAAAAATGTGAATATTAACACAGTTCATAAATAGCAATCAAAATCAGGCAGCTGGTACAGCAGTATTAGAAAAAAAAAATGGAAAAAATTATGTCAGGAGTGGGATTCGAACCCACGCCTACAGAGTAGACTACGACCTGAACGTAGCGCCTTAGACCGCTCGGCCATCCTGACTACATGTCTACCCTGTAGCACATGTAATTCATATACAGTACACTGCAACAATACTCGCACCGCACGTGTTATTCACTACTGTGCGTGTGAGTACACGCGCGTGTAAAATCCCTTTGGTACGCGCACGTCGCTTTCCCCCGTACGTTTTTGCAGTGCATATGATGCTGCGACAACATTTCGAATCACTGCTGTTTACCGGCGAGCGCATACCATATTTAAATATTTGTTCTGTGATAGTTGTGAATACCGTATGTAAATATCATTAGCAAGAAATAGAGCTGAATAGATCAAGTTTATGACTACATAGTTTGAGTAACAAATATGGTGCAATAAATTCAAAATCGTGTTGTCGCTCCGGAATTAGGTAGGGTACTGTCGCGACACCAGTACAGCGACAGGGCTGTGTATAACCGCAGCAGCGACCCCATACGGACAAGTACGTACCGCTGTTACTGTGTTACAGCGCCCCGCGACGGGGTATAGGCTGTGTATAGTTCGTATCTGGACAAAGCTTGATGTTTATTTGGTTTTTCTCTATCTTTTTCTTTTTTCTTCTAATTTCACGATTCCAATGTTCTATCCTCGACCTCAAAATATTACGGTACAGTATTACAGTGTCATGATTTACACGGCGCGGCATTGCCATTTACACTTCCGTGAGGACCGTACATTTTCGTGGTCATGCACCGCACGCAATCCATTGGCATTGAGCCTTGATACAGGGTCCCACCGTCCTGCTTGATTGGCAGGAACTAAACAAGCATTGCATGCCTACAAAGATTATAACTGCAGGTACTCAAGTCCATGTACTAGTAACTGGTAGTCCATAATAAATATACTGAGTACTAGTATTCAACAATAGAAAGCAGACATCATAGTTTGTACTTGACCCAGGTATACTGGAATTCTTTGGATTTGGGCATTACCTGCATGTGCTATCAGTATAGCTGTCTTTAAACGTAAACCAAAGTTTATTTACTCGGTTGACTCGCGATCGTAAACTTACACGTACTCTAAATTGCTGTGTTGCCATTTTTTTTTTTTAAAACTATGGTACCGGTATTCTGAACAGTTCCTTATTTTGTTGCTGCATAACATTTGCTTAGAGAACTGTGGACTTTCTTTTGTCTTCTCAGTTGTAGCCAAGTTATATCTATCCCCCCTTGTTGTTTTGTGAATTACATCACTCATTTACTTGCTTTTGTGTTCCTTCTTTCTTTTTTCTCTACAACATTTGTGTTTGTTTTATGTCATGTCCCTTTTGTAAATAGTTTTTTCTCTATCTATACCCCCTTGCTTGTTATAGTTTTATAGTTTTTTTTTAAAAATAGAATTCTTGCATTTAATTAGTTGTTTTAATACTATGAGGACCCCTAATTTTTAATTCACAAGCTCTGCTTTTCTATAGGGTCTCCTCGTCTTTCTTCTTTTTCTTTGATTTAACCAGTGTATTCTATTATATTTGTATACTTATTCTCTTGTTAATTGTCAGACACATTCAATGTATTATTGTAAGGAAGGAAGAATGATGAATAAACTTGAAACTTGAGTATCAGAGCATGGAGCTACAGCTCACCGGGAAGGGAGGTGAGATACAGTATAATAAAAGCTATGCCCCAGTCACACAGTGCCTTACGATGGGTTACGTCTGCCGCGGATACTGATACAGATGAGTGTACGCAGGCATCCGCAGGGTCGTATGTAGACGTAACTGTCCGTAACTGATCCGTAAAGAAACGCAAAATGACGGCGACAAGCCTGCGAAATTTTGAAATGTTCAAAATTTCGCAGAGGAACTCCACGGGTGCAGCCTTACGCAAGTAACCGTAACTAAACGTAACTATCCGTAACTGAACCTAACTGTCCGTAGCTTGGACGCAGATCATCCGTAAAAAATTTTACCTCCCGTCCATTTGCGTTCATTTGCGTCCACCGTAAGTATCCGAAATTAACCGCAAGTTAACGTATCACAACACTTACGTCTGCTTACGGACAGTTACGGATGCTGCGGGCGATTGTGTCCCTTGACGTTTTCCGTTTTCCACTCCCATGGGAACAGAGAGTGGTGGGAAACCATACCACCCGTGTTGCAAAGAGGCAACACTCATGTACCTGAAGGAATACTACAACATGATCGGAGCGGTGGAGTGGCAAAACCGCACGGTCGAGTTATGAAATTTCTCCCATAATGGTTATTGTAGGCGGCACCCATATACAGATGACATCGGTTGACCATTGGTGCTGAACTTTTTTCTTACATTCTTTGAATGTTTATCATTCGAAAAAGGTCAATATTTAGGGTAGGGGATGGGGTGACAGCATTTTATTTACTTTTCTGGCCGAGGAGGGTGTGGGACAGCGATAAACTACATAAAATGAGAACGAATTTAGTATTTCTCTTACAGTCTTAGTCACTTTACACTCCTGAATGTGGATTACATTTTTTATATTGTATTTGGATAGGGGAGGGGGTGTTCTGAAGTCTATTTTTTAATCTGGAATTTTATTAAGCATCACTTTATAATATCAGTCTCCTTAACATAACCCATTAAGTGATGAATATCGATGAACAATTAAAACGTAACCAAAGTTTGTATATTCCATGACTGTAAATTATATTTTCTTCCTCCATTACTTAACTTATCGATCAAAATTGTATTTTCTTTGTGGTATAATGGTATTATGTATTTTGCACATTAATGATATAAATCAATATTTGAGTCGAACAAATAAAATTTAAACTTCAAGTTCAAAATTTCATTTTCTTTTATTGTTTTAAAACATATTTAATGAAGACTAAAAGACCTCACAACTTGTTCATAACATAATTTCAGTTTTCCCCCGGTGTACATAATGACAGTCCAATATGTGATAACCTTGCTGTCGTGAATACACTGACTGGGCAGGCATCGGCACAGAAAACCACATTGTCCACAAGTATTCGTAACAATCTGTACCTATCCGTAACTATCCGTAACTCTCCGCAAGCGCTCAGAAGTATTCGGAAGTTAACGCAAGTCGGAAAAACAAATTACGTGTCAGTTCGTAAGGTTATCCGCAAGTGGACGCAAGTATCCGTATCTGTCCGTATCGCCCGCATTTTTCCCCCTTATGTTTTGTAAAATTTTCTGGTGACGGCAAGGAATCCGCGGGAGTCCGCAGAAAAATTGACTTTTTTGGACGTAACGCCGGACGCAGAGCATTATGTGACTGGGGCCTAAGAAACGCACGCAGCGGCAACGCTCCCTGGCTTTACCTAGTTTACACGGACATCGACAAACCCTTGTTGGTCGTAAAGGAGTCTGCAACAAGACTACTACATGCACCACTTACTGGGCTCACACGGGTAATTCCCCATAGAGACGTGTGTTAAAATTCAAATTTCAAAAAATTCTGTAAAATAGCTGGGAGAAATGAGGTGTTTCATCTTCACTAACCTGGATAAGTGAGATATACCCTTTCATCCATCAAATTTCCAGGGTGGATTCTTCTGCTCAAATTCTGTCCAAGGGTCCGCAAAGCCAGACTACGAGTTCTTGTCACTAAAAAAATCACCTATTTTCCGTACACGTACCCAATGAAATATAGTCCCCTCAAATTCCATCAGAGAAGCTTTCATCTTCCAACCAAAATGCAGTTTGTAGAGGAATTCATACTCAATATCTACAGCTATTCAGTTTTGTTTTTTGCCAAACTACATCATTGATTTTTAATTAATTCTTTTCTTCATTTATTTTGGTATCTTTGGTACGAATTTGTGAAGGGGTCTGGGGCAGTCCATTTTATTTACAGGTGTGAGCCCTATAGTGGAGGTCATATTTCTTATTTGACTTTTTAACATCATAAATGTGTTTTTGGTGATTTTTGCCCCTACATCATATGAGAAATTACTCATTCAAGTGTTATAAAGCTTCTCAAAGGGACACTTGAAAATCATGCCCGTTGGTTTAAAAAAAAAAAAAAAAATAAATCTTGCAGTGTTGATCAGTTCTTCATAAGATGAATACATAGACGCAGGCATTTATCCTCGATAATGGGGTTGCATCATCACCTTATTGCCTACAAAGTACTTGAAAAGACTTTTTTTGTCAAACAGACTAACTTTATGTATTTTGAGCTGTTTCTGTGGTAGCCAAAACAAAGAAATACATTAAAATAACACAGTCATTCCAAGTTGGTGATACTGATGACTGCTATGTACTAAGATCTAGTACCACAAGAACATAATAAGAAAACAAATTGAAGGAAGGCAGAGTTGGGGGGGGGGGGAGTAGAGGAGAGAGGTGGGGGGGGGGGGGGTATGGAGGAGAAGGGGGAGGGAGGAAGAGATCTGACACAATACAAGATCAACGTACACCAGCAGAGCTTGTATGGGATGAATACTTCCCATAGACTTGTATGCATTGCGTGCATTCTCTATAGGGCTCACACGGGTAGATAATTGCCCATAGAGACGTGTGTTAAAATTCAAATTTCAAAAAATTTTGTAAAATAGCTGGGAGAAATGAGGTGTTTCATCTTCACTATACCTGGATAAGTGAGATATACCCTTTCATCCATCAAATTTCCAGGGTGGATTCTTCTGCTCAAATTCTGTCCAAGGGTCCGCAAAGCCAGACTACGAGTTCTTGTCATTAAAAAAATCACCTATTTTCCGTACACGTACCCAATGAAATATAGTCCCCTCAAATTCTATCAGAGAAGCTTTCATCTTCCAACCAAAATGCAGTTTGTAGAGGAATTCATACTCAATATCTACAGCTATTCAGTTTTGTTTTCTGCCAAACTACATCATTGATTTTTAATTAATTCTTTTCTTCATTTATTTTGGAATCTTTGGTACGAATTTGTGAAGGGGTCTGGGGCAGTCCATTTTATTTACAGGTGTGAGCCCTACTCTGTCTTATAAGGTCCCATAGGCCTAGGGCTTACACGGGTAAATATTTCCCCATAGAGACGTGTGTTAAATTCAAAATAAAAAAAATCTGTAAAATAGCTGGGAGAATGAGGTGTTTCATCTTCTTTAAGCTGAAAAGTGAGATATACCCTTTCATCCATCGAATTTTCAAGGGGGTTCTTCAGCGCAAACTCTGTCCAAAGGTTCGCAAAGCCAGACTACGAGTTCTTTTTACTAGAAAAATCACTCATATTATCATTCATATCAAAGACATACTCTGCTCCTTAGAGAGTGGCTGGTCATTAAACAATGAGACATGGATGCGTGATATTGATATGGAATAGAGAATATCATATACCTCATAATATAGATTCCTCTCATCTGATTGGTTAAAAGTGGAGTCATGAAAATAGCTGTGCCCCATTTTTGATCAAAATGACGTCCTGATTTACTGTGCCCGGGGCATAGAATCAGCTGTGCCCTGTAAATAGGTTTGGAGACAGTCGCAACCCCATACGCATAGATCACTATGTACGCACCCATGATACGACCGACGCCCTGTCGATCGGTGTTGATTACGAGTGCTGTAAAAGAGACTAGAATCTATATTTTCGGTAGCTATATTTCGGAATCTATATTTTCGGTATATATAAAACAAATAATGACAGCTTGATATTCAGGGCACAGTTAAAATTATGTAGGCCCTCGGTGATGTGAAAACCATAACTATGCCCTCAGCTTCGCTTCGGGCATAGTTATGGTTTTCACATCACCTTGGGCCCATAATTTTAACTGTGCCCCTCATAGCAGTCATTATTCTCTCCCTATCTATGCGGCAGATCCAGTTTGGCACTTACAATATACAAACGTCCAAATTCTTGAGTGGCGGCATCAAACATGGGTGCAAAGGTA
Source organism: Diadema setosum (assembly GCA_033980235.1). Classification (NCBI taxonomy): domain Eukaryota; kingdom Metazoa; phylum Echinodermata; class Echinoidea; order Diadematoida; family Diadematidae; genus Diadema; species Diadema setosum. The sequence continues at coordinate 2,767,883 of CM067067.1, read as the reverse complement.
AGTATAATAATACTCTGCCAGATTATTCTGATAGGATCGGATTCTGGGCGGATCTAGCTTTTTGCTAAAGGGGGCTGATGTTGACTCAATGACAACTCTCTCGCCGAATCGCTGACAAGCAAGCAAAAAACCTCCGGCAATGTTCGGCTTGGTCCGGACACAATGGTGGCGTTTTTCTATGAGTGCAAATAACATTTTCACCTGGCAGACAAAGGTGGGGAGGGGGGGGGGGGGAGGGGTTGTTTTAACCCCCCTATCATTGGCGGATCCAGGGGGCGGCCCCCTCCCCTTTATTTATTTTTTTGCTAAAACAAAAGAAATAAAAAGAGAAAAATGGGGATGGGTGCGTGCGCCCCAGTTTAATTTTGTACAGTTGTAAAGGCGCCCCAGGCCTTCTTTAAGGAATACCTGGATCCGCCCCTGCCTTTAGTCAACTCCTCTCTCGGTATGTTGATTCTTCTAGATTTATTTTGATAATTCTATCATAAACTTATCTCCGTTCCTGCTGATGTCATATGGACATATTCCTCTATATAACTAACAAACCAACTTATCTTGTCTAATGTTGCCATTAACATCTATTGGGGATACTGAACAGGGTAGGAACGTTCGAAAGTTGTCAAAACGAATAATTCTATCATAAACTTATCTCCGTTCCTGCTGATGTCATATGGACATATTCCTCTATATAACTAACAAACCAACTTATCTTGTCTAATGTTGCCATTAACATCTATTGGGGATACTGAACAGGGTAGGAACGTTCGAAAGTTGTCAAAACGAATAATAATAATATATTTTGAACCCATATATATTGACAAGATTCAAATGCCTAAAGTGCATTTTTCGCCACTCAGACTTTAATGACAAAGAAACTTAAAGACTCCATTATGAAATAGGCAATAAGACCTTGCAATCGTCCCTTACGTAATTTACTGTTAAAACTAATATGATTTCTCGCTGTTGCACTATTCCTAATTGAAGTGGAATATTATTTACAACAAGTTGTAATATCATTTTAATCAATCTAAAAAAAATCTGGTCAATAATAACCATTTTACGTTATGATCATGTTCCTTTTGAACGTTTGACAGTATGGTTTATATTAAGTAAGAGCCGTTTGGTTGGTGTCTTGAGCATAAAAAGACGACAATAAACAGTAGTGTAGATTAAGGATCATGACCCACATTCATTTTAATCTTTGTCATTACAGGTTACATTTTTGGGTGATTTCATCAATCAGTTTGCATCAAAATAGATTCATTGTGGCTACTCAGTATGATCATATTCCAGTTTACATTTCACTGCTTCTCTATTGGTCAAGTATAATCAGAATAAAGTTACAATCAACTCTTTACTAATCAAAAGCTGAAACGTAATTTTATTATCTTTTAACAACGCTCTTTCAGGAAAGAACTTGTGTGGTAAAACGAATTGTTACAAGAACACGACACTGTTGTATATGCTTATAATGAATGCAGCTTTTACAAAAGTATAATATGAACAGATATCCATGCTTTTACTGTCGTTACCATGGTTACAATCATTTGTGAAAAAGAAATGACACATGGAGTGCACGATTACCCCTGATTTTCAATATTTTCCAATGTATGAAATATGCTACAGTTGTACATAATTTCATTATGCTTTCTTGATATCACAATTAAAGTTTCTAATAAGTGCAGAGTCTATGCAGACATTTCAAGTATTTCAAAATTGTCACTTGTGTATAGATACATTGAGTTTAGCTTGAAGGATTTGGCTCAAAGAGAAATGCCATATTTGACAAAAGCAACAATATTTTTTCTAATATGACAAAAATTTATAGAGAAAACACACACTTTAATATAGCAGCTGTGCAGTCTTACTTACATTCTACGGAAAATTGCCGCATTCCTATCACCATTGTTCAGTTTCTCTAAAAATTTCTCGTATATATGATTAATATTCTGCTGAAAAAAAAAAGCAAAATTGACATAAAATAGTGACAAGTCCGGTCCTAACACTATATTACAATAATGATAGTGGTATATTGCAGTAATAATGATAATGTATTTGAGACATGCATCGCAAATAATATGACAAATAGCATCGATATCAAATACAACGCATTGATACATGCTACAGTTCAGTATTACAGTGTATTTCTTAAAAATGAAAACTTGTCTTTGTCAGTGTGTCAATATGTCTATCTAGGCATTTGCATTATCATAATCAAGACAGATTCAAGTGGTGTCGGAACATTACAGTTGTTACAGTGTGCGAATGATTGTATCGACGCCTCTGAAGCATTAATTGAAATATGAACACATATGACCAGCATACGTGTTGTCGTCATCTAACAGCCATGATAATGTCAGTGTCTTGGAGGAGGTATAATGATTAAGAAAGAGGAGAGAGCGGATAACCGACGATCCAGTTCAGGAACTTTTATTACACGATGAAAAAAGTATCTGTCTCTTAACATTTACAGGCTTTATATAACTTATGAATATAAATTGTACTGGTGAAATGACAGATTGATCCTTTAAGCGAAAGTGTTAAAATTTTGGTGGTCGCGATTTTTTTCTTTCAGAAACAATAAATGCATCCACCCCATCTGAAATGAACGATTGAATTATGAAATGGAGACATCGAATTGTTCAGTATTACATTATTGTGACGTCCTGTTCAGTATTTTCTTATTCCTAAGATGAAAGACTGGTTTTCGAACCGCGCCCATGTCGATCCAATGTGAAAATGATATCGCTATTGATGAGACGGTGTTCCTCCTGCCTCTCAATTATACTTTAATGGCTTTGATCTTTGATGATATCTAGGACTATAGGCATTCTGGTGAGAGGGTATAGATTATCGTTTCAAAACTGTTTCGTTGACATCTACCTCAAAGTGTTCTGATACAGATTATCTTCTGCCTGTCTCTGCGGTTCGCCTAGCCGTCTTTCTCGCGGAGGGGTCGGGGTATCCCACCCGGTGGGATCAGAAGCGTTGGACGCCAGTTCTACCAAATGACCTCCCTTGGCCCCAGTTTCATCAGACATTTCTTCATAAACGGGATTATCGTAGACGTCAAAATCCTTAGCTGATTTGATTGGTACCGAAGCGTATCCTGCTTCGGCACCGATTCCATTGGACGCATTCAAGTTCGTCTGATCGGGGCGGCGTCCCGCCAACTCAGCACCGGCCACTTCGTCGGGAATGGCATGTTTGCGTCGTATACGAACTCTGCAATTTCCAACGAGGACAGCATTACTTGAATAATGTACGCACTTTTAGTAACAGTGATTAAAGTTTGAGTTTCAGTGTACTGATGGGTCATGTTCGGAGCCTACTGCATGATCCGTCACATTAAATCACGTTTGCTCTTCCTAGGAATATTTCTATATGTGCAAATGTACTTGCATTTCTGAGCGATCTTTTTTTTTTTTTTTTTTTTAATAATGGCAATAACTATTACAGTATTTTATCGTTATCATTACCATCATTACACTAATAAAATCAAAACTACAAGCATGACAGAGGCTCTTAAAAACAGGATGAACAAAGCATACAGACGAAGCTATCAGAATGTCAAATGCAGTTTACGTAGATTGCTTGCTTAATTTTCCAATCAGAACGTTTCCCGTAATATCCAGTCATGACAGTAGTGGTTCACCCCCCAATCTTGGATATGAAATAATACATCTTTACTGTGGCACACGCAAACAGACACAGGATCACACACACACACGCACACACACTATCTCCCTCTCTCTCCCTCCCCCTCTCTCACAATCTTACACACACATACACGCACACACACACACATTGGTAAATAGGCAAATCAAGACAAGCACCATCCCGCATGTTTTTCATCTATCAAGGCAGTGTTCATACCTGCGCACATAGTACGCCCAACCTGCCACGATGACGATGATGACCAGGATGAGCAAAATGACCAGGATGATGATCCACGACTGCAGTCTGGGCTCCTCACTCTACAGTTAACAAAAACAAAGACAAAACAGAAGCAAAATGAACGAAACCGGAAATCACCATGTTATTTTACTACACGAAAAAGCTTACTGATAAATCTCTAAAAATGACAGTGATGATTACACTAGTCATGTATCAATTTGAACATACACACACACACACACACACACACACACACACACATTGATTTATATGCATATCAATATGTGCATAAATGTAGGCCCTACATGTCCACATAATACATTCTAAAGACAGCACAGGGTACATGTATTTAAATTGCCTGATTAATACGCCATCAAGAAATCCGGCACTGTCAAGGTTTTTTGTTTTGTTCGGAGATAGTCACCTTCAGATTCATGATGGGACGACGATATCTGCTTTCACTGATTGTAAAATTGCTTTTAAATACAGCTCTTGGAGTCTGTCTATCATCGATAAAGGGGACGTTGATTGAACGAGCATGGAGTGTTAGCTACACGGCAATTTAATTGTTTTCCAAAACAGGAATGATAAAAGTCAAGTTATAACATTGTATCCAACTCCTCAATCTCGACAGATCTTGCTATGATTCCGTATGGCAAAACAACAGACCCAAGACATGCAGAGATCTTACCCCTTGTCCTCCTGAAGACCGAAGTGTTGAGTTCGCGTCAGTAGTCGTTTCAAGCCGTAGTCTGAACACCCTGAAAGGATGAATGATGTCATTCTGTTCGGCCACTGTCATTGCTGAGAGACCTGTCGATATGTCCTCTGCAGCCACGGTATTCTCGTCCACGTAAGCATAAAAACCAACCCCTGTATACTCTTGCCTGTAAAATCAGACGCCAATTTAGGATGAGGAAGGACGCCACCTTTTGACGTAACATTTGAAATTTAATTTCAAACTGCAAAGCTCGGTTTCAATAGCACTCCAATCCCCACAACATTATGGAAAATTAACAGAGTTCATGAAGAATGTTGACAACAGTAAGAAGTTCATGACTTTATGTGAAATTGAATGAGTTATATTCCAGTGACTAAACGTATAACGATCATTGGCAGATTATCAAATTGATAAGTGTCCAGAGAACTGTTTTACTCAAGATGCATGTATTTTCTGCATTTTACCATTTGTATGTATGTGGACCCCTATGGAAACCAGCTCTGCTGATCAGGGTGTTCCACCCCATGAAGTGTCAATAAATTTAATCAATCAATCAATCAATCAATCAATCAATCAATCAATCAATCAATCAGCCAATCAATCAATCTATCAATCAATTAATCAATCAATCAATCAGTATTATGATTAGGATAAATCGTGCTGCTACTTACCCGGTAAATGCTTCGAGTAGGGTGGTGTTGAAGATAATGACAGTGAGTATTGAATTTGGGTTATTCAAAGCCACCCCTAGAAGAGAGCTTAGTCTGCTGCTCAAGCCTTCTAGATTTTGAATGTGATCCTCAAGCTCAATCGTATAGAATATGCCGAGCAAATCTACGGTGAAAAGAGGAGAAACTTGGGAGTTTTTTCAAGTGCATAAGTGACAATTATTCTATTTCAACTTCAAATTCTGTGTCCGATATACAAGCAGTTTTAAATAAAGGGATTCTCCACAGGAGAAAATATGAATAAGATAAATAATGAAAACAATCACAAACGAGAGAGCTTTTAGAACTGAAATGATTATTCCATCAAATCCGAGGGAAGCATTACTGCAGAAATTATAATCAGATCATCTTGCTATCATAAACTCTCCGCATGCCACGATTACCTGTCCACAGGTTTTTGTGTAAAATTTGAGCACATTGAGTCACTGGCATAGACAGAAAGGGTGAAACAGGTATCTCTAAATTTCACTGCAAAAATGACAGAGAGGATTAATTGGATCTACAAATATATTACATCTGCACTAAATAAGAAATAAGCTAACCCCCAACTTATTTTTTTGAGACGTAATTTTCAAAAAAGGGCTTTGGTTTTTATCAATAATTATTGTGAGGCTTCAGAAAATTCTGCAACAAAAAGAAGCAATCGTATACTGACCAACAAACGCTCAAGTGAAAGGGAATGCTTTACTCTATCTGAAATACATGCACATGTACTAGAAATAAATCATGGTATAAAGGTAAAACATCATTCCATAGGAATTGGTTTCTAGGACGCGATTACTTTTGAAAAAGAAGAAAGGGAAAACTGGAGTCACCAGCGAAATTTGTGCGTGTTCTTTTCTTTCTAGGACTTGATTGTGTCTAATGATGTACTCAAACACACTAACAATACAATGTACTCTATTATCCGAACTCACTTGTTTGACATGTTCGGCCCACGAAGTTTTCTTCGCATTCGCACCTTGCTGTGGTGGTCATATCGGCTTCGTGGGTCTCTACACATGTGCCACCGTTCTGGCACAGAGACGGGGTACACATAAAATCCATCGGCGTTTCGCACATTACTCCCGTAAACTCTGAATGACATCGACAACTAGATCACAGACAGGAGGGATGGTGGGGGGGGGGGGGGGGGAGGGTAGAAGAAAATGGCCGATGATCATGGCATTGATCTGGTGGTTCATTATAATTGTATCTCAACTGGTTACATATTTACGCATCTGCAAATTATAGATATCATTCCGTTATTTCAGCATATTTTCTTTGGTTATATAACTCAATGATATTAGACAGGTACCTTGGATACTTGACTATTCGAATTGTTTACATTCGATATATTCGATACATACGTATTTACATGGTTGACTTGTGAAAAATTGTAATGAAGCTGAAGTAACACACTAGAAAAGAATAATATTGTATGGGCTTGATGTTTGTACAGTAGCCTACATCGCATGAGTCGTATGATACTATTGCGTGTATAATACATGAAATATGCTCTAAATAAACAATCTTGTGGCCCTCCATTCCTTTTATCATCTTTTTTTTTTTAATTAAGACATTGACCGCCCTTTGGATTGGTGGAGTCCTGTTTTGTAATGTAGAAATGTCGTTGACAGGCCCCGAACTGAATCAAGAGGAACATTGATGATGATTTCATGAGGAGGAAACAAATTTGAACACTACGAGTGAGACCCGGAATGAGGATGACAACTTACACATATGCCTCTCCCTCTAGTTCGCACGTTCCGCCATTAAAGCAACCCTGTGTCTGACACACTCCGGCCGGTGGAGTTTCCTGCGTCGGCACTTCGCTGCATCGGTAGCCGCCGAAGACATTGGTGCAAGTCGCACCGGGAGGGCACACCTGGTCGTACACCGTGCACTCGTCAACGTCGCTTTCGCAAAGCGACCCAGTGAAACCCACCTTGCAATGGCAAGAGAATTGCTGGAAGCCGTCGATGCACGTGCCGTTATTCAGGCATGAGTCTTCGTCGCAGTCGTTTGAGCTCTGGAGGCAGTTTCTGCCCGCGTAGCCTGGATCACAAGAACATACATAAAAATTCGGTATACTTTGAATGCATATCCCTCTGTTCTTACAAGGATTGCTCATGCATTCGTTCACGTCGATCTCGCACTGGACACCTTCATATCCCGCAAAGCAGTTACAGTGATACCCGTCGACCTCGTCTTCACAGATACCTGCTTCAGCGCTGCATGGATTACTTTGACATTCATCGATCTCATTTTCACAATGTACTCCTGTATACCCATTCACACAGCTACACAAATATCCATTGTTCTTATCTCTACAAGATGCTCCATTTTCACACGGACTACTGGCGCACTCGTCCAAATTAACTGAGCAGTAGCGGCCAGTGAATCCCGGTGCGCAAAAACAGGTGTAATCGTCCATTCCGTCCGCACACGTTGCAGTATAGTGACAATCATTGTTGATGCAATTATCTTCGTATATTTCGCAGTGGGTACCGGTTAAACCAGTGCTGCATTGACAGCTGTAGCTCGCTACCATATCATTACAGGTGCCGCCATTTCTGCAGGGAGAGCTAGCGCATTCGTCTATGGCAATCTGACAGTCGAAACCCATGTATCCCTCCAAGCACCCGCAAGAGTATGTGTTGATACCATTGATGCACGTGGCATTGTTCTGACAGGGATTGTTCTCGCAGTTGTCGGTAAGGGTCTCGCATCGGGCATCTTCGAAACCGGGACGACAGCTACACTCGTAACTGTTCACACCATCTGTGCAGGAACCACCGTTTTTACAGGGACTACTGAGGCATTCGTCGATATCTATCGAACAATTCGCCCCGCTGTATCCTGAAAGACAGTCGCAGGTGTAACCATCCACTCTATCGACACACTGGCCACCATTCTGGCACTGATGGTTGATACAATCGTCAATGTCGACGTCACAGGTTACGTTTGTAAACCCTTTGGTGCAACTGCATGTGAATGCATCCGGAAGGTTGTTGCATGTGGCGCCATTTAAGCAAGGCTGTGATCTGCAGGTGTTCATGTCAACCGCGCAGTCTCCACTACCGAAGCCGGGAGGACAGACGCAGGTGAACGAATCTATCCCATCAATGCAAGTCGCTCCATGATGACAGGGGCTACTAACACAATCATCGATGTCGTACTCGCACAGGTCTCCCTCGTATCCGGGCTGACACAAACAGATTGTGTCCGAGTCGAAGGCCTCGCAGGTGGCATTATTCATACACTGGTGGTTGTCGCAAGTATGTGCCTGGCAGTTTGTTCCAATGTAGCCGTCGGTGCAACTGCATCGATACAGGTTAAACTCGACAGGAGAGGTCACACATGTGCCGCCGTTCTCGCAAGGTGAGGAATCGCACTCGTCTACGTCTATTTCGCATCGGTAACCTGGAAACATACACACATAGAAGGAATCGATTTAGTTAAAGCGGAACTAACTGTTCTTTATTGAAGGAAATATCCAGTGATCCATCAAAGTCTCCTTGGGGTACCATCTCATGCTAATTGATTTAATATTACTATTGTCATTAAAAGAAGCTGCCGGAACCACTGCAGGTCGTAGAATCATTATTACTCTTTTATCCAGGGAAGGCATAGAGAGAGGGCACTTTAGGCCTGCCTTTCAAAAGTGAATTTACGTTTTTATCTTAAATAACTTATGTTCCTATTTACTTTCACTCTAATCTAAACAAACGAAAATACATTCCCGCAGATTACAGAGGTTACCAGTACACAACATTTTCTTCAGCTTGTTTTTTTTTTTTTTTTTATTAACAGCTTCCTTTCCGTAGACCACGAAACAATTCATCAATGATTTCTTTTTTTTTAAAGAAAACTTCTTGTTATACAGGTAATAAAGTATTGTGCAAACAATGACCTTTTTTTAGCAGCAGGATCTTTAATATTGTATCACTTTAGCGGGAAGCGTTCAAATCTTCTATCAATTTACGTTCACAGGCTGAACGAACTACGTGACGATGTTCACGTAAACTTTGCTTTCTAATTCTAGTAGCCATTCCTCGAGATCAAGCGCGCCGGAACACTTCTGGTTTTGGGGGGGGGGGGGGGGCAAAATGTCAACGGGGGCACATTTATGTGCGATGTGAGATCCTCGGCGCGGGAGCGGAGCGAGTGAGCGGGGGGGGGGGGGTGGAAAGGGGGATCCCCCCCCCCCCCCACTGTAGGGAGCTTTTGTAAAACAGGGTACAAAAGTCGCGTTTATAGACCATTTAAAAGCAAATTTCTAAGGAATTAAACATAGTGAAAAATAATCAGTGCGAAGGACTATGATTATTACATACGGGAGTACATAATAATGTGATGGTGTGAGATCCTCGGCGAGGGAGCGAAGCGACCGAGCGGGGGGAGGTTGTGGGAGGGGGGATACCCCCTCCCACGGTAGGGACTTTTTGTAAAAACAGAGTATAAAAGTCGCGTTTATAGAGAATTTAAAGTAAATTTCTAGGGAATTAACATATTGAAAAAATCAGTTGGAAGGACTATGATCATAACATACGGGAGTACATTAATAATGTGATGGTGCGAGATCCTCGGCGAGGGTGTGGGAGGGGGTATCCCCCCTCCCACGGTAGGGACTTTTTGTGAAAACAGAGTGTAAAAGTCGCGTTTATAGAACATTTAAAAGCAAATTTCTAGGGAATTAACATATTGAAAAAAAAATCAGTTGGAAGGACTATGATCTTAACATACGGGGGTATTGTGATGGTGTGAGATCCTCGTCGAGGGAGCGAAGCGACCGAGCGGGGGAGGATGTGGGAGGAGGATACCCCCTCCCACGGTAGGGACTTTTTGTAAAAACAGAGTATAAAAGTCGCTTTTATAGAGCATTTTAAATTAAATTTCTGAGGAATTAAACATAGTAAAAGAAATCACTGAGAAGGACTATGATAACTTATGAAAACTTTTCATTTTACTATAAGTACGGGCAGAACGAGCGAGCCACTTTCACTTTGCAATTTATCTGAAATGTACTCATTAAAAGCTTAAACGTGATCGCATCGTTCGAACAATGAAAAATATTCTTATACTGCTAGAAAACAAAGAAGAAAATGAAAAATGTAAGGTTTACTAAAGGTATGTTTCAGCGGGCACACTCGAGGACACGAGGCTACCATCTATACACTAAATTTACTCATAAGTTCCTATTAGCGTATAGATACAATACTGTATGTTGTTAGTGTATTATAATTTTCGCCCCGTTAGGGGCGAAAATTTTTGCATTTTCAGTTATGAAATTACTACATTTAGACAAGAAATATTATGCCTTTATTGTTCATTTTGGTCTTTAAATCAGTGATTAATTATTTGTTACAGGGGGCACTTTGGGGGGGGGGGGGGCAAAAACTCGTTTTGCCCCCCCAACATTTTGTTTGGGGGGGGGGGGGGGGGGCAAGTGCCACCCCTGCCCCCCCGCTTCCGGCGCCCTTGCTCGAGATACATGTATAACCCCGCTTGTATTACTAGAGCTTGCCATGTGCTAATATACAAACATTAACTGCTTCTCTCGAAAAGTTACACCAACGGCTTACCAGATAATCCTGGCCAACATTGGCACTCGAATCCATTCACGACATCGGTACATGTGCTGCCATATTGACACGGGCTTGAAGCACACTCGTCGATTTCGATTTCACAGGTGGTGCCAGAAAAACCGGGATAACAGTTGCAGTGGAAACCTTTACTAAGACTGTCAAGATTTACACAGAGACCGTTTTGGCAGGGGCTGCTGGCACACTCGTCTATATCCTCCTCGCATGTGACTCCTGTCCGTATCAAAGATGAGGTACAATCAGACTAATTATATATGTGTGGACTGATTAAGGTGAAAGTTTTTAAGCTGAAATTGATTTCATTTGATTCAGTTGATTTAATTTCATTTATTAGTTTCTACGTTATCATTGTAGATGTACATTCATTGTTTATTATATATAGATGACTCAATATGATTTACGTAATTTCAGCGGTTTCAAGTGCAGACACCCCCCCCCCCCGAAAAAAAAAAAAAGTAATGTGATAATTAGCTGTCGCTTGGATGGAAAGCCGTGTTACTTCGTGCAATAAAAGTTGTGTAGTATTACTTTCCTCGAAACTTTTCGACATATCTGCTCACTATAATTTAACGACTCGGCCCCTTGTCACTTTCATCTTCCAATACCTACTAAATCCAAGATGTCTTTGAACAGTACTGAAATAAATATGAGGTATATTGCTGATTTGAAAACACGTTTACAGGGCAGTCGAGGAAAACTCGTAACAGCCATGCTTTTTGAGGTGAGTGAAAGACTCTCATCGGTGATCGAATTAAAAAAACAACAACAAACAAACGACTTGTATACCTGCGCGTCCTTCCGGGCATACGCAGCGGAACGAGTCGACGAGGTCCTCGCACGTCGACGCGGCTGAGCACGGTTGGGAGGCGCACTCGTCAACGTCCAGCTCGCAGTTGGTACCAGTGAATCCTCCCGTGCAGTTACACATATAGTGATCGAGTCGGTCAGGAGACGTGGAACACGTCCCGGAGTGTTGACAGGGAAAACTTAGACACTCGTCCACATCGATTTCGCACCGCGTCCCTTAGTTGTTAGTATAATTATTATGCAAATACATAATTACACATTCTGAGATGATAAGAGGCATGCATTTGTACATTTGAGACCAAAAATGTGATATTCAAGTAGATGGAATGAGATGTGAAGCAAGATTAAAGTGATGTTAGTACACGTCTTTTATCTCATCTTAACATCAGGGGAAAATTAAATTATGTTGAAAGTTCTGACTCCATCTTTCCTTGTCTATATGAAACAAACACATCGACGGTAATCCTCACAATTGATTTCCTTCATCCAAAGAGTGACGCTCTCACTATAAATATAATCTTTTTTTTTTCAGGAAAACAAAAGAGGGAATACTATATCCCTTGATGCCATGTAGCCATGGTTTAATCGTTTTCTTCTACAATGGTAGGCTTACCAAATTCTATGTCAACTTTTTATGCTTTAGAAAGAAAATAGCAAATATCATTATTTTGTGTTTATTAAACCCGCACATCCAACCAAAGGTTGGTGAAGTTATAGAATTTTATTGAATGTATGAGTTGAATAATGCATACCACTTGGGATGGTGATAATAATGGACTCTGTCAATACTTTCATCATTCTATATAAGTAGGATTCCTTGAATCTGACCAGTGTAAACTCACCATCTGTTCCCTGAGGACACTGGCACTCATAATCGTTGACCCGGTCGAGGCAGTTTCCACCGTTCTCGCACGGATCAGACCCACATTCGTTGACATCATTTTCGCAGTTCTTTCCCTCGTAGCCAGCTCGACATGAACAGTTATAATCATTCAGAACTGCCGCGGAGGTCGTACAGTCACCGCCATTCAGGCACGGGAACGTGTCGCATTCATCGATGTCGTTCTCACAGCGCGAACCTTCAAAGAATGATCAAAACACACCCTCGTCAAAATGCCTTTAGAGTTTTTACCATTATAATTCAAATGAACCATTAGAAAACTATGATGGAAAGTGACACTCTGAACCATTAGAAAAGTAATATAAAAAAACAAACATTAGAGATACAACCTATTGGACCATTAGAAAATCATTAAGCTCATGGGCCATCAAATTTGTCATTCAGCAATGTTGAGAATGCGAAACAAAAATAGAAATTACAATGAATACTATGCTGTGCTGGCGATTAGTACAACAGTAATTTTTGTCAACACAACATAGAACATTACATGCATCAGACAAGCAGAAAGGTTTAACCCCTGGATTTAACAAATCCGTGATTACAAACCCTTCGTATAGGTTGAGTTCCAATCATTGCGGCCATTTCAATGCACTGCGTTCCATTTGTTGCGACAACCTATATCATGGAAATGAACAAAACATGCGCAGCCACCGTCTTTGGAAAACTGTAAATAATCACGATTAGAACGGGTTTTAGCTCAAGCCTTATTGCAACCAAATATCTTTATCTGCTTTTGTTTTTTGTTTTTGTTTTGTTTTTGTTTTGTCTTGAGAGCTAAAAAGTCTCCCCTACGTCTGGAACTGAGCGAGCTCACCAATGATATCTCATGGTTAGGTAAAAATTCACAATCTTAAATTTTGTAACTCTTGAAAGAAGTGAATTCTGTATAATCTGCGTATCGGGGGTAAAGGTTAATTGGGGAATAGTTACCTTGGGTTCCCTGGGGACAATCACATTGGAAAGCACCGATGAGGTTGTTACACAAAGCGTCGTACTGACACGGGTTGGAGCCGCACTCGTCTATCTCCATATCACAATTGACTCCCTCGAATCCCCGTTCACACTGGCACGTGTAGTAGTCCAAGGCAGTGGGCGTGGTCATGCAAGTTCCATTGACGCAGGGGGCGCTTTCACATTCGTCTAAGTCGAACTCACATCGGGATCCTATAACGTCATATCATTTTAAGATAGTGTGTGATGGATTGAACAGTTGAAGGATATTTTCACCATTCATTTATCATGTATTCAGCGAATCATGTTTCTAAGTGACAATGCAATAGATATTTTTTTTTTCATTTCTTTGCAACGTCTTTTTGCAGAAAAAAAAAGATGAAGGCTATTCTAAATTGATGTGCAGACCCCATTCATTCTTAACTGTCTTGAACAACATCTTAACTCGGTGCGGACATACAGAGAAATAATAATAAAAAAAAACGATAGTCCAGTATCGAAGTAAAAAAAAAGAAAGAAAAAAAAAAAGAGAAAGGGATTTGAACAGGAAGAATATTTCAGTGTCACTTTGATAGACACTGAATGTGGAACATAATGACCCCAATCCCCCAGTGAGGATCAGTAAAAACCACATTAAAACCAAGCCCATTCTCAATAACAGATATAGAACGGGTTTACGATGACGTCGTAATCTAGGTGTGGAAAGCTCAATTCATTAGAATATATACCCGAACTTCCAGGGAGACATGAACATCTGAAAGCGTCTGTAAGATCAGTGCACTCGCCGTCATTTAGACAGGGACTCGACATGCACTCGTCAATGTTCTGGGAGGAGAAAAATAATGATATAAAAAAAAAAGTAATCTTACGTTACCATTACTGTGGGCGTACATACACACCGACACACACACACACACACACACACAAGCAAACAAACAAACAAACAAACACATGTATATTGTATGTATATTGTTTATATATATATATATATATTGTTTATATATATATATATATTTATATATATATATGTAAGAGAGAGAGAGAGAGAGCTTCTATGACGAGAAAAGAAATAAGACACATGTGCACTCGGTCCCAGACATTACTGACTAATAACTAATGGTAATGACTGAACGAACATGCGCGCATGAGTCGAAATGTTTTCCACCGAAATGTCGGATAGTGGTTCCCATGCAGTTTTTACCTGCTCACAGTTCTCACCGACGTATCCCGGATGGCAAACCTTTGAACCCGTGACGCTATCGCAGTCATAGTGTCCAAGGTCATCGTCACGAGGTAAGCAGTAGGTGGCGCACCCGTTTTCAGGACCGTAATAATGGTCCTCACAATAGATCTTCACCTCCACTGTGATTCTGCATGGACCGTGACAAAATGACAACAAAAGCACTTGGAATCTGTGTTTACTTCTACTGCTTAGCATTAATAGGTAAAAATTGCAGGCATTGTGAGGAAATATGGATTCTAAAATTAGATTCTAGTTCAAATGATGACCTCATCAACAGATCAACAAGCGATAAAGCCAGGGTGTGGGTTTATGTGGGCGGTCTACTGGCATAAAGCCATGCATTGGGTACACCGACCCTTATGACGATGCACATTCCAGTTTATTTCTGGCTTATTAGAACTGATATTTTCTTCATTGAATAGCTTTCGGTATTGCGTCTCGCTACCAATATCATCTCTCATGGCTACAAATGGAATCACGTAAAAGACATTAAATGCATTCAGGAACGTGATGGTATGTTGTTCGAACAATGGCATAAAATTGAATCTTACACACTGTAGGGCCTATATATACTTCAGAACACTATTCCTCTTGAGGCCTGTTTGCTATCCACAAAAGAGTGTTGATCAAAAATTATTTTTGTTTTCTTTTGAATTACTGAAAGTTTGCAAATGATTATTTGTAACTGATGTAAAGCACACATACGTTGACTGCTGCCCATCGTGTAGGATCTCCTCGTTCCATGTTGTCGCGGCCCCTTCATTCGCAGCTGGCTGATACTGGCTTCCCACAAAGTTAAAACCAAGTTCATCGACGAGGTCGTCGGCGTTGGTTGGGTCATAATCCCACACTTGAATCTTGACCCGAAACCCATCCTATGATTAAACGATGTGTCACAAAGATTGGCGACGTCAGTTTTCAGCTGATTTCGATGTTCATTTACAACATTATTCGTCTCGATTAGGAATAACCCAGCGGCTTGTCTGTTTGTAGTTCAACTCATCTTTTTTACTTTCTCACTCAGGCCTATATTCTTTCTATCTTTCTATGCATACAAACCTTTACGCTCACTCTGATATTCTTACGTGTCTGGCTTACATACTTTCCAAGTTGTTTTTATTATGCTCATTTTATCTTCCTTTATTTCCTTATTTTTGTTTTCATTCTACTCCTTTGCATTCTGTATTTTTTCTTCTTTTTTTTTTTTGGGGGGGGTCTTTTCTTTTCATGTTTGGCAGTGCCTGCCTTTTTGCAAAAATGACGAATACTAAATATTCTTCATGTATGTTCTATACACCACTTAATAAAGCGGTCATTCCACGAGCTCGATACCCACGAGTCATACAGCCCACGTGGTCGACACCCACGAGTCATACAGCCCACGAGCTCGACACTAGCCAAAAGAGGTCCACCAGCTCAATAAAAGGCAAATAAGGTTCATGAGCTCGACACCACGCAAATAAGGCCCACAAGTTCGACACTGCGCACATTAAGCCCCGTGATGTAATATCAAGCTCGTGGGCCTTTTTTTTTTTTTGCCTCGTGTCGAGCTCTTTGCCTTGTTTGCCTAGTGTCAACCTCATGGGCCTCATTTGCCTCGTTTCGTGCCGGTGAACCGTGGCAGCTCGTGGGCACATTTTATTATCTGAAGTCGAGCTCATGAGCCTTGTTTTCTTAGTGTATAGATCGTGGGCCTGTTTTAAAGGGATCGTATAGTTTTGGTTGAGACCTAATTTCAGGTTTCTAACATTTTTTGGTGAGATGATGAGAAACCTCTTATGACACATGAAAGAGCATGTAATTCCAGGAGGAATTCAACGTTTATTTGATGAAAATTGGTTTTGAAACGGCTGAGATATCCAAAACAGAGCGATTCTGATAAGTGTGGGACCCACACTTTATTATGATTGCTTTGTTTTACTTTGTTTTTGGATGTTTCAGTCATTCCAAACCCGATTTTCATCAAATAAACTTTAAATTCCTCTTAAAATGGTATGCTCTGTACTATTTCATAGGTGTTTTCTTGGTATCTCGCAAAAAGTTAAAAGCCCACTTCTCATCTCCACCAATACTGTACCATCCCTTTAAATGCTGTCTAGCTCATGAGCCTTGTTTTGTAAATAGTGTCGAACTCGTGGAATGTATGTCTCTTGGGCTGTATGACTCATGGACTGTGTGACTCGTGGGTGTCGATCTCGTGAAATGCACCCTTATACAAATCGCATAATAATGATATGACAACGACATCAGGGCCCCGTTTTTTCAATTGATGTAATCGATAATGAATTTCCTTATAAATACCGCACAGGCTGCTACACACTTACCATAGATATCAACTAAATTTATATATTCAATTATAACTCTTCACAAAACAGGGCCCAGCTTTACTATATTGACGTGTCTAATGCTTATTACAATATTTCGTGCAATGAAAAGAGATCTCTCCTTCTTCATCCTTGGACAAGCTATTTGCTAACCAGTGCTAACAGCGTCCCTCTTGACCCAGGTGTTAATGGATATTCCCGATAATGCTTAGATGATAATCATGCAGAGCCCTATGGAAGAACTGTGCGTGGTAACCCATAACATGCTTCCTTTGACCATGATGAATTATCACTATCATCCTTCTAAATAAACTGCATAACAGTATTTTCTGTGACAGACATAAGATATGGACTTAACGACTAGTTTGACAGAGCATCGGGGATAGTCGTCATCATCATATTGGTTACAGCTCGTTATTCCGAAGGTTCGTTATTCCGAAGGTTCGTTTTTCCGAATTTCATTTTCGGATGAACAAATCTTCAGAATAACGAACCTTCGGAATAACGCCACAAATGTTCGGATTAACGAACCATTTTTCATTTTCGGATTAACGAACTTCTAGGTATAGGGAATTTGCGTGTTTCGGATTAACGAACCTTCGGAATGACGAACCTTCGGAATATCGAACCTTCGGAATAACGAACAGCACCCATCATATTATAGCTTCTATGAGCAAATTACAATGTTATGTCAAGACGCAGACGTATAAGTGCCTAAATTCATCTTATTTTCTCGCTATAATTAAAACGAGTTTAGTACAGCTCTGTTTGAGTGTGAAGTTGTCAAGCATACCTGCCAGTTAGATGTCGTGAAATAATACGGGTTTGGGATGTCATCATCATTCTCGTCCAGTGGAGCGAGTGGTGATGGAAAGTAGAAGTCATCGTTATCAGCAATCAAACGATTGGTGGAGAAGCTTCCATAGGTGCATGGATGGAGGTTGAGATCACTAGAACACATAATAAAAGAGAAAAATACGATGAATTGTCTAAAATGTTTAAATGTTTTAGAAGAATCCTGCTACTTAAAAAAAGATAATAGCATCTTTTTGAGGAATGTTGACTACCAATATAGAAGGAAAAAAAGTTGTTGGTTTCACTTGTAGCAACTGGCTTCATTTTGCGGCTATTGGATTCATGTTCCTCTGGACATGTTTGTGTACGACCAACTAGTTTTCTGTTCTGGTAGAGGTGACAATTTCATCTCGCATGGCTCAACTTTTATCTCTTACAACGGTTGCAATTATTATGTTTGAATTATAGATACCAAGGCACGATATTCACAATCTCATCATTTATAATTATCACGTGAACAGCACCAAGATTTCATGCTATTTATCTGCACATTTCATATAAACAAATAACAACAACTACACACACACACACACACACGAAAACAATATCAGAGACATGCATTAGATCAGACAAGCTGGTTGATTAGCGATTACAAAATATTAAAATGCGGCTTTACATGCAAACTCATGTGCCCAATCCCTCTGCCCTCAACCTGAAATTACAACAACAATATGAAACAAAAACAGACAAGACACAGGCGTTCAATACACAAACAATAACATAAATCAAACGGAAAACAAAACACGAATAGTATTGCGTCCTTCGGCACGCATTTTTTCTTTTTGTTCAGTTCTTTCATGGCTGAACAAAACACAACATTGTCATAATGGTGTAAGCTACTTGGGCCATTCCATCATTAACTTTTTTCATCTTGCACTTGCAACTAATACAATCAAGTTTTACCAAGTTTCTTGGAGTTATTATAGATGACCATTTTTAACATGGATTATCATGTTAACGAAGTATGCTGTGAAGTCTCAAGAGCAATAGGTGCAATCGTAACTTCTGAAATTCTTGTTAAGTTATACTACACAATGTACTTTGATTATGCCTTATTTATCATATTGTAACACTGTACGGGGGAATTGCGCTAAGTATCTCTCAGAGCAATTTTTTATCTTATAAAAGCGTGCAATTCGTATGATTAGTAATAGACCGTTTTTTTTTTTTTGGTCACACAGGTCCTCTATTCAAAGAACATAACATATCGACTATTTTTGATATGACTAAAATCTTTCTCGCTGTTTTCATGAACACATAAATTATATGAACAAGATTTTGCCGAAGTTTTTGATTTTTCCTTCATCCAAAATTAGAATAGGCCTAGTTATAATACTATAGACAGATGAATACATTTTTATGTCCCCAAGTTTACATACTGCATTTCAAGATACACTTCCAAATACATGTACACGGGACCTGTTTTATAGAATGATTTGTCAAATAAAATAAAGTCGTCTAACAGACTTTCAATATTTAAGAGAAGTTACACATTCTTTCTTGTTCATAAAGATATGCTATAAATTTGAAGTTTTATTCATTGTATAAGCACCTCAATTTGATGACTCTCGCCTTCTTATATATTCCGTTCTTTCTGCAGTACAGTTTTCTATTCTTTTGTATTGCATTAATGTAGCTATTTTAGCTGTAATTCTTGGAATCAGCCATAGAAAGACCAACGGTCTATGTTGACTGCCCCACAAACTGAATACAACTTATACAAGTTGTACATTAACAGTATTGTTCTAACATGTTCTATGTATATTTGTTGTTTTCTTTTTAAATGCTTTTTATCAGGATGTGGAAATAAATGAATAAAAAGAACTGTCCGAAATCCGGTCATATCATTATGATGGTATAGAATAGAGTGACCAAAAAGCTGTTCAAAAGCAGCAGGAGGCTTACTTCGAGACGGTGTCGAAGCAGACGATGAAGCGGTTGTCGCAATCGTTGCAAGGGTCCCAGAAGAGCCATGGCTGTGGATCGCAGCACTCGTTGCCGCTGTCATGGTGTCCCGGGTTTTGATATCGCTTGAACCTGAAGGCGACTACAGTCACGGCTTCAATCTTGATAGCGTAACATGTTAAAAAACAACAACAAAGAAAAAAAAATGAGGGAAGGAAAGCTGGAGGGAAGAAAGAATGCAGTCTACGCGTAGGTAGAAAAACAACAACAAATAATCAATTGCCAGCTGATTGCTAAGGGTCGATAAGATACGCTAGTAAAGGGTAGTTACAAAATTTGGTTTGCCAATCACTCTTCCGTGAATGCTTGTAGTCACATTTGGGTTGAATATTGATTAATCACATGACATCTCGTTTGCCTGTAATAATCATTAGGTGCAGTGTAAAGCGTTTCCAAGATATCGCCCAGGACTTTATGATTAAACCATATAAATTACTATTTTGCAAAATCCTCTAGTGATTGAAAGTTAAAAGATCTATACGTTATCACGGTATTTTCAGTGATGTCAGAATGTTGGCATGCTTGACTCTCTATGGCCTACTACATGTACTTGTAAAATGACGCCACTTTTTATGACGACATTTTTCAATACGATTCGCGAATGATGTCACAAAGCAATACTTGTGACATCACAAAGCAATTCTACTGACATCGCGCGCTGCTTCGTACCGTCACGCTGTGAAATGTAACCATTTATTTTTTTTTTCTAAAAACAATTGACATCTGGGCCCCATTTCATAAAAGGTTGATACAATAGCAACTCTTGCTGAAATGACAATTGTCATGGTAACAACAAGAATCCAGATTCCTGATTGGTTGTTGTTATAGGAAGTTGCCATTCTAGCAAGAGTTGACACCCTAACATCTTTTTATGAATGGGGGCCAGGGCACCGTTTCATGAAAGTTGTCAGTCCTGACAAGTTGTCAGTCACTGACAGTTACCATAGTAACAGACAGTGACAAGAGAGTCTCAACCAATAAAACCCAAAGATGTTACTGAAATTGTCAGCGACTGACAACTTGTCAGCGCTGACTAAATTGATGAAACACCCCCAGAATGCAATTTTGACATCTTGGGCTGCTTTGTATGGTCAGTGTAGGATGCCTCCACAACATCACGTCCACCACACGACTTCACGCCTAATATTTTCCCATCCTTTTGTTTCAATTTTTGATCCAAAATATAAAACAAATATACTCTCCCTAATTTCGACTTTCTGGTTAAAATTATAAACCTCAGTGAATAGCACTACTTTGGAGTCACCTCTGCCATTGTTTTAAGCAGAAACTTTCAAGACAAAGTTAATTAATTTTTTGTATACTATAGGCCTACATAGTCTTCAAGGCACAGCGGAGCCTCTTTATTCGAAGGAGATACAGCCCACACATTAATATTGGACGTCCCTTATTCTTCCCTACCTGAATTCCTGTACACAGGCTCTATATCAGCTACAATGTAGGTACATAATACAGTAGTCATTATAATGTCAACTTCACGTTTCGTTACATGTCTTTGGTATGACATGTTGCCTGTCTTATTTCTGATGGTATTTCTTAGCACTATCAATGATATAACAGGCCTGTAATGAGTACATTATTGACTTACCATAGTCTGAGAAAGCATGGCAATGGCTGCCATCAGGGTACAAAGTAGAATGTATCGGTCCATGGTGGATTGATCTTAGTGTTTCAGATTCAATATCAATCCACCTGCTTTGTCGTGATGAACTCAAACCATACTCAGATTTTTAGTCGTTACTCGTTGGTTTCCACTGTCAAATCATCGCACGTTGTTTAACCTGTCCGTCGCACCTACACAGCTTAGGTTGTTCCAACAAAGATCAGAGAAAAATCACACTTTGCCCATTTCGATGCATACGCAGACAAACTATATAGAAACTCATTGGGGTGGAAACGGGTACAAAGAACTGAATATGCACGCTCGAGTTGAAAACTTTTCCCACGTTTAATTTTTCAGGCCAAGCGGAGCGGGAAATATAAGATAGCATAAACACAACAACACGGGCACAACTCCATCATTTGAAAGAGTGAATCATTGTCAGTCTGGACAGTCTGTTTGCATGGAATATCTGAAATTTTGTCAAAATACTGTGTTGTTGTTTTTGTGGACTTCGATTTGCAATAGATTTATGCTACATACAGGTATGTCACATTACAGGTCTGGCCACTATGTTGTGATGAATAATAGTTTACAATATGTAGTCAGTTAATTGTTTGTTTGTTTGTTTGTTTGTTTGTTTCATTTTTTCCATCTGAGGAGATGGCTGGATAGCCCATATTAAGCGGCACGAGCTGGTCTTCCATCATCTATGGGATCCAGTTTATGTGAGGTGGGACCACTTCACTAGGTTTTGCAGCCTGCTCTTTGCGACGAATGAAAGAAACGGGATCTTTTCAAATTCAAATTCAAATGATTTTATTTCCATATAAAGGAATCCAAAGCAATATACATAACGCTTACATGAGTACACTGGAAACTTTGAATCACATAAGCTTCAACAAAACATGGATACAATTATAATAATATCAACTTTATTTTTAGACAACAGAGGTAAGGAAATACAATTTCAATTTTTCAACTCTATATGGAAAAGAGAAATTTACAAGAGAAGCATAGCTTGTAAATTTTGTGAATTACTCTGGGAGATGAGGGCATCTCAAGATCCATCAAGGACTCCGTGTATAAAGATTTCAAAGCAAACAGAAAGAAATGACTATGACAAGGGCAAGATCGAAAGCAAGGACGGAGCAGAGAGGAAAGTAAATTAAAGATATTCATAACCAAGAAAGGAAGGGAAACAAATACAAGTGGTCTGCAATTCGGTTTTTAGGAAGGGTCGCCGAGGCATAGGTAGAGGCTTAAAATTCAATAAAAATTTGTCAAATAATGAAACACAAACTCTTGATACTTAAGAAAAATACTTATTTATCTATTCGTTTTTATGAGGATAAAAAAATGATTTATTTATTTGTTCATTTTTGTGAAGATGACAAAATGATTTTATTTTCAGTTTTGATTTAAAGGAAGGAAAAGTCAGAGCATCTTTTAAAGTGTTATCAGGCTGTTCCAGAACCTTGGGCCAGTGAAAACGATAGTCTTTTTGGCAAGAATTGTTCTTAATAATGGTAACTAACATTCATGGAACGTCTGGTAGGATGCTTGTGCACAGTAAAAGCGGGATCTTTTACGTGCATGAGTATTAGTGGCTCTCTCACACATGGGACCTCCATTTTATGCCCTATCCGAGGGACAGAGTGTTTTGCCGTTTACTAGAGGCCTGGGGACGGAATGATTACACACAACATTGCTCATATGATAGACACGGGAATCGAACCCGGGTCCTTTGGATAATCATAATGAAGGCAGACGCGCTACCGACTGAGCCAAATCACCACCCTTCGATAGAAGTCGATCTTCTGTATGACATAATGCGATTTATACGGAATATACCTTTATATCTTTTGTGTTAAAAATGTGAGGTGCAATATTGACAAATAAATTTTGACAGAAGACATATTCACAACCTGTTCATCTCTTGTTTTACATACTGCAAGAAAGGACTCTTTCGACAAGACTGCTTAGAATTTGGAGTCCAAAGCAATGATTTTTTCTGTCAGCTACGTTCTCATCGCTGTTGGCTTCTGATGACCAGTACAAATGTATTTGTCAATCTGTAAAACCCACTTACCATATATTACGTATACTATACTCAACCCTTGTACTACCCTATCTCAATTATAGCATTCTTGCCTGGGGAAACTCAGCAAAATTATACTTGGATGAATTATTATTACTTCAAAAACGGGCAGTGAGAATTATTTCTGGTGCAACATCATGTTCTCACACTAATGAACACTTCTATGAACATAAATTTCTAAAAGTACAGGATATATATTTTATGAATCTAGGATCCATTATGTACAGCTAGAAGAATTCTGAATTTCCACAGGTTATTTCGTCACTTTTTGTTATGAATGAACAAGTGCAAAATTACTTACACTCGGCAGTCTTCTTCTTACCACCTGCCATCAATTAGAACCAACTTTAAACACAATACACTTGCTTTTGCTGGACCAAAATATTGGAATTCTTTAGCCTATTCTCTTCAACAAACCACAAGCCTCAAAACATTCAAATACAAATTAAAACTAAGTCTTCTAAGTAAATAATGTAGCCTTTATAATTCTATACCAGATATCTGGACACTTTTACCCTATAAGGTAATCTTGTATCAACTTTTACATGGTATATTGTTCATGTGGAATTCCTATTCATTTTAATTCCACTGTTTGTTTTTTCTCTTTCTTTCTTTCTTTCTTTCTTTCTTTTTCTTCCCCCTTTCTCCCCCTTCGGTTCTCACTTTATTTCCTCTACTTCCCTCGTTCTCTCCTTCTCTCCTTCTCTTTCTCATTCATGTTTACTACCTTTAAGATGTAAATATGTACAAGTTATGTTTCAGGAGTCTGTATATATGTTATATTCTCAATTACTCTGTACATAATTATGAATATTACTCGTCATGGTTACCTACAAATTTTACAAGCTATGCTTTTAGTTGGATCACCCCATTTCCGTTTGTATGAGTACGGTACCCTATATTCTGTCAATTCCTGCTGATATATTACTGTAATATCATGTGTCAATATGTAAACAACAATGCAATGTAAAATGGAAATGAAACGAATTAATTCAAATTCAATTCAAATTCATACTATATACATATGCACCTTGACAAACGCACCACATCCTAACATGCACACCCACATCCTCGCACACACATACGCACGCGCACACAAACGCGCGCACGCACACGCACAGCCGCGTTTTTTTTTGGCCCGTATATCTTGCTCGGGTTCTTTGTCAAGTGCCTTGTAGGGTTGGGGGTACCACCCAGTGCCGTATAATATACGGCACTGGTACCACCTATCGTCACCCTAAGGATCTGTAGCTTGTTTATTCTAAAAATATAACACAAATTCGCCTAATTCTTAAATCAAATATGCCATAAATACTGCAGTTTTGAATGTCGTGACCGTCTCGTTGATTATGAATCTCCGTTTTAAAATAGCGCGATTTTAGTGCGTGAGTTCCGTTTTCTCCGCGCAGCTAAAAAGGGTACCTTGCGATCGGCACCCCCTCCCCTCTATAGGTATACACGTGAATTTCACAGCATAGGTAATACACGTGAATTTCACCGCATATAGGTAACATGGGCGTAAATCCCGGGGGGATGGGGGGGGGGGGGATATATCCCCCCCCCCCCCCCCCTGAAATGGAGGAGGGGGGGGGGGATGGCCTGTACAATCATCCCCCCTGAATTTTGAGGGGAAAAAATGGAGGAAGCAGAAATGTGATTGTATCATTTTGGCATATTGCATGACGTTTGTACGCCGGCCTTCAGACAGGTAACAGAGCTGAACAGTATTCTATCTTGTAGGAAAATGTATAATTTTCTCAAGCGCTCGCTCGCTTCGCTCGCTCGCGAAGAAAGTAACATCGACATACACTGTAAGGTATGGCTCAGGCGTTGACAACGTCAAATAATATAGGTCTACATGTAAACATGCTATGACGCGAGTAACTGGGGACCATCTGCAAAATATGTACGAAAACATACAAACAAACAATAACAACAACTTTATCGCCATAATTGAATCCCCTCCATTTCCTGAATCATTCCTGAGAAACGACAGTGACTGATGACTCAGTCAGGATACATCTATGGGCATACCAAGGGAAGATCAGGGACGTCGAATCTATGGGGGGCAAAGGGGCATTTGCCCCGCCCCAAAGGAAGTGTTTAGACAGACAAATCATTTATCCCCCAAGCAATTCCCGAGATGAGGACAAATCTCGAACTTTCTTAATGGAAAATTGTCCAAATATCGCCAGAACTATGCACCAGATCGTTGTATTCAATCATGAACATGCAAAAGGTCCGCTATACAGGATAAGGGATAAACTTTGTACACTTTTGACATAGACGTATATTCCCTAATTTATCAAAGAGTGTGCAGCAGATCTTTCACTTAACAAAAGCAACCTAATATGTATAGAGGCGTCGATGGGGGAGGGGAATGGTTCTCAAATAAAAGTGGGACAAACAAAAGCGAAAAATATAGCTGCAAACGGCAGTTTTTGGAGTGTAAAATGTTAAAATTTTCAAGCTCGCTCGCTCCGCTCGCTCGCATTTAACCGCTATGCCATTCTCCTGATGTTGCTGCCAGTGATTGACAGCAGGTGCACCCGGTGCGCCCCCCTTAATTTCCAAAGCGAAAATATAGCTACAAACGACAGTTCTTAGGACTGGAAAATGTCAAAATTTTCAAGCTCACTCGCTTCGCTCGCTAGCATTTAATCAGTATACCATTCTCCTGATGTTGCTGCCAGTAATTGCCGGCAGTTGCGCCCGGTGTGCCCCCTTAATTTTCAAAGCATGCAAAGCGAAAAAATACAGCCACAAACCGCAGTCTTTGGACTGTAAAATGTCAAAATTTTCAAGCTCGCTCGCTCCGCTCGCTCGCATTTAATCGCTATGCCATTCTCCTGATGTTGCTGCCAGTGATTGTGAGCAGGTGCGCCCCCCTTAATTTCCAAAGTGAAAAATATAGCTACAAACGGCAGTTTTTGGACTGTCAAATGTCAAAATTTTGAAGCTCGCTCGCTTCGCTCGCTCGCATTTAATCATTATGCCATTCTCCAGATTGCTGCCAGTAATTGCCAACAGTTTTTGCCCGGTGCACCCCCTTCGTTTCCAAAGCGAAAAAATACAGCCACAAACGACAGTTTTGGGGACTGGAAAATGTCAAAATTTTCAAGCTCATTCGCTTCGCTCGCTCGCATTTAATCGTTATGCCATTCTGATTGCGCCCGGTGTGCCCCCATAATTTCCAAAGCGAAAAAATACAGCCACAAACGGCAGTCTTTGGACTGTAAAATGTCAAAATTTTCAAGCTCGCTCGCCCCGCTCGCTCGCATTTAACTGCTATGCCATTCTCCTGATGTTGCTGCCAGTAATTGCCAGCAGTTGCGCCTGATGCGGCCCCCCGTAATTTCCAAAGCGAAAAAGCATAGCTACAAACGGCAGTTTTTAGACTGTAAAATGTTAAAATTTTCATGCTCGCTCGCTCCGCTCGCTCGCATTTAATCGTTATGCCATTCTCCTGATGTTGCTGCCAGTGATTGACAGCAGTTGCGCCTGGTGTGCCCCCCTTAATTTCCAAAGCGAA
Organism: Diadema setosum; assembly: GCA_033980235.1. Classification (NCBI taxonomy): domain Eukaryota; kingdom Metazoa; phylum Echinodermata; class Echinoidea; order Diadematoida; family Diadematidae; genus Diadema; species Diadema setosum. The sequence goes on along the minus strand of CM067067.1, from coordinate 2,740,652 downwards.
GAATATAGCTACAAACGGCAGTTTTTGGACTGAAAAATGTCAAAATTTTCAACGCAAAGAGATTTCACCGTAGGAGGGGGAAACCCCCCTACCATACCCTCCCCCCTCGCTTGATTCGTTCCCTCACTGTCATGTCATAACCGCTCCTCCTAAGATCAAATCCTGTCTACGCCGATGATATAGGCCCTATTATTTAGTAGACCTTCACAGTGATGTCGCACATCAAGAGCTGAAATACCACGATTTTTGTCATTCAATAATATATTGTGAATATTTCATTTTCTTATTGTTTGTTTAAAGAAAAGAAAACAAAATTTTCACAAGTGAGCACCAGATCGCTGAATTTCAGGTCTGAAAATGCAAAATCTTCCTCGTGTGGGAGAGGGATACCCCCCCCCCCCCCATACACACCCTTCCCCCGTTCGGTCGTTCCGCTCCCTCTCACAGATATTTCAAAAAAAAATTTTTTTTTTCATACTTTTAAGGTCTGATTTTCCGCCGAAAGTCGTCTGACAAGCAAAAAAAAAAAAAAAAAAAAAGCAACAAGAACAAAAAGTCTTTATGTTGTTGCTGCCACTTTTCTCCCACTTTATATTTCATGCCAAAGAATGGGGCATCCGATCCCTGTAAAGTGTGTGTGTGTGTGGGGGCACAAAGCTTCTCTCCCCCACCCCCCACCCCCACCCCCCCCCCCCTGAGCGGATGTGTAATTTTTAGCCTGGTTTGTTTGAGTTTGATTTTCGTTTCTTCGTTTTTATTGTCTTTATAGCTAATGACACTTAATCCCGCGCGTACCTTTTCGTTCTATACGCAAACAGCCATGATACGCTGGGTGCCGATGGGAAGGTGCCCTGCCGATAGGTGGTGCCCCAACCATGCATACATGTATTCATTCATGTCGTGTATTTCATTAGACTTCCTTGTTTGCCAATGATAAGACAAGTGGTACCTCCTGTTTTCTCTTTCTTTTTCATGTTTACCCTCTCTCTCTCGGCTCTCCTTCATTTCGACCCCCGTACGCACCCCCACAATGGCTGGAAAGAATATGATTCACGGGACATTTGAGTCCGGTGCAACGTTTGTTGAATGCAAGTAGTATATTCGCTAGACAAAACCAAATGCAATACAATGCTGTAATAGAGCAGAAATTAGTCCACATAATCACAATCTCATGTGCAGGGTTGTTCAGCATTGGTGTGACTTTGCAGAACATTTCTATATTTATGCAGAGCATAAATAAAGACGACTGCGTCGCATATCGAATATTTGGAATGATGTCATATATTCCCCTACGCTAAACTTGTAATAAATGCATTGATTTAGAATATTTACATATAATCCGTATTTCCCTTATACTTTAAATCTAATCTATACACCAAAGGTTCTTTTTTTTTTTAAATAATTCCCTATTTTCAAGTACAGTACGCAGCATGGTTTTATTCATGTATAAAGCGAAATGTTAAATGATTAAAATTTTTCTTTCTTTAGTTTATTTACATTCAGTAATTTCCGAATGAGACTGACCAATGGGCAGATTATAGCCGCAATAATTTCTCTTGTGCTTGACAACTATATGAAGTCATAGAGTTGGCACGTGCAGCTATATAAAAAGCGAAAGCAAAACAAACAAACAAACAAGCAAACAAAATAAACAAGAACATATTCTTGTACGTTCCATTTGACTTTCATATGATACACAAAGAGTGAAACTCAGCAAAGGAAATAGTGAAAGCTTATACGTGCAGAATAATAAGGGAGCTATGGACATTAATCCTCTCCTAATCTACATATTACGTAGTTTGTACAATAAGTAAAAATAATTCAAAATATCAAAAAAGCATAAAAATGTAAAACAAGCAATCACATATGTGACTGTGACCCATAACACAATTTTACATCCACAACTCTCATATATTAATTGGAAATTTGAGGAAAAAACGGACACTCATAAAAATTATGAATTGTAAAAGTCCAGAGAGAGTGACCTAGATATATTAAAGTTTTGAACACAAAATCTTACTAATTTTCATTTTCTCAAAGTGAACACAAAACAAAACTTGTCCGCTAAGGAGGAGACGTAAAAAATACTCTTAAATGGATTTAAAAAAAAAAAACCAGGTCTGAAGATCATCTTTAATTCCAAGGAGAAATAAAAAAAAAAAGCATAGAAGTAGACTGTGGCTACACTTTGAACATAAACAGTTTTCCAAATATGACACAAAATGTGCAATCAGAAAATTATACAGAATCTCCTTCCACAGACTTGCTACACTTCTCTTCTGATTGACAAATTTCCAGATATTCCAACAAAAGTGTGTGCCAGATTGTTGAATTTCAGTTCTGAAAGCTTAAAACTGAAAAAAAAAAGGCTCCCTTGAATATGGGAGAGGTATCTTGCCACCCATTCATTGCTTGTTACCCACTCTAGACTTGGTATATTTTTGGGAATGACAATTTCCGAATTTTCCAAAAAAAGTGTGCCCCAGATCGCTTTATTTCAATCCTAAAAACGCAAAAGCTCCGCGAGCGGGAGGGGGAATCCCCCTTCCCCTAAGCTCTACCTCACTAGACTTTGTACATTCACACGGATGATGCAAATTCGGAATAAGAGCTAAATTCCGTGATTTTAACACTTCGATGAAAAAGTATTGCACCGAAAATTTGCACCAGATCGCTGAATTTCAGGTCTGAAAACGCAAAAAGCACTTTCGTGTGGGAGGAGATTATGCCCCTATCTACACCCTCGTGTGCATGCTTTTTCTGTTTGATTGCTGAACAGACAGCGTTCATGATATTCAGTGTAAGAATTAATACAAGAAGATTATTTAAATGTTACCATTTTATAGGCGAATTGTTCAATAATAATCTACTCTAAAATGTACACTAAAATCTACACTAAAACACTGCAACCTTGAAACAAGTGGGACTGTTTCAACTCGTTAAAACACGCAAAAACATGCATCAAATTACACCATTTGCAACATCAAAATGCAAAAAGTTCTCACCGGGGGGGGGGGGGGGGGGGGGGGGAACACCCCCTCCAACACCCTCCCCTCCCCCCTCGCTCGCTCCGCTCGCTCGGGTTCAGTCTCGTTCATGATATTTAGTGAAAAGAATTAATACAAGAAGTGTATCTACCATATTGTAGGCAAATTGTTCAATGATAATCTACATCAAAATATACTGCAACCTTGAAACAAGTGGGACTGTTTCAACTCGTTAAAACACGCAAAAACATGCATAAAATTGCACCATTTGCAACATCAAAATGCAAAAAGTTCTCACCGTGGGAGGGGGACACCCCCCCATCCCCCTCGCTCGCTCCACTCGCTCGGGTTCAGTCTCGTTCATGATATTCAGTGAAATGAATTGATACAAGAAGTGTATTTAAATTATACCATTTTATAGGCATATTGTTCAATAATAATCTACATCAAAATATACTGCTACCTTAAACAGGAGGGACTGTCGATAAAACGCGCAAAAACATGCATCAACTTGCACCATTTACAACATCAAAGTGCAAAAAGTTCTTATCGTCGGAGGGGGGACACCCCCCTCCCACACCCTCCCCCCCCCCCCCCGCTCGCTCCGCTCTCTCGGGCTCGGTCGCTTCACTCCCTCGCCGACTAACCGCCCCCCCCCCCCCCCTAAGATGAAATCCTGGCTACGCCGTTGACATGGTGCTATACACATTCTCTACTGTAGAAACGCTGGTCTGCACATGCATGCCGTTCGACATCCCACAGCTATGTGGCGCATCCGAATCGGCTTGGGCCTCAAAGCCCGGGTTGACGAATCTGTTGTGGTGAGGACTTGGCAACGCCGCAGACCCATTCGCGCTGCTGACAGTCCCGGGAAAGCTCATGGCGTAAGGCGATTCTGCCGGTTCGTCCATTCTTCTCCTCGCCCTGTTGCAAACGCAACAAAGGAAGAAATTTCTCATTTTGGAGAAAGGTTTTTGCCATAGCTACGAAATAAAATAAGTTTTCAGACCTTATGACCTATTTCGACATTAGTTTTACATAGAATTTTTAACTTTCTTGTAACATTGTTATAAAGTGATAAAGTATTGATAACAGATCTCGGCAATGGTTGAGTAGGCATTATTCGTGATAAATGTATTTGCAGTCTTCGTCTTAGTGGAGATCGCCCCCTCTCGACAAGATCTTTGAATTCCTATTCTGAAAATGCAAACGCTCCCACACCCTCCCCTGCTCGGTGGTTACAATCTGCAGTAAAATAAATCCAAGAAGGATGAATTTGCTGTATGGACGATGAAATCGTATTTTTAAAAATGTGATATGATATGTTCAGAAGAGCAAAAACAAAGCCCAAAACGCCACATGGCAGCCAAAGCACTTAAATGGGATTGCCCTTCCTTTGACATGCCATGGTGGCTTCATTTTGGGAGTAAGACTGCTAGGATTTGGAGGGGACATCATTTTACTGATTCATCTGACAATTATCATTATTTTTCTTAAAGGTGATTTAACCCCTCCCCCCCAAAAAAAAAAAGAAAGAAAGAAAGAAAGAAAGAAACAAACAAACAAAGAAAGAAAAACAAAACAAAACAGAATGAAAACAAAATCTTCTCACCCCAGCGACGGGATGCTGGTGTGATTATAGGTAATGGGTGAGAACGATTACATGCAGACAAATTAGATACTTTTCTTTATGGCTGACACATATGTTATGTACAATTATGATACATGATATGATACATGCTCGTATACCTCTGTATTTTTTATGCTATTTTTATCAATTAGTGCTTATTTTCTTTCTTTTCTCTTTTCCCCTTTTCTTTTTCTTTTCTCTTTTCTTTTACTTATTCTGCCCTTTCTACCGTGATATTTCAGCTTTTATATAGTTTCTTACTTTGTGTCTCATCTCCATTGCAAAACGAATTTTTATATTGGTACTTTTTTTTCCCTAGAACCCGTCGTCACAAGCTTTGCTGTGGTGGTTCCTTCATCTTTCACATGCTATAGAGATTTGTCTTTTGTGTACATATACTGACACACTTTCTTGACCAACCTTATCTTGCTGATTATTGCTTGTTGGTATTTTTTTCTTTTTTGTTTAGGACATGTAGAGATGTGAAATGAAATATGAAATAAACGTGATGGTTACTGTGTCTCGATTGTAAAACCAGTGCAGTTTCAGTAATTCAATTCAGTAATTCAATGTGTGTTTATCCAAAACAAAACCCAGTGCACAGACCAACGTACCTTCTAGTTTTGAAGATTATTACAATAGCAAAAATTGCTATAATGATGAACATCAGAAGACAAACAAGGAAGATGCCCCATGCTGGTATTCCTGTTCCTCCAGTCTGCTTGAACAGTGAAAGTGTGAAAATGAATTAATCAGTAAGCTTTCAAGCCAGACGTCATTACTTGCGTTTAAAGAGAAAAATCAGATTTCATGTAACAAGTCGAAAAAAGAAAGTCTCTTCAAATCGGTTCATATTTTTGTATGCAACATTTCCACCATAGAGTATGAGAGTAAGGAAATAACAACAAAGCCTTTATGTTCTAAATTATTTGTTCACAACCTAATTTAAACCATTTCATTTACGTCATATTTTTGACTCAGTAATGCGAGATGAAAGTTATAGTTGCTTCGCGATAAATGTGCCCATAATAACGCTCTTACCAAGAGATCATTTGTTCCAGACCCGCCACCAGATTTTGTGGTACTGCTGACCGCATCAGGAGGGCTTGTTCCCGGTGATGACGGGAAATGGACGACGAAGATCTTGAACGGATGGACAATGGTGTTTTGGACCTGAACGTCGAGTGTGAATAGACCACGTGCAATATCTACGCTGCGAGCTAGCATGTTGTCACGGTAAGCATAGAACCCGATGTATGTGTATTCTTGTCTGCGTGGGAGAAAGTGAGTGTTCAGAACAGTGACAGTGGGGGGTAAAATACCTTTTAATAAAAGAAGAGTCTTATAAGGTGAAAAGAATAGAATACCCTTAATGCAGTTTTGGTAAAGAGACAGCATTTCACGATAAAGGTTCTAACTCACACTCTCATTCAATGATTGCATGCGATATTACGTCTGATTATGTTGACGTGACATAAATCAAATCGAATAAAATCTAATAAAATGAAATCATCAAGTTAATTCAAATCAAAGAGCTGGTGTCATTGCAACGTTCGTATAACCATAATTTGCTCTCATTTGCTCTCATGATTCAAGACAAACACTTACCCTGTAGACGCTTCATGAAATGAAATGTTATATAGGACTGTTTCAACTGTGGCGCCAGTTACACCCAGTGCTGTGGCAACCAGGTTACCAAGGCGACTGCTCAGACCGTCCACATTGCGAAGGTGGTCCTCAAAGAGAATTGGATAGAATATTCCTTTCAAATCTGGGTAATGTAACAAAAGAAAAAGGAAATGACAGAGTCAATGACTCTACCCCTATAATATTCAAGCTTTTTAGTAATTGAGTCAGGGCGATTTATCACAATGTCCTCTTCATCTGATATTCGTCATGAATATTCAAGAACGCTCAAAGGCAAGATATAAAATGAAATGCATTAAAAATGTAAGATTTTTCTATTCTTTTTTTTCCCCCAAAGAAAATCAGATCGTTGTTATAATGAACTCCAAGGTGATGTCCTTAACTTATCTTATTTATGTAATTCATGAAACGAAAGTTTTCGTCACTGTTTTAAGTGAAGAACTATATCACCTGAATGAAAATAAATCAATAATATTAATAAGGTCCATATTTCAATGACTCTTTGGTTAAAGAGTTCTCGTTGATATGCTACCTGATACGTCACCTCTATAATAAAAAAAGACACTGTATTAATTGGTACTTCACTAACGGCCTTTGCAATGCTGAACAGTACCTATTCCTGAAAGAACAAAGTAATACATAGATTCCTCTGTAGAGCTACTTATCAGTCATGCCAAGTAGTTAACAATTTTCCTTGGCATGAAACGATCCTATGTGATTTTCTTCGTACAACGTTTGTCTGTCTGTATTGCATAACATTAGCAGATCAAATGCAGTTTTCGAAATGGTAAGACACTGAGTGCTGAGAATACAAACATCAATTTTACTGAAAGAATTTATTCCTAGAAAACCCCATTAAACATTTACTTTTTCTTCAAAGAACAGTCCTCAGTGCCTTATGTTTTTATGACAAACTGATCGAAAGGCCAAGCTGGGTGTAATTACTGATAAAGTATCGAAGTCCCTGTAAGCACGGTAAGTAGTAATTTGAATCGAAAAGTGGTTCATCCTGTCGTAGACCTCGCGTGCAAATTATTGATGGGCACAAAAAACGTAACTGTCGTAGTGAAACATTTGAAAACGGGTCATACCCGTTTCACATCTCTGGCCAATGAATCCAGAAACACAACTGCAGCGATGGACAATCTCAGATGTGGCTAAAGATTGTTGGAGGCAGGAACCGTTGTTGAGACACGGGGAGCTCTGGCAGACATCGACAACAGTCTCGCATAGCTCGCCTGTGAAATCTGGCGGACAGTCACAGCTGGCCAGCAGAAAACATCAATAGGAAATTACTTGGTGACAGTAAAGTGATCTCCTTTAAACATGAAAACATGATTCAATCTAAGCTGGAAAAAAACCCCACAGAGATCGTTCGCTGGCTCAATTCTATGTATTTTAGTTCCGCAGTGAATACACTTTAACACATCTTATCATTACACATCCTCTTTACATTTATATCTACATAATCAGTTGATTTGAAATAAAAAAAAACAAACTCTGTTCCTATTTATCCACTACTGAACACTGTATATGGCCTACGATATAATATGATTGTGGGGTGCTGTGGCATTGTGGATAAGACTCGAGACTCCTAATCGGAGAATCCGAGTTCGATTCTCACCCAGTCCTTTCATTATATTAGACATGGTATTTCTAACCACCACGTCCCTCACGACCCAGGTGTATAAACTGGTACCTGACAACACTAAGGTAATAATAATGGCGGGGCCGCCTTCTGGCAGAGCAGAGGCAACATTGAAGAGGCTACCCTGGATAAAGAACTCATTATCATTATTATGATCTTGTAATTTGTTGGTATGAGGCATATTGTGTATTAGATACGGTATTTTCATCTGTCGATGAACAACCAAAATCAAGTAAGCATTGCAACTGGAAACAAGTTATGACACGTTACCTGAAGACTGTTCCATGAATCTCACAAATTCCACCATTGTAACAGGTTTCAGTGAGGCATGGGCCGGTGTACACAGGAGGTGTAGTCGGGACAACCAGGCAAGCATAACTTCCGACCGTGTTGGAGCACAGCCTCCCAGGAGGACAGACATTTTCGAACTCTTCACATTCATCAATGTCCTCATCGCAGAGTGAACCAGTAAAGCCACTGATGCAGGCACAGGTGTAACTTTGGAAACCATCGACACATGTAGCGTTGTTGGCACATTGGTGGTTTTGGCAGTCATTAAAGCCCTGTTGGCAATTCATTCCTTGGATTCCAAAGAGACAGGCACATGAATAAGAGTTTAAAACGTTCAGACTGTCAGGATATGACATATTTTGTATTTGTCACGTAATATTTTGTCTCATTGTACTACTGTTTATTAGGTAGCTCATGTAAGAAATTGATGTTATCGCAATGGTTACAAAAGAAGTGCAGCTTTAAAGACAAAAGCTTGCATCAAAAAAACCATATAAGGAGATGTTGCGATGCACAATCAAAGTAAAAGAGAGTGATGTGGAATTTAATGTTTTGGGGGTGAGTAAACCCTACATGACGTCAAAATACGAGGAAAGGGTATCCCTGGTAGTATGCCTCATACTATCTGGTATGTGGACGTCATTCACGACGTCAGACACAAGTTTCTAGCTAGGTCAAAACAAGACCACTTCAAAGAATTTTGGTTTTGGTAGGAAGTGATGACGTCAAGCAGAGACTTGACCAATGCAAAATGAGATATTCAGGAAAGTTTTGACAGACAGAAAACGCCAACCAATAAGAAAAGGGGGCAGGACTTCTATGAAAGCTTTCTAGGAAGTCACTTGACTTCATTTAATTAACTTTACATGGAGACCTATGGTCAAACAAATGTATAAATATGCAGTGTTTGGGCATGAAATTCAGATGCCACATTATTTGCGGAACACTCAGGACCAGGCTACGGGACTTCGAGATTGCGAAGTTAGAGAGTAGCAGAGTGTTATTTGGAATCAGTGTGATTCAGGGATTGTTGCATTTCGGCTTGGACAGCCTGACCGTCCAGAAGAGAATCTAGGAGGATTCGAGTGTAAACACCAACAACTGTTGTAAGTACACGATCATTTAATTGAAGTTGTTTATGCCTTGTAAGTTCCTATGTAATTCCCGATATTGCATTGTATGTGTGATGTTTGTATGTCAAACCAAATTTTAATTGCATTGTGAAAGAAATAGAGACTTAGAACAACGCTTAGATTTTAATGGGCTGATTAATCACCCCTACTCAACATTGAAAGATAATGATGCGTTGTGAAACATTATTATGGAAAGTATGTGTATCTAATCAGTGGTACGATAATATGATGGAATATACAATTATATGTTTTGTTTAAGTTATATGAATAGAATCAGGAATAACCAAAGACCACAAATTATAAGGGAGGTATCATGTTATTAAATTAACAGGGTGTTTAGGGTTCCGGGGAGAGAGCCATCGTTTAGGGTTCCAGCGAGGACCAAGTTTAGGGTTCCAGAGAGGACCAGAAGAAAGGGGAGACGACCCGCTACCTCAGGCAGGGCATCGTCGACAACCTAGAGCAACCAAGCACGGGAGCTTCTAGAATAAACCAACGAGCAGAGTAACCAAGCTCAAGACAAGTGGAATTGGATATCTGTATTCAAGTTTGTACACTGTACTATGTTATTGTTGTTAACGACCACAATTTGAGACCAGATAATAAATCTTACTGATTGTTATATTGTAAGAACACTGTGTGACTGGCTACTTCTTTCGAGGCACTGTAGTTGCACAAGTCGAAAGAGTTGAATGAGTGAACGGTCTGCTAACAATCTGCTGCATTTAGAGAAAGTCAATCTTTGACTATAGAAAAGATCCCAGTCGCAGGGAGGACTTTCGTTCCCCACATTCAGAGGAAAGTCCCCTGTGACACAGACAATATCCTCTAGTTTTAGACGGTGCACTTATGCATTTTTTATTTTAATTTCTCTTGCAGTTGTTGCCAGAGAATTCGTTTGAACGATTACAGTTCGTTTCTGATTTTCCATAGGTTCGTTATTCCGAAGGTCGTTATTCCGAATGTTCGTTATTCCGAAAGTTCATTAATCCGAAAGTGATATAAGGTTCGTCAATCCGAAAATAAAATAAGGTTCGTAATTCCGAAGCTTTATGTATTCGATTATTTAAAGTTCGTTAATCAGAGGTTTCGTGAAGCCGAAAATGGAATAAGGTTCGTTATCCTGAAGGTTCTTTAGTACGCGCCGTCTTTACATTTTCTACACTACAGCCAGTCACACCATCCCTTGTTATTCGTTATATTCATACCACTTAGATTTTCACATCATTCGTGATTGAATTAATTCAATGATGTTTGTCGAAAGACAAAATATATCGACACCAACGGGTCAGTTTACCTACATAAGTTAGGATTGGATTGAATCTTCATTTAGGCCTACCTGTTGTTCCGGGAAGGCAGTTGCAGCGATAGGCGTCGTGGAGATCAACACAGGTCCCGCCGTTCCAGCATGGATTGGAGTGACATTCATCCGTTGCCTGTCGGAAAGCAGATGGGTTCGTCACCATTTCAATTCATTCGCTACTGGCAATGACATCTGTATAAACTTTCTTTGCTTTGTTATGTTCTTATTTCGAGTTCCTCAGAGATATTTAATTCACATCGGTATAATTTAGATGTTTACTCTTGATACTCTACTACAAACCCTTGACCACAAACAAACTTTGTTTCGACTGATTTTTAATAATGATAATAGTAATAATAATAATGATGATGATAATAATAATAATAATAACAATAATAATAATAATAATAATGATAATAATAATAAAAGTAATGATAACACTAATGATGATGATAATGATACGGCCTTCTTTATCAAGGATAGCCTCTTCAGTGTTGTCGCTGCTCTATGGAAGGCCCTGCCATGTCTGCCATGGTCATTGCCGTAGCGTTGCCAGGTAAAAACCTCTCCAGTTTGTTTGAGTGGGTGTGGGTATGGAAAAATAATTTCTTGTCCAAGGACGAAGGCTGTGGACTGGATCCAAATTCAGGTCTTCCAAGAGTCTTATCTACCATGCCACATTGTCCCAGTTGTGGCAAGGCTCAACAAAGTTCTGTTTTTGTTCTTATTCCCTCCTTCTTCTTGTCTCCCACATCAATTAAGCTAACACAGTTTCTGTTTGCCTTTACTCATCTTCAGTAACGTAAAAAATACACACACATATATATATATATATATATATACATATATATCTCCATATATATTTTTGTATTATGTCATATCACATGATATCATATCATACCATATGATTTCATAACATATTTATATCTTAAGTCTTTTCTTCTACCTCGTCCATTACTTTGGGGATACCTCCCAGTCGATCCTGTTACATCTTGAAACTTTGTTCCTGTCATTGTTTGTTCTCTCATTCTACTTCTCATCTTTCTTTCTTTCTTTTTCTCTCACACCACCCAAGATTTCTTCATATTCCTCCTTCCCTGTCATCTAAAGCTGCCAGATTACTCCTAATCAACAAGCCTGATTTTGCCCCTGCTTGTTATCCTCTCTCTAAGCACAATATTACTATCACTATTGTTTGTAATAATCACCATGGCTGTAATCGACATTTCTTACCTGGTTGCAGTCGGAACCCTCGTAGCCAGTGAGACATAACTTCGCCCCAGTGATGTCATCGCAGTCGTAGTGGCCCAAGTTGTCATCCCTAGCTAAACAGTAAACGCTGCAACCTGTCGATGTGTCGTAGTAGTTCTGTTCACAATAAACCTTCACCGATACTGTGATGCTTTTTTTTTTTGGGGGGGGGGGGGGGGAAGAAGAAAAAAATGAATTAATTCTCGGAGTAAATGGTGCCTCACTAGATTATCCTTTCTTCAATATGAATATATGCTACACCTTACTTGATCATTGAGTTGAAACTGGAGAAAAAGTGGTCAATAATTCAAGGTTAAAAGAATTAAACACAAAATAATAATTTATCTTTGTCATGTTTGTTATCGCGTTACAATCAAGGCGTAGATGTAACGTGGAAAAAAAAAGGTTCCGCTCACCTGGCTTGTCCTCTTCCTTGATCCAAGTCCAGAGTCCTTGTTTCAGCCAGCGCGGCCGATCGGAATGGTTGGTACAAGCTGCCTTGGAAGTTGTAACCGATTTGGTCGATCAGATCATGGTCGAAGAAAAGATCATCGTCAATGACTTCAATGTTCGCTCTAAATCCACCCTGCAGTTTGGCACCGCATGTGTGTACAGGTACAATAACAGAGAGACAAATGAGTTATGGAAGACCAATGGATGATAAATGAATATTTAAGTAGACATGAACATATTTTTAACGAATTAGATAAAGTATCATTGTATACATCTCTGCGCATGAATGATCAGTTGATACACATTTAGGGTAATCACACATTATTATGAACTTACGAATTTATGTGGATGTCGAAAAAAGTGTATCGGCTTGAAATACATTGAGTCTTATGGAATGGGGTCGAAAGCCCCACGTCATTATTGCAATAGAGCTATGTATAGCTAATCAAATAAGGCCTTTGGGCTTTTTATCAGAAAAGAAGATGCACTGGTAATGTTTGGATCTCTGGGATGCAAATTGGTATACCCGCTAAAAGTGACACTACGTACGCAATGCAAACCCACTAAACAACAATACGTCTTGTAACTGTTTATAACATTGGCTTAAAGTGCAACAGTATTTTGTGTGGGTTTCTTCAAGACGATGGGAAGAAAAATTAACTTGCCAAATTTCCAAAGTGCCGAATTTACTTGTCTGTTATTTTCTATGGGTTGTTACTCAGGCTATTACACGAAGCAAACGCAATACTTAGTATATCCTAACATGAAATCCACCTGCTACAGAGAATGTTAAAAGTTTTTTTTTTTTTTTTTTTTTTTTTTAAACCAGAAGAGGAGATGGTTATCTCACCTGCCACGAGTTGATAGAAAGTTCAAGAGGGTTTTGAACCGTGTTCGCCAATGTCTCAGGAAAGTGGAAGTCATCGTTGTCCATATACAATATGTCGGTCTCGTGGTTGCCATAGGGACAGGAGCTCTGGGTGAATGAGCTGTGAGTAATATGGATAGATTGCACGTGAATAAACTGAATACATTCAATACACTGAAGTGTCTCTTCTTTTCAGCCTTAGCTAGTCGAAATCTCTGCCATTTGAATCCACCTTGCTAAGTCCTGAAAGCCAAAACAATGAAACTTTAACAATATTTACCCATGCTAAGAGGGGACCAAGACCCCGTTTACAGTGAGTGAAAGGGCCGGGCTCGGCGCAAAAGGCCAAATGCTGTACCAAAATTGGCCGCGCATTTGGACAAGCTCCGGAGGTAGTCTGGGCTCGGCCGCGGCCGAGCCCGGCCTTTTCTCACTGTAAACGCAAACTGGGCCTAATGCGGTAACAAACTGCGACCGGCGCACTCCCAATAATAGCCGTTTGTTTACAAGCAGAGCGCGACTACGACAAAATATTAAAAGGTTTGAATTAAAATCCCGGGCCGATCCCGGCACTGTAAACGGACAGAATTGCGGGGCCGAGTACCGCAATAGAGGCAGGGCTCGGCCGCGGCTCGGCCCGGCCCTGTACTGTAAACGGGGTCTTAGACTAAAGTATTGTCATATGGTGAATATAGAGTTACATTGGAGACATTCCATAGATCATTCGAATGAAAATACATTCTAATGAATGCCTTAAAAGTTTTCTTTGTCAAACAGCTGGTATGATAATATTCTTTTTTTTTTTGGGGGGGGGGGTATTAAAGGACATGGTTACTATCAGAAGTAATATTTTGTAATGGACTCTGCTCATCTTTTCACATTTTCCTTTGCAGAGAAAAAACTGTTCCTGACAAAACGTGTCCGCTAACTCTGCGTGTATAAACCAATTATTAATTAGGAGCTATGCACAACTTGACCAAAACCGTCATACATTCGAGTCAAGAGTGGCGATACATGAGCGTAAAGCAGCGTATCCAACATTGTGCAGGCCAGAGGCGAGATTTGGACTTGGGCTCTCCTGTTCCCGCGCCTAGAGCCTCAGGTCACCCAACCACACTTCTCTCATCGTGCTCAAAATTACTTGCCTTGTAACTTCGGAGAAACACAGGAGGAAGTAGTTGTCGCATGCGTTGCAGAAAAAGAAAAAGTCGTCGCAACAGCCACCGTCTAATTCTTCGTGATCTGAATTGGAATATGTATCGAGCTGAAACGATACTTTGACAACAGCCGAAACCTAGGAAGATATAGGAGAACAATGTCAGGTATACGTTCTAGCAAATACAAAACAGAACCCTGGTTTCTGCCTTTCTGTTGATAGAAGAAATAAAAACAACAAAAGATAGAATAAAATAAAAACAACAAGGGGGCGCTGTGGCATAGTGGATAAGACTCCCGACTCCCGATCGGAGGACCCGAGTTCGAATCCCGCCCAGTGCTTACGTCCTTGGACAAGATGTTTTTACCCACTGTGTCCCTCTCGACCCAGGCGTATAAATGGGTACCTGGCAACGCTAGGGTAATAATAATAACAGGGCTCTCTGTAGAGCAGTGGCAACACTTAAGAGGCTACCCTGGGTAAATAAGACCTTATTATTATTATTATTATTATTATTATTATTATTATTATTATTGTTGTTATTGTTATTGTTATTGTTATTGTTATTGTTATTGTTATTGTTAATGTTAATGTTAATGTTATTTTTATTGTTATTGTTATTATTATTATTAAAAATATCGGCGAAATTCTGTCAGGCCAAGAAGACTCCAAAGCTGCAGTCCCATACAACTGGTCATATTCAAAGAGCTGTCAGTTTTCTTGGTATATACAAGAATTGCACAGGTGCATTTGAGGGTGTAATAATCGATGTTTAATGCCGCCATCTTAAACAGCAATCTGATGATTAATTTTGAACTCTACCATAGGTCGGGTGTACTTTGCTTGTTTACAGATTCATTTAAATGAAACGTCACTGAATGATAAAGCATTCTAAAGAAATTCCAGAAATATGTGCACGCCAAAGTGTAGGCCCTAAATCAGGTGGGCATTTCATGAAGCAGTTTGGTCAGATATTTTTCTGACAAACTGTTACAAGCTACTTAAATCCTTGCATTTGATTGGCTGAGAGCAAATTTGTCCGACAACTTTGTCGGATAAAATGCTTCATGAAATGCCCCCCAGAGCTGTTTGTTGTGAAAGCGTCTGAAACTATACCTTCCTGGAAAGCCGATTGTATCACTTCTCTGATTAATTTTCGCAAATAAAACTGATATGGCAGTGGCGGATCCAGAGGGGGGTGCACCCCCTCTTTATCTTTTGTTAAAACAAAAGAAATAAAAAGAAAAATGGGGGAAGGGGCACGTGCGCCCCTTTAATTTTTACGGAATTCCTGGATCCGCCCCTGCATGGTATAGTCTTCAAGACATAGTGTAGTTCTGTATAATTCAAAATGTCAGACTTGTCCCCAGACACGCCCAAGTGGAGTAATTCTTACTTTGCTATGAAGGGTTTGTTTGCAAAAACCGATAAGTCCATTTTTGAAGATTTTGAAGTACGATCTCTGTCATAAAGTACAAAATAATACCTTTTAAATGATATATTAGTCACTACATATTATAAAGGTATATTTTTTAAGTTATGGTCAAAAGAAGCAAAAATTTTCTTATTATTCTCTTTATTTTTCTTGACCTGTAATCGCAAATATCTCCATTTGGCAAATATGGACTTATCGGTTTTTGCAAACAAACTCTTTTTTTTATTTCATCAATCCTAGCGCATTTTCTAGGTTAAGTATAGGTTAAGTTTCACGGTTATGATAGCTTACAAAAGATTGGGGGGGGGGGATCGTATAACTATGTATTAGAAGAAATTCATAAAATCATATCAGTGCGTTGGCCCTTATGTGAGGTCATTGATTTTTAGTACTGATGCGTATCCAGTATACAAATCTGTTTCGGCAAGTCATCAAAGTAATATTTCGGATCCTCGTAACAATGTGTACTGTTTGTCAAACGATATTCTTCTATGTTCTTTTGTTTACCCAATTTGAAGTGGTATATAAACATTAAGATGTAGTGATGTCAGATACAGGGCGACGGACAAGGAAAAGACTGGGACAGGCTTGATGCAGTTTAAAGAGATCACTTAGATGATTCAATAACTTTGTACTGATTTATACAAACCAGTCTTCGTTTAATAGTTTTCAAAAAGGGTATTTAACATTTACTGCAGCGTGGTATGAGAACGGTGTATAAGGAAACTTTCGGGTTGAATTATACTGCGTGATCCTGGACACGAAAATAGACTCGTCCCAAGAAAAATTCGTCCATTCTAGCAAAACTATTTCAATACCTATATGGACCAGGTCCCGTGATCACTGTGCTCATGAACAAACATGACGCGTGTTATGCACACAAGCCCAAATTAGGTTTCAAAATGTCAGTTGATTTAGAACTTCAACAATTTCATTGTAGTCTGCATATTCAATGTTCTGTTTTTTTTGTTTCCAGCATCCTTGTGGGAAATCGGAATATTTGTAAGCTTTTTGAACCGTTCTTTGGTTACGTCTTGAATATCATCAGCGATATTGCTAGTTATAATGACTGTGGCAATGATCATCCTTTTATATGAAATAGAAATACAGGGAATTTCCCCTTGCTGTACCAAGACGATCATGACAACAAAGCAAGATAAATACAATCCCCGTCATGTATCAACGCAAAGCCGTTAACATTGTACATCGAAATTCAGTCGGCTTTCAAATTCACGCCACACCGCACCCATGTCATGATGGTGCTTTCCACCTTTGTTTGAACAGGAATTCACAATAATGCGAACAAAAGTTGAATAGCATTGATGTGCTCACAGTGATATTCTGTGCAAGCGTTTATATCTGAATGATAATGGCTTGTTTCAATAACCCCAGTAGTTCCCCTTCTCCCTCCCTCCCCCCCCCCCTCTCTCTCTCGCTCTCTTGCTTTTCGATGGTATTCATGTACAAATGGCGCTGCAATAGGCCAAAAAAGGGACAAAGTTCCGTGTTTAAATTAAGCTACACTTGGCTTTGCTTCATCCTAACGTAACGTAAGGAAGGTTTAGAAGCCATACAAACTCAAAGGGATGGTACAGTATTGGTGGAGATGAGAATTGGGCTTTTAAGTCTTTGCAAGATACCAAGAAAACACTTATGAAATAGTACAATGCATACCATTTTAAGATGAATTCAAAGTTTATTTGGTGAAAATCGGGTTTGGAATGACTGAAACATCCAAAAACAAAGTAAAACAAAGCGATCGTAATAAAGTGTGGGTCCCACACTTTATTAGAATCGCTCTGTTTTGGATATCTCAGCCATTTCAAAACCAATTTTCATCAAATAAATGTTGAATTTCTCATGGAATTACATGCTCTTTCATATTTCATAAGAGGTTTCTCATTATCTCACCAAAAAATGTTAGAAACCTGAAATTAGGTCTCAACCAAAACTATACAATCCCTTTAAATGATCGTATCGTCCTCAAATTCAAGAGTTCGCTTAACTAGCATCCGTGGGGGAATTGGAAAAAATATTTGTATCCCTTTTGAGTCGTCCTACGATAATACAGTTATCATAAATACCACAGACATTGTCAGTGAAGTTGCTGGTTATAATGGCTGTATTGACTATTTTCTAATACACATTAGGGAATTTTCCTTTTGCTGTACCAGGGCGACTATATAGGGTAACAAAGCAAAATTATGGACCAACGTAAAACAGTTCACATTGTACATCGAATTTTAGTCGGCTTTGAATATCGCGTCACCCTAAAAATATACTGCGGTCCGATTCACTTTGAACGGGTAGTCACCAAAATAGATGAACAAAAGATAAATAGAAAAGAGAAATGTCAATTCTTTCAATCTATAACTCTCAAAACCTTTTATATCCCTCTATGTCTATCTTTCTGACTATGTTCTTATGTATAATATGTGCTGTTGAAGTACTTATACGAAGAACAAAGGATAAAACCCCGCGTTAAACTGAAGCTGTTGTGGTTTCAGCTTCATTCCCATGTCAGATGTAACGACAGGGAAGTTTAGGAACTGTATTATAAACTTTACCACAAAAAAAAAACCAACATAAACTGGACCTATGAAACTACCATGGTTGCAATCAGATGTTGTATTTATTGGAAACAAAGCACAGCCGTGAGAAATTTGCACAATGAATAAAATGTTACTGACACAAGTCGAAAAACCCCCACAAAAGCCGCTGAAATTCTCCTTCTTCCATCCAGTATACTATGTGTCACATAATAATCTATTATACTCCAGGCACTGCCTGTAAAAAAAAGAAAAAAAAAGAGGGAAAGATAATAAAAGCGATGAAAATGAAACTCTCGTCAAGCATTTAGCGTTCGATTCAGGAGGGACCTTGTTAATTGTGAAACAAATTTAATGATCGTTTATGACGATTAATGGAAGGGTAACAGTCATATAATGTATTCAGGAATGGCACCAGAAATAGAAACATTAGGTAGTGGGCGGTATCAGGCATGAGAAAATATAGAAGTAGCCCCCAGAAGTAGCCATGACAGGTTTGGTTGAAATAGTATACTATAGAGGCAAGGGTAGCAGTGGTCGTAGCAGCTGCGTTATCAGATCATTTAAAGGAGCACTTCAGACGATTTTCATAAGTTCACATCATGTAGTACATAATTCGACAACTCCATGTATAGATTTGTGAAATTTGTTGTGGTCCTTGAGCAGAGAGACCAATACCAAAAATCTTAACAAATTACACTGAACAAAGTTGATGACATAGGAGGCTCACATATTTAAAAAATGTCGCAGTGTAATTTCATTTTCATTATACAATACCACTAACAAGTTCACCTGTGTACAATCTATGTATGCTTTCTTCTTTTGTTTTGCTTCCTTGAGCCCCAACTCATGGATTGTTATGGTAAGGCTGCCATGTCATCATCCTTGTTCATTGCAATTTGTTATGAATTTTGAAAACAATATTTTCAAAATTCATAGCAAATTTCAATGAACAAGGATGATTCTTATTCTTATTCCTCAGCCCAATCACTATAAATTCTATTGTTGTTCAAATGTAGAAAATCTGAAAGTCATTCGAAGGTCTCACAATACCGGAGGTAGAAGGCAGTTAGTCCCAGAAGTGGTAGTACCATAGTACAAGTTATAAGGATAGTGGAGGTAACAAGAGCACACGTAGTTGGCCCTAAAGACACCAGACTATGTGATGGAGGTCTCAAGCTTTGTTTCAGTGGTAAAATAAGAACAACAAACACGAGAATTCGGGGTTAAGGAGATTTTTATAATGTAATGCACATTAAACAGGCATTTCGTGAAATGAAACAAGCAAAATACACTACAACCTCCATAACGTAAAAAAACAGTAAAATAAAATAAAATAAAATAAAAGGGATATTACTCAGCTAATCATAAACAGTGCTTCAAAACAAATTAGGCAGAATTTGCAAAAATATGATCATTTCTGCAGTTGCATGATTCATGTAAAATAAAATTTTCCAACACGCAAATGTAAATTGCGCAAATTAATGATGTCAAGAATGTATAGCATTGTATAGTCCTAAAAATCAATTAGACCAAGGAGGGACGAAGAATAATAAAAGGTACAATATTGGCAGAACCAAGCTACATTTTGAAAAGCTCTTGATAGACGTATGGACCAATAATAATATAAAGTCAAACCTGCCTTAGCGGCCACTGAAAAATCCCCCCGAGAGAAAAGCCCTGTTAAAGACCCTGTGTATAGCGGCCACCTGTCTAACGCGGCCACAAATATTGTTTCCCGCGGTAGATTTTAACCTGTCTATAGCGGCCACAGACCCAATGGAGCCGTAGCCGAGCCGGTGATTCAGCGTGTTTTTATGCCTCCGCCACGAAGTGGTGCCGGAGGCATTATGTTTTCGGGTTGTCCGTCCGTCCGTCCTTCCGTCCGTCCGTCCGTCCTTCCGTCCGTCCGTCCGTCCGTAATGAATTTTGTGGACAAGGTAACTATCGAAACCTGTTGAGGTATCCTAATGAAACTTGGCATGTATGTGTATTAGGGGGTGAAGTTGTGCCTATCAACTTTTGGGTGCACATGCTCAAGGTCAAAGGTCAAAAGGTCAAGGTCAAATACATAAAATTTCACTATTTCCACCATATCTATTGAATGCCTAAAGATATTTTCTTGAAACTTAGTGTATACATGTATTACCCAATTAAAATTCTCTGGTGAAAGTTTGGGTCATGAGGTCAAAGGTCAAAGGTCAAAAGGTCAGGGTCAAATACATAAAATTTCACTATTTCCACCATATCTATTGAATGCCTGAAGAGATTTTCTTGAAACTTAGTGTATACATGTATTACCCGATTAAAATTCTCTGGTGAAAGTTTGGGTCATGAGGTCAAAGGTCAAAGGTCAAAAGGTCAAGTAAAACTATTAAAACTTCTTTTTTTTTCTCCGTACCTTGGAAAATTGTTCAAGGTACAGTGTTGTATCTTCATGGAACATAGTATATACATGATTGTACTGACTGGAAGTGATTATCTAGAGAATGTAGGGTTCATGGGGTCAAAGGCCAGGGGTCAAAGGTCAAGTGCAAGACTTCAAAATTTTTATATTGCCCTCATATTTATGCAGTGCCAGCAGGGTTATTTTTTTACACTTTGTGTATGCGTGTGTAACCTAATAGAAATTCTCTGGAAAGTTTTTTTTTTCTCTTTTTGCCTCAAAGGTCAAAAGGTCAAAGATCAAGTGAAATTGCTGAACTAACTTTTTCCTCCATATCTCGGAAGTGACTCAAGTTACCTTGAAACTTAGTACATATTATGCATGTTCTACCTGAAAGTAATTATCTTATGAATTTTAGGGTCAAGGGCCAGATGAAAATGGTAACAATTTACTATTCAATTCAGAAATTGCACTTTTTCTCCACACCTGTACCTTGAAAATTACTCAATGTCTAAATGTATGAATGGGTCAAAGTCAAGTTAAAGTCCTTAAATCCCTAGATACATGCTCTCCTATTCATCCAATTAAACCTACGTAGTACGTCAAGGAAGGTGAACATTCAACACATTTGTGACAAACTTGTCATTCCAATATTTTGCCAATTTTGTGAAAATGTAATCACACAGTGTCCACATGTACTATCTAGACCTATTTGGAAAATCATGCATTATGGCGGAGGCATACCAGTCGCCAAAGCGACATTTCTAGTTCTGCTTTGTAATTAGCCGTGCGGGCTACGTTCAGTGACCGCCATCGCTGCATTCATCACTCATTTAGTCATAATAATGCACTAGTGTTAGGCTTTCTTCACGACAATACACATACTACTGTGCAACAATTTCATATAGACCGGCATGGTTAAATGCACGAAACGCACGGTGTGTGCATACGTACACACATACATGTATATGTATGGATACAAAGATGATGTACATGTAAGCAATGCACACAAAGTTGGATTACCTGTCTATATAGCGGCAACTTGTCTATAACGGCCACTTTTTTCCGTCTCCCTTGGGTGGCCGCTCCAGACAGGTTTGACTGTGTATGTGTGGTATCAAAGATTATACATGCCCCATTGTCGGTATCAGTTAGATTACTGTATAGTGATTAGTTTATTTCACATTTTAGACATAAGGTGTAATGGATGCGCCAACTGGATCAGTGTAGGATGATAGAAAAACACGCTTGCTTTACCTGCCACCACCTTCTACATGTTCTACATACTTTATTCAGATTACTGTGGGCCAGGTTCATGTGTACTCACCATATCTGTTGAAATTAAGATGGCAAGGAGTGCTTTGAAAAATGCACGTCTTTTTGGGGAATCCATCATTGCAAGAAGAAACACAATTCCATCAAATAATTTTCTCTAACTCCTTGACTCCACCGGGCTCTGCTTGTGCCACCTAAAGATTAGATCCTCGACGTAGTCATATGCTTCGTTGTCAGTTTTGATGCCAAACAGGAGAGTAAACTCGCTGCCTATATTTTGATATTTTATTGATATGAATGATGAGATCTGGGTAACTCACTGGCGAAGACCGCAATGAAAACCTGCCTTATGGAACGAGCATCCACGAGCGGTGCAATTTGTTGCACCTCCTTGCTTTAGTCTATCCAAGTAGGTATCACAGTCTTCCCGAGTCTATCATGCGACTATATCCCACCGGCTGGAAGACCTTTAGAAGCGCGTCATTTATTGACGGGCAACCAAAGAATGAAATATGGCTCAAAATACGTCGCACGCTAGACTACCTTTGCTTTAGCTGTTTGTTCAATGTTCTTTATCCGGAAACGAATCTGTCTTTTCTTTTTTTTTCTCATCGCTAGAGCGCTTTTAGGTACATCTTACCATTTGCCTTACGCCAACACGTGAAGTTCTTATTACGAATTTCACACACAGATCAGTTTCTTATGAGAACTTTCGAGATCATGATAAGAACTTAATGAATACTGTGCAATAGAGATCAACTTGTGCCGCGAAACTTATTTGTGAAAAGGAGCCAGGAAATGAGCAAATCTAATTATGTTTCAACCTCAATAATTCAAAATACGTCGTAGAATGTGCAACAACATTCCTGGGATCTCTGCAATTGAATATACCCATATGGAACAAACACACGGTCACACAGTGTGGTTTATGTGGAAATGTCCCAATTTCACATAGTTACTATGTGAAATTGTGTCCGAATAAAACAATTCTTTTGTGCCTAATATTTACGTGAAGTACGTATTCAAGTATATATATATATATATATATATATATAATAATAATATTGCGAGAGATATTGTATTTTTTGGACAGAAGATGAGCACACGGTGCTGTGATGCAGGACATCACGTCAAATGATACACGTCTCATGCAGGTAATTCATAGAATGTTGTTGTTGTTGTTTATATATCTGATTCAAGAGTTGATATATTTTGGCAGTGGTTAAGGTTATTATATTTCGGTAATATAAAAAATATATATGATATGTTGATTTAGATAGTATTATATCAACCGGAGTTGTGTGTGTGTGTGTGCGTGTGTGTGTTTGCTTGGGTATGTGTGTGTGTGTATGTGAATATGTATATGTGTGTGTATGTATGTGGGTGTGTGTGTATGTGTGTATGTATACATATATACCCAATGCAAATAGACATATGAACATAATATATGTATACGATTTTGTTTGTAATTATTATGCTTAGAATTATGAGAAATTATGGTTATTATATATCAGCAGCTTGATATAAGAATTTATTCATATATATTTTTTTGGATATATGATGTTATTTTGATGATGAGACTAGGCTAGATTGGATTTTTGTATTGAATTGAATGATTGATTTGTGTATATAAAGGAAATAATTCAGAAGTTTGGTAATAATGAAATTGCTTTTATGACACATTAGGTTATTCAGATAATAACTATTCTGTTGGTAGATCCTGAGGAAGGCCTGATGACTGGCCGAAAGCTTGACTGAATAAAAGGGAGACTCAAAATCGAGAGCAACGTCCGCCCAGTGGCGTATCTAGGGAAAACGGCGCCCGGGGCAAGCACGAAAATTGCGCCCCTAATTTCTGAAAAATGTTCAACCCCAACCCCATCCCGGTAGGGACTTTAAACAAAGTCCACATGATGCTTTTTCAAGCACTTTTAGGGATCTTTTGAGGGTGATTTTGATAGATTTTGGCGAGCGAGCGCAGCGAGCGAGCCGAAAATGTTTGTATTAATTTCAGCTTACAAAACATGGAATTCATGTCATTTTTTGCTTACCAAATCTTGCAATTCTAATCAAGATATATAGTGACGGCCTTATAGATAACGATTTATACCAAAAAAACTGAGGACTTTAAAACATACTCTAAATTAGTGCGCGCGAGTGAGCTAAAATTTGTATATGTCCTCGTCATCATCACGTATTTTTCTTATCTTTTTTATACAAATTTTGGCGAGCGAGCGCAGCGAGCGAGCCGAAAATTTTTGTATTTCAGCTTACAAATCATGAAACTCTTGTTATTTTTTGCTTATTAAATCTTACAATTCTAATCAAGGTATAGTGACGGCCTTATAGATAACGATTTATACCAACAAACTGAGGACTTGAAAAAGTACTCTGAATTAGTACGAGCGAGTGAGCCGAAATTTGTATATTTCCGCGTCATCATTACGTTTTGTTATTATCTTGTTTGATTCGGATTTTTTGCGCACCCCCCCCCCCCCCGTATGTTCGAACCCGTTGGCGCCTTCTTTTGATCCAATTGGCGATCGCTTCAGAACGAAAGAAATTGCAGCCGCTGCTCCGTGAAACATTTTGCCTGCTAAATATGAAATGACATGTGTGAACACAATAGACACTGTCATTTTGTCATCATCACGTTTTGTTCTTACCTTCTTTTTTATATAAATTTTGGCGAGCGAGCCGAAAATTTTTGTATTTCAGCTCATAGAACATGGAATTTTTGTGTGAACACAATAAACATTGTCATTTTGTCCGCGTCATCATCATGTTTTGTTTTTATCTTGTGTGATTTGGTTTTCTGCCCCCCCACCATTCTCCCTCCCCCCTTCAAGGAGAGTTTTTTTTCCTTCTTCTTCTTTTCTTTTTTTCTTCTTCTTCTTCGTTTCTTTTTTTTTTCTTCTTCGTTTTCTTTTTCGTTTTTTTTTGCGCCCCCAAGGAGTGGCGCCCGGGGCACGTGCCCCCCTTACCCCCCCCCCCCCCCCCTAGATACGCCACTGCGTCCGCCTCAGTCTAATTTCTTTCAGTATATATATATATATATATATATATATATATATATATAATATATATTGTTATTTACCTTGGGCACACGGAGACCGCTACCGACGGTTTCACGTACTTACGCTGGACGATCTGGTACAGATCGTCAAGCGGAAGGACGTGAAACCGTCGGTAGCGGTCTCCGTGCGCCCAAGGTAAATGACTATAATGCTCTGCTATATATTAGCATAGAGCACTTTTTCCTGAATCCTTCACAAACTCTTCGCACTTGTATACATATACGTTTGAAATGTAGGTTTATCCCTCCAACACGATGCCCAGACGTACGCTAGAGGTACCGGCCTCATGGGAGGGGTATTTTTTCCTATCCAACACACACGAACGCGGTTATAACAAAGATTTAGTAAAAAATCAGGTCCAAAATGTATCATCTATAATCTTTGTACACTATTACGGTGCAGTTGCAACGAAATTAATTTCCATATAACAAGAAACAAGTGCCGGTTCCGAGGACTTCGTTAAAACCATGATAACGGGAGTCACCTGTATGAAATGTCCAGTACTTTTAATTTTGACCTCCCACTCAAAAAAAAAGAAGATGCTAGTTATGAGCCTGTATACTCCTTTCTGGTTATTCGTGATATTGACCCCAGCCCCGCCTGACACACACACACACACACACACACACACACACCCACACACACCCACACCCCCCCACACACACACACACACACAAATGGTTGGAACGAATATGATTTTATATGATACTGGACATTGACTGCAAGACTAAGTACACTTGTATAATACGTTAACAAATGGCATACAATGCTAGCAAAGCGCCACTTCAGTCTACATAATCACAGGAGGTTCAGCATCGGAGTGACACTGTAAAAATGTTCTATATATCTGGGTCCATGTTACTATGGAGACACTGTTTTCAAGGGTTAATACGCTGTAAACTTAATTAATTACGTAGCCACATACTGTGACAATACTGTGGAAAATCAAACCGAAGTTAACGTTGTCTTTATACTTGAAGAATCAGAGAACAGATTTCTATTTTTTATTGGATAAAAAGGTTCTACAAATTTGAAGTTTTGCATGAAACATTGATATCAGTCACAACCCCATTGCCATATCATGTAAATTAGACAAGGTGATCATGTCATTTCTGTTCTATTGATTTGCGCACAAAAGTACATCGTTAAAAACTCTCCTTATCACCAATAATCAAAATCGTCACTGCTTTAATGGTCACAACTCAACAACCTTGTCATGTGAGGGATGTAATCTTGAATTTGTCGAAAAGAATTCAGTGCAAGAGAGTGAGCAGGTCCCTTTAGGTAATGAAATTATCAGCTCATCTGATTTCCTCTTGTTACTATGACTAATATCACTGTCTCGGGAAAACATTACTTTTAGGAATGAAAATTTCATAAATTTCCGATTTATCGGTTGATACATAATATAACTTATAGTCTCGTTGTTTTCTGTTCGATTCCTCCTGTTGAATAAACTTAAAGACAGATAAGATTTTCACTTTGATAATAATCAGCTCAAATATCTTCTTTTCTTGGAACTGTACTTCTCTTGTGCATTGGTTGAGAATGGCACTTATTTTAATCATTTGACGACACTTGGCATTCAAAGGAATATTCACACCATCCTAGCAAAATATCGTAATGGCTTGCTCGATGTAGACAAATTGTTGATTGCATCTCTGCTTATAATGGCCTACTCACGTCATTTGTCAGTGGTTATATAACTTAGACACTAAAATACTTCACAATGCAATATTGATGTTCATGTTTACGTGCAATTCCATCAGCGGAAATGCTATTCTGACACCTTCAGTTATTATAACATTCAACAGCCAAAGTATCAATATTAACATTTGACCTACTGATTGTCAATAATCAAGTTCAGTGTATGGGGGGCTTCCATAGAATATGTCCAATGAAGAAGTTATAGTCAGCATATATCATACTTTCCATAAGATGATGTCATTACTGGCACTTTGTAAAGTTCATCATTAAACATAATTCAACGATGTTCATGTCGATGCGCTATATCGCAATGGAATATTGAACATAATAAGACATGTGTATGACTATGCAAATTAAACACCATAATATATATATATATATATATATATATATAATTATGCAAATATTGCTTATCACAGTACCACCATTCGTATTTCTTTGTACTAAAGTTGCAATCTAAACACCTAAAGGCCTGGTCACAAAGCCCAAAAGTCGCGTAAACCCATGAATCACGCACGAAATTCGAGCCTTACGCGATACATGCGCGATTTGCGCATTTTATCAGTTTGTCTGACGTGCACCGTCGTAGTTGTCCGCCGATGTTCGCCGGATCGGCGCTTTACGCGATTCCAGGTTTTGAGCAGCTCAAAACTCGGCTTCGCGTAAGAGTTTACGCAGTATTGCGCTGTTTTACGTAATTTTTTGCGTAGTTTGTGTAGTTCTTACGCAGACAATGCGCGAAATATGCGTGGCATATCAGTGATCGTTTGCGAAACTGTTACCGCTAGATCGCGTTCATCGATGACTTTCCTCTAACGATTAGCAGACATTATATGACGCATGTTTCGCGCTTGTGACACCTACGTATTATTGAAAATCACTGAAAAATTATTGCGTGCCTATGCGCTGAAAATGCGTGGTTTGTAATAGTGATTTTTGCGTGATCTTTCCGTATTCTTGCGCAATTCATCGGTGATTTCATCGCGTAAATCACCGAAAATGGTCAAATTCTGGACATACAAGTATAGCACGCACAACCTAATTTCATGCGTGATTCATGCGTTTACGCGACTTTTGGGTTGTGTGACCAGGCCTTTAAGCTATAGTTTATTTTTATATATATTTTTTACCAAGAATCCGCTATTTCAGACATTTCGTAAACGGTTATATACAACAGAATGAAAACGACAGCATCGTATGTTCCAAATAATGCCTATGTTTTCCTACGCCAAGCTTTTAATATCTACATGTTACGCAAATACTGCTTATCACAGTACATTTCCATCTTTCGTATTTCTTTGTACTAAAATTGTAATCTATACACCTAAAGCTCCACTTCCTGCCATACGCCCCGATTTTCCAGTATAGGAACCTACATCTTGATATCATGTAAAATGCGATATGTTGAAGATGAATTTTATTCTAGCTGTTCATTTGTGCATTCGAACAGTGTAAAAAATAGATGCATTGCTCTTCACAAGTGTTTGAGGATATACTGCTAGAATATACAGCTCTATTACAAAAAAAAAAAGCAAGAAAAGAGCGCAATATACTTACGTTGGCGTTAATATGACATAGTAGTTATAGAGTAAAATCAAACAAAGGGAATAGTCAAAGCTTCATTTAGTAACAAAGAGAATGTCATGGATTACTCCCCCCCCCAAAAAAAAAGGGGGGGGGGGATAACAGACGCAGTCATTTCATTCTCATTACATGAGAAAATGATGTCACACAAGCCCGCTACCACCCTGCACTCAAATCTTATTAGTTTTATACCACAGTTCTTCTTTGACATTGATTCAAACACGAGGGAAATATCACGGGCATCAAATAGTTTTCCAGTTGTTAGCATGACAATAATTGTTATTCAAAGCGTAGTAGTATTAGATTTGAAACATTGAGAAAAAGGTACTATTGCAAAACAATTATACGTGCACAACATTGGAAAGCTTTCGACATCTTTTCCTCGCCTAATATGGATATGTCCTTTTTACCCATACCATAGATTCGTGACATGTACAACTTCATAATTCCACGACTCTCTTATTCTGACCTATCTAAATGAAACTTTGACTATTCTATTTCAGGTTAGTCTTTACATCAAACGGATATTCCGTTCTGATATTACGTTGTCTCTGTACGCTGTAAGAAAGCAGTAAAATCAGAGTAGTAAATCTCTGAAAATTGGGGGGAAATCGGGCACATAAAAAGTTGGGAATTGTTAAGTTTATAATAGAGAGTAAGACAAATTGGCATATGTGTGTTGTAGGGATTGCGAAGCTCCATTTGTATGTTTTTTTTTATAAACAATTTTGAATACTTGGGCCCTTACCAAATTCATTTACTAAAAAGGAAAAGAAAAACATTAGTCTTCAAGTATACAAAATACACGTCTGACGAAATATTTCTTGGGAGAAAAATGAAAACCGGTTATTCTTAGTTTACTGGAGGATACTGAATGAAGAGATACTCAACACCTAGCTCACATAGTTGTTAATTCAAATGTCTTACTTTCCAAACTTTAACAATTTAAAACTTTGTGCGTCTGATTTTCTCAACAAAGTTTAACTGATCAACCTCTCTATTTTTTTTCCTCATACAAAGCAACACAAAATCAGGATGGAATTTCCCTTTTATTCTTTAACAGAGCGTTGAATTTTTCTTTGATTCTCTGTCGCTCAGTCAATTTACTGTGCTATATATTACATAGTCATTCTCTCTTGCAGAACCAATGGTCTGTCTGTCGTTGGCCATCCTACAGCCGTGTGGCCCACCCGAATTGGCATGGCCCTCAAAGCCCGGATTTATAAAGTTGTTGGTATAGTGAGGATTTGGTGACGCCGAAGAACCATACCCAATGCTGCCAGTCATGTTCGACCCTTGCGAAGAGCCACTCGGAAAACTGGTGTCGTATAAAACCGGTTCTGCTGGTCCCCTCCTCCTTCTCCCCCTAGCAAAAGAAACACAAGAAGAAACTAAGCATTTTTTGAGAGCGGTTCTGCTGTAGCTACCAAGTCGAGTTTTGCAAAGCTAACATTTCATTTCATTTTCATTTATTGTTTCTGCATGGTACACTAATAATCAAAGAAATCATTGTGACAGAGATCAGATATATGATAAGATCCGAGGAGGCCACACTAACTTCGACATTAGGTTTATGAGGACTTTCAACGCCCTTCAACCATTGTTTTAAAGAGATACACAGCTTGATAACAGAATATGGGATAAGATGGTAGAATAGGCAATTGCGCGCTGTGCTTTCTGATGTGATTGTAGTGAAAGTTTACCCTCTCTCAACCAGATTTGTGTAGTTTCACATTACCTCGATGGAAAAAAAAAATGAGAAGACAATGTAGATATTTTAGATTTGACGTATTCTTTATCCCTTTTCTACATTTGCTCACCGCCCTTCCTTGCTTCATACTTCTTCGGATTTTTTTTTATTCGAGTTATTGTTGAAATTAGACTTCAGAATCTGGATTCTGTTAGCTACTATATGAAAGTATGAATCAATGAGGCGAATAGAGTTGCACTATTTTGCTCTAGAGTGTTTGTTATAAGACAGAAAAATAAAGACTAGAATTTTGGTTCACACCAGACATGGGTATATTTGTGTAAAATTCATGCTAACTCCATGTTGAATATCCAGTGCAAATATTAAATGACTGGACCCATATAGCATGCTCTCGAGATTAATAGTGTCCATCAAAAACAAACCAAGTGCACAAACTGACGTACCCTCTGATTCTTATCACGACAGCTAAGACTATCACGATTATCACCAGAGCACCGGCAAGGATGAGGGTCCATACTGGTATTCCTGTTCCACCAATCTGTTCGAACTGTAAAAATTTGAAAAGGAATAAATCAGTATCGGATGATGTCATTACTTCGAATACACGAGAAATCAAAGTGCAGGTAATAAGTAGAAAGTCTCTTTTCAATCATCACCCATTTTTTTTTCAGCATTTGCATCATGGACCATAAAAGAGTCATAGCAACAAAAGTTTTTTTTTGAAATAACTTCATTACAAACCAATAAAATCCATTTCACTAAATACGCCATGATTTCGACTCCAAATGTGGGAGAGTTATATTTATGCACATACAGAAGCTCTTACCAAGAGATTGTTAATCCCAGAACCGCCACCACCAGATTCTGCGGTACTGCTGATCACATCAGGTGGGTCTGTTCTCGTGGTTGGTCGAGGGGATGAAGGGTAATGGATGACGAAAATCTTAAAAGGATGGACGATAACATTTTGGACGTGTACGTCGAGATTCGATAGACCACGTGCTATGTCTGCGCTGCTGGTAAAGACGTCGTCAACGTAAGCATAGAAGCCGATGTCTGTGTATTCTTGTCTGTATGATGAAAGCGAATTTGTAACATTAGTGGCAGTAAGCAGTGGGATACATTTCAAGCAAAAAAAAAATCATAGGTCACAAGAATTGTATTCCCCAATGAAGCTTTGGTAAAGGGAATGCATTTTACGTCTAAGATTCTAACTCCTTCTCATATCCACACCTCGGACATTTTGTACTTTTCTGTACCTACAAGGAAAAACCATAGAATGTAAAAATGCTTTGTTCCTCTCTCCTAACAGGGACTCTGAAACGGATAATTAAAGGGGTATTCCAAGCGATTTTCATAGTTTTACATCATGTAGTACATAAATCGACAACTCCATGTATACATTTGTGGAATTTATTGTGGTCCTTGAGCAGAGAAACAATACTGAACAATGATGATGACATAGGAGGCTCACATATTTCAGAAATGTAGCAGTGTAATCCCATTACAATGCCGCTTGCTTGGGAGTTCCCTGTGTATAATCTATGCATTCCTTCTTCTTTTGTTCTGCTTCCTTGAGTCCCAACTCATGCATTCTTATGGTGAAGCTGCCATGTCGTTATCCTTGTTCATTGCAATTTGTTAGAAATTTTGAAAACCTTGTTATTCCTCATCTCAAACTCTGTACAATTCATAGTTGTTAAAATGTAAAAATCTGAAAATCATCCCGAGGTCTCCTTTAAGGGCCCATCTCACTAGATGCGACTGATTAGTTTCAGCGACTCGTGCGACAAAGAAACAAAACAAAAACAAAACTAGAGATTGTAATTTGTCATCACTGACAAATTAAGGTGATCCGATTTTTTTTTTTTAATCAATGATTCAAGTCCTGATCGCAATAGGCATGACCATGCAGGTTTCATCAGTGTTCAGAGACATTGGCCGTGTGATGTTTGGATTCTCATTTAGAAAAGGGAGTCAAATCTGCCATCTTTGGTACCAAATCTGTATACACTATAACGAAGATACAGCAACAAGTACATGACCTTTGACCTAACTTTGCACAACCTAGATGGCATCTGAGCAAAAAGTGGTTATTTTGTGAAATGATTCTTGTAACATTATCTTTGCGTGTGAAAAATATGGGAAAGATAAGACATGTATTCACCAAGATACAGGATGAAACATTTGTGACCTTTGATCCTAATTTACATACCCAAGATGTTGTCCGATCAAGTAGTTGTTATCTTATGAAATACTGTACGTGACATGCACTAAACATGTGCAAAATATGGGGGTGATAGGGGCTTTTTTTCTTGAGTTATTGCAAAGAAAGTTGCAGAAACATAGAAATATATCAATACATCGAAGATAAGGTTTAATTTCAACCAAGTATTTTAACATGATTCCGACATGATTATGAAAAAACAAAGGGCACTCAAAGATAGCGCAAAGTCTCAGTTACAACATATTAAAATTTGAGAAAAATTCACCGAAGGGTAATTGAGCTAGTGCTCGATAAAGACAATCATGTCAATTTTCACATCTAGAAAAATTCCCTCCCCTAGAGATAACACGTCATAACGAAGAAACAGAAAGAAGTACATATGACCTTTTGACCCCATTTTGCACAGACAAGATGGCATCTGAGCAAAGAGTGGTTATTTTGTGAAATGATTCTTGTAACATGATCTTTGCGTGTGCAAAATATGGGAGAGATAGAACATGTATTCACTTAGATACAGGATGAACCATTTATGACCTTTGACCCTAATTTACATACCCAAGATGGCGTCTGATCAAGTAGTTGTTATTTTATCAAATAATGTACGTGACATGAACTAAACATGTGCAAAATATGGGGGTGATAAGATATGTTTTTCTTGAGTTATTGCAAAGAAAGTTGCAGAAAGAAAGAAATATTTCAATACATCGAAGATAAGCTTTAATTTCAACCAAGTTTTTTGACGTGATGCAGACATCGTATGAAAAAACAAAGGGCACACTTACGATAGCACAAAGTCTCAGCTACAACATACTAAAATCTGGGAGAAATTCACCGAAGCATAAGTGAGCTAGTGCTCGATAAAGATAGTCATGTCAATTTTCATTTCCAGAAAAACTACACTCCCATAGAGATAACACGTAAACTGGTCAAATTTGACAAGATTACTTTCAATCCATTTTTACTAGATGATGCCGTCATCTAATCAAAATACTGTTATCATGTTAATGAAAGAGCATTCAATAAGCTACAACATACTGAAATCTGGGTAAAAATTGGCAAAGGATAAGTGAGATATGCTCGAGTAAACTTGAAATTTGATGACGTCATTTTGAAAATTTACTTTTTTTATTTTATTAAGAGATTAGATACTTTTTACTCATTTTGCCAGCATTGCCACCCCATGAAATGACATGTACAACTCATCAGCTTTCAAAATATGTAAAGAAAATGGGAGGTCACCGTCCATCCTGACGAGTAAAATCGGATTTAAAATTGGCGGTTTTTTGGCATAGTTGCACTGTATATTGCCATTGACGCGCGCGCGGAATTTCAACTTTGATGGGCCCGTATGACGTCATATTGAGTCGGATCGACTTGAAACTTGGTAGAAGTATTCCTTGACATTTCAGACATTCGATCAGTGCAAAAAAACGGGAAATTTCTATTGAATATGAGCTGTACGTGCGTATATGCGCGCGCGCGTACGCGTCCGTCGATTTTTTTTTGAAATGCTGCAAATGACCTGAAACGTGTGCAAAACAATTTTGAGGTTGATTAGAGCATGTTTAAATTTCAACGCGCGCGTACGCGCTCGTTTACTATGAACGTGACTAAATTTTATGAAATATATCAATAGACCTTGACTTGAACTATATGATATGTTAATTTCATTCAAAAATTCTGTTCCATTAATGAGATATTGATGTAAACGTGATTTCAGATAGTGACGTCATAATGACGTCACGGTTAACTGATCACATTGATACACTAGATCTGTCGTCCTTATGACATGATACATATATGGTATAAGTTTGAAAGTGATAGGTAGGGGACTTTTTGAGTTAACCTCTGCACAAGATTTGAGGAGAAAGAAATAAAGAAGGAGAAGAAAGAATCCGTACAGATACAATAGGTGATCCGAGAGGATACTCGGATCACCTAACAAAAACAAAACTCAACATAAGCTTTCAACAAAAGGAGATTCCAAAGCGACGTCAGAGTCGTCTCCGTGACGTCCTCTCATCGCGGACAAAATAATAATAATTAGCGAGCTTTAGATCTGTGATGCGAACGCTTAGACGACGCATTTGGCAAAAATGGTTTTCTGCACATGCGCGAGACAGCTGTTCCCATTGTTAAACCCAGAATGAGGCGTCGTTTTAGCGTTCGCGTCTTAGATCTAAAGCTCGCTAGTATTAGTGTCCACGACGTGGCTGTAACTGATGGACACGTTGCAGAGGCGTCGCGGAGACGTATCGGATATGAGCTGGAGACTGAATAAAGTCTCCAAACAAATCAAACATATTCGACTCTCCCACGACTCTCCGGAGACCCGGCTGTCTCCAAGAGACGTCGCGTAGACGTCGCGGATACAGTGGAGACTCAAATCGCCTGCAGGTCCAAGCCACGGAGATACTCATCACTTTAGACAGGCAGTCATTTTTTTTTCTCTTGCTGTTTCATGTGTTGATGACTATCGGAGACTTGCTTAAAGTGTGTTTGCTTTCTAAATCTCACACGCATTATTTTGTAATATACAGCTTAATTTTACAGACTTGAAAAACACAATTGATGTTTCCAGAATCGATGTAAAACTAATTTCTTTAGCTATACATGTATAGTTTTGTCATTAACAGTTTCATTAACTTTATCAGATTGAATTGGTAATGTAGCTCTGTACAAGACTAGTATTAAAAAATGATCGACTCTAATTTTTCTGTACCGCTATAAAATCTGTACAAAATAAGCTTCTGTCAGTGCTACAGCGTCCAGTCACGTTTAGGACAAGATACGTTTTGCTGAATACAAATCTAGAATTCTTGTCATATTTTGCATTGAGTCTTAAAGTGATTCATACGCACCATGAACAAAAACCAGACCATTCCTACATTATTTCCAGAATCTGATAATTTGCACGACTATAAAATGCTACCCATGCCGTATATGCGTATTGTGTTTTGCACTTTGCTTGACAGCTGTCAATGATGATTGTATGTGTCTTTGTTGAAGCGAAAAGTCAAGTCAAATCAAATCAAATCCAAAACTGAAGCCAAACTGTTATATATACAGAAACTAAATATTGGCGAATTAAGCTTACAAACTCTAAATCATCCTTACATTTGTATTCATGATTGCTCTCATGATTCAAGAGCAATGTTGTGTGTAAGCATACCGTCCCCTCTAGCAAGAGGCAAAAACACTCTGTCCCTCGGATAGGACATAAAAATAAATGGAGGTCCCGTGTGTAAGAGAGCAAAAACTCATGCACGTAAAAGATCCCGCTTCATTCATTCATCGCAAAGAGCAGTGTGTTTTAACCCGGTGAAGTGGTCCCACATCACATCCAACTGGACCCCATGGAAGACCAGCTTAGCGTAGCTGAATATGGGCTATCCAGCCATCTTCTCAGATGGAAAATGAACAAACAAAAACAAACAAACACTTACCCTGTAGACGCTTCATGAAACGAAATGTTATATAGGACTGCTTCCACTGTGGCGCCACTTACACCCAGTGCTATGGCAACCAGGTTACCAAGGCGACTGCTCAGACCGTCTACATTGCGAAGGTGGTCCTCAAAGAGAATTGAGTAGATTATTCCAGTCAAATCTGGGTAAATGATTACAGAAGAAAGAAATAGCAAGGGCAATAAATTTATCGATATTCAAGCTTGTTCGTGGTAGTTGAATCATGGGGGATCTATTGGAATGTTTCCTTATCTTAGGCAAGACCTCCAGATAAAAATGTATGAGAAAGCGAGATTTTAGATTTTTCCAAAGAAAAGCAGATGGTTGTTATTGTTGTTGTTCAGTAAGGGATTTCGAGGTGATTTCTTTCTATATATCTGTATATTCCTATAAAGAGTCACGTATCAGTAATGCCAATCTGAGTGCAATTACTGAGAAAGCATCAGACACAGGTCTCTGTATGTAGTAATTTGAGGTGATATGTAGTTCATCCTGCCTTGGACTTCACATGCAATTTATTGATGGGTACGAAAAGACGTCACTGTCTCAAAGACAAAATTGAAAAGGGGCCATACCGGTTTCACATCTCTGGCCAATGAAACCAGAAACACAACTGCAGCGATGGACAATCTCAGATGTGGCTAAAGATTGTTGGAGGCAGGAACCGTTGTTGAGACACGGGGAGCTCTGGCAGACATCGACGACAGTCTCGCATAGCTCGCCTGTGAAATCTGGCGGACAGTCACAGCTGACCAGCAAGGCAAAATGACAGAAACATCCATCGATGACAGTGCAGGGTAATAAGGTAATCTTTTTCATACATGAGAGCATGATTTAATCTAAGTTCAAAGAACGCACATCGTTAGCTGTATCGATTTCAGCTTAGTCCCACAGTTAATGCAATTCTGGCATGCTATCATTACGTCCTCTTTCAACGAAACATTAAAGTTACATCCATTGATGGTATTATCTACACCATAATTAGTCGATAAACCTATATCCTAAACTTACTAGGACTTGAATAGAACTGTATTGTACTTATTCACCGATCTTTTATGATCTTATGATTTGTTGATAATGTATGAGGCATATAGTGTCATTGTACTTTTATCTGTCGATGAACTAGTATGAATTAAATAACAATAAAAAAACACCTGGAAACACGGTATGACATTACCTGAAAACAGTTCCGTCAATCTCACAAATTCCACCATTGTAACAGGTTTGAGTGAGGCAAGGACCGGTGTACGCAGGAGGTGTAGTTGGAACCACCAGGCAAGCATAACTTCCGACCATGTTGGAGCACAGCCTCCCAGGAGGACAGACATTTTCGAACTCTTCACATTCATCAATGTCCTCATTGCAGAGTGAACCAGTAAAGCCACTGGTACAGGAGCATGTGTAACTTTGGAAACTATCGACACATGTCGCGTTGTTGGCACATTGGTGGTATAGACAGTCATTGTAATTCTCCTGGCAATTTAATCCTTGGAATCCAGAAACACAGGAACATAAGTATTGGTTTGGGAGGTTTAGACAATACCCTCCATTTTTGCAGGGTGCACTTAGGCACTCATTAATGTCCATCTCGCAGTTGTTGCCGGAGAATCCGTTGGGACACCAACAGGTGTACCCATTCTCCACGTCAGCGCAGATTCCACCATGCTGACATGGGTTACTGATACACTTCGAGGTGAAGGTTTCGCAGTTGACCCCTTCGTATCCATCTGCACAGTCACAGAAATAAGCATTGACCAGGTCGTGGCATGTTGCTCCGTTAAGACATGGCAAGCTCAAACACTCATTGATGTTTGTTTCGCAGTAGGACCCTGTGTATCCAACGGCACAAAGACATACGTACGTATCGATTCCATCAACACACACAGCCGAATTTTGGCAATTGTGGTTACCACAGTTATCGGTATTCGTCTCGCAGTGTGTTCCTTCAAAGCCATTTCTGCAGCTACATTCGTAACTGTTCACAAGGTCGACGCAGAACCCTCCATTCCTGCATGGAAAGCTAAGGCATTCATTGATATCTGTCTCACAGCGCACTCCCATGATACCCTCTGGACACCCACATGAATATGACTCCAGACCGTTGATGCAAGTTCCGTTGTTTTCACATGGGGCGCTTCGGCAGTTGTCAGTCACGTTTTTGCAGTTTGGGCCTTCAAACCCAAGAACACAACTGCATGAATAGCCATTAATAGCATCTGTACACGTTCCACCGTTTCGGCAAGGATTACTCATGCATTCGTTCACGTTTTCTTCACACAGGTAGCCCTCAAAACCAGGTGGGCAATCGCATGTGTAGGAAGCGATACCATCAACACAGAGTCCGCCATTCAGGCAAACATGGTTATTGCATTCATTAATATTCTCTTCGCAGAGAAACCCAGAGAAACCAGGGACACAGTTACACTGGAAATTATTTACCAGATTAATGCATGTTCCTTGGTACAGACATGGGTCTGACCTGCATGTATTGATATCAATCTCGCAGTGACTGCTGCCATAGCCATCAGGACACTGGCAGACGTAGCTACTCACAGCGTCATGACACGTGGCATCATTTGCACATGGGTTGCTTGCACACTCATCTGTATCGATATCACAAGAGGAACCCTCGTAACCAGGCGCACAGAGACATCTTATGGTGTCACCCAGAGACTCGCACGTGGCGCCATTTGCGCAGGGGTTAGAGTCGCAAAGATGTATTTCACAATTCTGGCCAAAATACCCATCGAGGCACTGGCAGTAGTAGTGGTTCAGAAGAGATGAACTTGTCGAGCATACGCCACCATTCTGACAAGGCATTGACAGGCATTCGTCAATGTCAGACTCACATCTCGTACCTGCAACGGTCAGATGTAGGATGTAAAGCAAGTAACATGTCAAAATGACATAAAGATGAGAAATCAAACTGGCATTAAGTATTACAAGAGTGATAACAGGCAAGTTATGAATCAATCAATGTGAAATACGTACCAATAACAAACGCTCTTACACCATGTTGGCGAAGATTAAAGTGGGACTGATTGTGAAAACATAAGTGAATTTTACCTGTACTTCCAAGTGGACATTCGCAGCGAAATTCATTCAACAAATCGACGCAATTTCCGTTATGCAGGCAAGGTTGCGATGCACACTCGTCAATCGGCACCTCACAATGTACACCGGCAAACCCCAGCTGGCACAGACAGACGTACAAGTCCAACATTTGTGACTGAAAGCAAGTTCCTCCATTGACACAGGGGTAACTTTCACACTCGTCAACATTAGTCTCACATCGCGTTCCTGTGTGTTGAACGGGAGGAAATATGGTTTCCCAGAATAGACATTTGATACATGTC
Organism: Diadema setosum; assembly: GCA_033980235.1. Classification (NCBI taxonomy): domain Eukaryota; kingdom Metazoa; phylum Echinodermata; class Echinoidea; order Diadematoida; family Diadematidae; genus Diadema; species Diadema setosum. The sequence goes on along the minus strand of CM067067.1, from coordinate 2,701,511 downwards.
ATTATAAAGTATGAATCAGATCTACTATAAAAGCACTCGATAAATGCGTGCTTATGCAAATCTTATCTTGCTTGCTCTTTGACGAATAGATTATACAATTCATCACGTCGAAACATATACCTCTGATAAATTTAGACAAGTCAGAAAGAAGATTATAATATGGAATGTTTCAGAACGTTTAATCAAAATTATGTCTCCAATAGTTACCTGAAGTGCCTGGTGGGCAATCGCATAGGAAACCGTTGATGAGGTCTATGCATATGCCACCATAGTCGCATGGATCGGACAAACATTCGTCAACGTTGACACTGCAGTGCTGTCCGTCGAAGCCCGGCTTGCACAGACACTCATAGAAGTCTAACTGGTTGGGACTAGTGTGGCAGGTCCCGCCATTCAAGCAGGGGAAACTCAAACACTCATCAACATCGGTCTCACATTGAGCACCTGCATGATGTATTATAGATATGTATATATATGATTTATATTGTATGTATGTGCCTAAACATTTTTCTTTCATATCTTACATTCAACATAAGTTCTTTGTTTGGACAGTCATGATGGTACATCATCAGCACAAACAGACCAATAAACCTTTGTTAATGTGAAAACAGGGACACGACGAAGAATATTTTTCATGAATACTGTAGTCACTATACTAGTGTCACGGTTTCAACATTCGTGGATACATTTGAAACAGACATTGCAGCACATATCACAAGCAAACATTATCGCCTCTTTGTGGTGCGATACGGTGATCTGACAGTTGAGCAGGGTTTTTACGGTGACCTCGGTGATATTGATCGCATTGCTAAAGCACATTGAAGGATAAAATGTTCCTATAAAATATCTTATAGGCCGCGAGTCCGGAAAAAAGCTTAAGGGGTTCGCAGCCCCGCACCTGCCTTTCAGTTTTGTGGCCCACAATGCAGGTTTACAAAATTTAAACGATCTTAACTTCCATTCCACTAGAACATTTCGCGGGGTCAAAATTTCTACACGAACTGCGCATCGTTACCTTATGTCGTAGCTTGACTGGTCTCGAAATTTTGGAAATTGAACAGTCCTCAAACAAGAGGTGATGCATGTTTTAAAAACATATCGCACATGGGCACCGCCATCAGGAACATTAAGGCGGGGTCCTGGACATCGCCACCCCCCATCCCACGTTGAAAGAAGTTTCGCGGCATATGTCAGTATCTATGGATATTTACCTGTGGTTCCTGGTGGGCATGAACAAACAAAGCTATTCAAATTGTCTGAGCAGGACCCTCCATGTAGGCACGGATTGGAGTCACATTCGTTCTTCTCTGTTTCACAGTTGTTGCCCTCGTATCCAGCTTGACACGTGCATGTATAAGCGTTCAAGACATGCGCAGATGTTGCACACAAGCCTCCGTTTTGACATGGCAAACTCGAACACTCGTCTACATCAATTTCGCAGTTCTGACCTTCATGTGAAAGAATGATGAAAAAGTGATCACCAACTTAGATGAAAGGCATTTCACTGTATTTTCACAAGAACGGAGATACCGCCGATCACATTTTCTGAAGTAAATCATTGGTAATGACAATAAATTATGCAAAATGAACTTTGTATTGTGTGTCATGAAAATTACCAACATACAGAAATGAAAGTTAACCAATAAAAATGTAGCGGAACCTGTGGACTTTCGGAGAATAATACTTGTCAATTTGATATTGCTTAACTTGTAAGTGATACATCAAATGCGACAAGTCCGTAATAGCCCTCTTTCATAAACGTAGGTATATTGTAAATTATCTATTGCATGTTACGCATTACAAATTATGTGCACAATAGATTGTGCAGGTAACTTGGTATCCTAACTTTCCTTCTTTCCATATTCATTATGCATATCATTTCGTTTACTTTGAAATTATTTTGTCATACCTGCTGTTCCCGGCGGACAATCACAGTGAACGCCGTGATATCCAGAAACACAGGAACAAATGTATCCATTGATGAAGTCATGACACATGCCGGAGTTCCTGCAGGGATTGCTGGAACACTCGTTGATTTGCTGGTGACAGAACTGTCCGTTGAAACCTGGCCCACACAGGCACGCATAAGTGTTGATTCCATCTATGCACGTGGCGCCATTCTGGCAAGCGTTGTTGGCACAGTCATCGACATTTACCTGGCACTGGTAACCCGCGAAACCAGACTGACAGGAACATGCATAGGCGCCTGTGAGGTCAGTGCATGTTCCGTTATTTCTGCACGGAGAGCTTGTACACTCGTTGATATCTATTTCACAGTTCATCCCCACAAATCCATTGAGACATCTGCATTCATAGTTTGCCAGCCCGTTGACACACTGCGCCAAGTTTTGGCAAGGTGAACTCACACAGTTATCAATAACATCAGTACAGAGAGCACCCTCATATCCAGTCGTACAAATACAAGTGAAATGATTATCACCATCAATACAGGTTGCTCCATTACTGCATGGACCTGAACTGCATTCATCTACGTTTGACTGACAGTTGGAACCAGTGAACCCCATTGGACAAATGCAGGTACATGAACCAATACCGTCAACGGTCGTGCCACCATTTAAACATAGATGGTCATGGCAGTCAGTTATGTTGAACTGACATAGATCACCTGTGAAACCTTGTAGACAGTTACAGCTGAAATCATCAGGAAGATTCACACAATGTGCTCCATTCTGACACTGACCGAAGCGACACATGTTGTTGTCGACTTCGCAGTGAATGCCTCCGTAGTTTTCTGAGCACTGACACAAGTAACCGTTAACAATGTCTCGACATGTTGCAGCATTCAGGCATGGGTTACTTTCACATTCATCTATCTCAACGTCACAGAAGATTCCCTCGTAACCAGGTAAGCAAACACAGTGCCTCACGCCCCCTAGAGCCTCACATGTTGCACCATTAGAACAAGGGTTGACATCGCAGACATGACTGCCACAGTTCACTCCATTAAAATCTGCCGGACAGTGGCACGTGTAAGTATTCAGAGCGTAAGGAGTCGAGCAGGTCCCACCGTTCATGCAGGGGGATGAGATGCATTCGTCGACGTCAGTTTCACATTGGGATCCTGAAGGTATAAGATAGGATAGAGGTACAAGTCTATCACATTTACTGATTCATTGAAATCAGTACAAAACGATGAAATTCGAGATGCAAGGACATTTTTCAGCTACCCATTAATACATGAGTTATTACTAGACGAGTCATACCAGACTAAAGTCGGTCAGATATTATCTGTATGTAAATGCGAGAAAATACACTGACCTGTGCTTCCTACAGGACAATTACAGAAGTAGCGGCCGACCAAATTTACGCAAAACCCTCCTCGCTGGCACGGATTTGAAGCGCACTCATCGATGTCCCTCTCGCACCGTGTTCCCGTGAATCCCTCTGGACACACACAGCTAAAGACATTCAGCTGCCCTGGGAGCGTCCAGCATGTTCCACCGTTTAGGCATGGGCTACTGGAACACTCGTCCACATCGATTGCGCAGTTGTCACCTGACAAAATTTGACACGAATTGCCTTTAGATTGCACAGGCTGTGACTATGAGAATGGAAGCATTATACCTTTAAAATGAAACTATTGGTCATAATTTGGCAAGCTCACGAATTGCTCTAGAGGGCCTCCGCATATCCCACCTGGTTCATCCAAAATCCCACCTTGTCCATCCAAATGCTTTTAAGTAATCGTGGGGGAACATTCCTGCCCCAGCAGACAATGAGAGTTGAATCCTTTGTACCAGTATCCGTTTTCACGATTCAAATATACTTTGTCATCAGACACACACACACACACACTTATGAAAATAGTTGTGAAATAGTTGTACAGGAAATGTATCTAAACTTTGTCAATATAATGGTCCCTCTGCAATCAGGTTCAATCCAACCCATTCCCATCTTTGTGCTTCCTACCCTGAGTGCCTTGTAAGCAATGGCATTGGAATCCGTTGATGAGATCGCTGCAGACACCACCATTTAGACAAGGGTTGGAGCTACACTCGTTCACGTCAATTTCACAGTTTGACCCCATGAAACCTTGCTGACAGGTGCAGAAGTAGTAATCCAGTACTGAAGGGTCAGTGCTGCACGTGCCACCATACCCGCAGGGGAAACTTTGACATTCATTGATATCCATCTCGCAGAGTACTCCTGACGTGCATACAAAGAGAAGGCAGGTGGAAAGAAAGATTTTTTTTTTTTTTATCTTAACGATCAAATTCAAGCAGATTACTGAAATGATTCTTTATGAAAGTAAAAATGAGTCCCGATTTGTCATGACTTGTCATGTTGATTATTGCAAAAAGGTTCGATATGCTTACAAGGTCAAAATATCAGTATTATCTTATTAAGCCATCATCCCTCACACCTTTAATATACATCAATGAATACAGGCACAGCATACTCATGATACTAGACTTTTGGAATTGATGAAATTGTTGATTTATCTGGAAGGCTTTGACTTAGGCTCACCAGCTGAGCCGGCAGGGCAAATGCACTCGAACCCGTTGACAAGGTTACGGCAAGTTCCTCCGCGTAGGCATGGTGCCGAAGAACACTCGTCCTCGTCCAACTCACAGTTGACGCCCGTGTAGCCATCTAGGCACTCGCAGTGGTAGTGATTTAGCACTTCCTGCGACGTTGAACATGAGCCATCGTGTTGACACGGTTGGCTTGCGCATTCATTGACATCAATTTCACATCGGTGCCCTGTTTGTATGGAAAAATAAAAACGTCAGGTAAGCTCCTTAACCACGTGTAATTGAAGCAATTGGCGCAAAGATCCCGCAAAGTTACATGCGAACTCTTGTTTCTGCACTGGGCATCTTGGTCATGGTGGTTTTGTCACGATGCCAATAAAAGAAACATTATTCTATTCATTCGTGTTGTACATTAATCAAGATGACTTATTGATCCGACTCCATATCATTGCAACTTTGCATACGTAGATGATGACAGCGAAAACGGGATGGCAAAGATCTCTTCGCTTTAGATACTAATGAATCAAATAGGAAGACTGTAAAATGCTATCTAACATTGCTAAGAACTTATAATCAATGCCAAAGGTAAATTAGAACACACACACTAAAATAAGAAGAATAGCGTACGACCACAAGTATTGCGCACAATATATCACGCGGTGAAAATATAAACCGGTAAACCCTTGAAGAAGTGAAATTCTCGAACCTTGTGAGCCAGGCGGACAAAAGCAGAAATATGAGCTGATGCCATCAGCACAAGTGCCACCTCGCTGACAAGGGTCTGACTCACACTCGTCGATCTCTTCCTCGCAGTTTACTCCTTGATAGCCAGGATCACAGGAGCAGGTGTACAAGTCGAATACTCCACCTGATGTGGAGCAGGCGCCATGTACACATGGGCTGCTCAAACACTCATCAATGTCAATTTCGCACATATTTCCTGTCAGACGCAGCGAAAAACGAAGAGCATGATGGGAACAACGGCTCACAAAGTCAAAATTGATGGACATTAACTAATTGCGAACGTCTTGAGGCTCATAAGGCTGACCCAAAATATGTTCCTTTGTCCTACAAATTAGTTCGGTAATAACCCACCGCGAAATGGATTCACCACAAGAGAGAGCATTCACTGTAATATGTAATCGACATGGATGTTTCAATAAAGTAACGGTTTTCATTTGGAACTTTTCACAGGCGCTATTATACTCAGGCACAACATTGGAAATTAAATGATACCTAAATTATATTACACTGATCATAATGACTTTCATTTCTTAAAAAACAAACCATGGTAGGTGTCACTTTGTATTCGTAATCGATGCTGAGTTCTTGACAATGGAGTAAACGCAAAAAGTATACTGTGATTTTTTGTTTTCCTTCGGAGAAACAATGACAGAGGCCAGGAACAGATATAGTGCGTTTGCACCATCTGTCCCTTCAACGTGTCTTCAGCACAAAATCTGGCATCAAGCTATGTTTCTTTCATGCTTCTCACTGAAACTGAACAATCCAGTACGCAGTCAATTATCTCAATTACACATGCCGCATTGAGTATAGAAGGGCAAGTATCTTTTTATTTTATTCGTTTTATTTGTTTTCCACTGCTATCATCATAGTTGCTATTCGTAAATCGACTGTGTGTTGATATCATTAATTTTAGATATTTACCATTTATGAATAAATGTATTCGATATTATTTGTCGACAGACAAAATTGTTCGTTACCAACGGGTCGGTATACTTGCAAAAGTTAAATTCGTTTTGAAATTGTCTCCATTTACCTGTTGTTCCGGGAAGACAGTTGCAGCGGTAGTCGTCGTGGAGATCGACGCAGATCCCGCCGTTCAAGCACGGAGCGGAATCACATTCATCAGTTGCCTGCCGGAGAGGAGATGGGTTAGTCACAATTCCAATTCCACCATCACTGCTTCCTTTACTCGTGTTTGTTAGATTTTTTTTTTTTACTTCCTCAGATAATGTTCAATACACTTTGGCACTTCATGTGCAGACTCTTGATACTCTGTAAAATCCCCTTGACATCAATGGACTCTTCCACTAACTTTCTTCTACTTCGTCTTCCTCTTCTTATTCTCCTTCTCTTTCTTCTCACCGAGGCATAAACAAAGCTCTGATTTTATTCTAAATCCCTCCTTCTCCTCCTCCATAGCAACTAACCCATGTTCCTGTTTACCTTTCCTTATCATCCGCTACATCCAAAATTGTATTTTTCTCTCCAGCTACCTCCCCTATATATTGTACGGCACACCTCCCAGTCGATTTTTTTTTCACATCTCGAAACTTTGTTTCTACTTTCTCCCCCTCTCATTGCCTCTCTTTCTCTTTCGCCATCTCTTTCACATCAACCCAATATCTTCACATTCCTTCTTCCCCATCATCCTACACATGGCAGTTGACCCCAAATCAACAATCTTGATTTACCCCTGTTTATTATCCTCTCTCCAAGCACAATATTACTACGTTGTATAACTATTGTTTGCAATAATCACCATGGCTATAATCGACATTTCTTACCTGGTTGCAGTCAGGCCCCTCGTAGCCAGTGAGACATAACTTCGCCCCAGTGATGTCATCGCAGTCGTAGTGGCCCAAGTTGTCGTCCCGAGCCAAGCAGTAAACACTGCAACCGGCCGACGTGTCGTAGTAGTGCTGTTCACAGTAAACCTTCACCGATACTCTGATGCTTTTTTATCAGAAAAACAAAAACAAAAAAGTGAATTGATTCTAAGAGTAAATGGTGCCTCACTCTATGCGTCTAGATTATCTCTTCTTCAATATGAATATGTGTTACACCCTACTTGATCACTGAGTTCAAACTGGAGAAAAAGGTTATCATAGTTCAAGGTTAAAAGACCTGAAAATAAGCATAAAATAATAATTTACCTTTGTTTTAGCGTTACAACCAAGACGTAAGTGTATAAAGTGAAGAAAAGGTCCTACTCACGTGGCGTGTCCATTCCCATGGTTCAAATTTAGAGTCCTCGTCTCGGCCAGTGCGGCTGATCGGAATGGTTGGTACAAGCTTCCTTGGAAGTTGTAACCGATTTGGTCGATCAGATCATGGTCATTCAAATGATCCAAGTCAAGGACTTCAATATTTGCTCTAAATCCGCCCTACATGTTGGTAACGTAGAGTGATAGACGGACAAAAACAAAGATACAAACAAATTAAGATTATACATGGGTGATGAATTGATATCTAAAAATACATTAAATCATTTGAACATAATGTATTGAGAATTGTCCCTTTTCAAATTATGACAAACATCCTAATTAAACACCCAAATTAAGCAGCATGTGGATGGCGAAAAAAGCATGTCAGCTTGAAACACATTCAGTCTTGTGAAACAGAATCAAAGTAGCACGATTATTCCTACAGTTGAAATATCAAATGTAGGGTTATGACTTATGTGTTACAAAAAGTAGATACATTGATAAAGTTAGAACTGAATTAGGATACAACTTGGAGGGAAATGATTGCACCTTCATTTAGATTTTCACACTGCATTAGTAATGTAAATCTGTTGCCTCCACTTAGTTTTGTTTTCAGAACATTTGCCCATAGAACAATGGTTTGTTCTTGTTTTTGGTTTTGTTTTGTTTGAGGTTATGCACCAGTTAATGGGAAAAAGGCACAGTATCGCATATTTTTGTGTCACGCATTTTAACAGGTAATCACTAAATATCCTTTTACACCAATGCAGTTTGAAATACATTCCGATTTTTGATTAACCTTAACACAGAAAATGTTATAACCTTTGTAATAATTAGTGAACTAGAAGAGGAGATTGTTATCTCACCTGCCACGAGTTGATAGAGAGCTCAAGAGGGTTTTGAACCGTGTTCGCTAATGTCTGAGGAAAGTGAAAGTCATCGTTGTCCTTATACAATCTGTCGGTCTCGTGCTTGCCGTAGGGACAGGAGCTCTGTGTGAACGAGCTGTGAGTACAATAATATAGACATTAGAAGATTAGGCCTTCATTCCTTTTCATTTCATCTACACAACGACGTATGTAATAGCAGAGGTATCTGTCTCTGCTCATCTTAGTCACAATTTTCCTTGCTGAGGAAAGATTTTCCCTGATAAAAAAATCGGGAAGAATGTCCCCGAACTCTGCGTGTATTGAACCGTTAAAAAGATGTTATATACGAGTGACACTGCAGGGGCGCCACTAAGATCTGGACCTGTGCTCTCCTGTTCACGCGCCTTATAGAGCTTCAGGCCACCTAATCACACTTCTCTAATCGTGCTCAAAATTACTTGCCTTCTAACTTCGGAGAAACACAAGAGGAAGTAGTTGTCGCATGCGTTGCAGAAAAAGAAAAAGTCGTCGCAACAGCCACCGTCTAATTCTTCGTGATCTGGATTGGAATACGACTCAAGTTGAAAGGAAACCTTGACCACAGCTGTCGCCTAGGAATTCAGAGATAGAAGAAGAATGCCATACAATCAAGCAAAAAACAGAACAGAATCCTAGTTCCTTAACAGAAGAAAAAGTTAACAACCCATATTCAAAATTATGGTGTTAGATTGTCTGTTTGGCAACAAGACATATAAACCAGCCTTCATCAAAATGATTTCTAATAAGGGTTTTCATTTTTTCACTACTTTAGCCCAGCGAGAAGAGATATTATAATAAGGAAACTTTCGACTTGAACGACTGACGCAGTCTTAGGCATAAAGATATGGACGCGTAACCATACAGACCTTTGTTTTATATACCAAATTACCAAGACTATTTGGATATCGAGACGCCTATAATAACGGCTGTGGGTCAGATGAGGCGATCACTGCAAAAGTGTGCTCACATCATCAAGCATGATACAATGTACATTGAAAATATATCATGCTTGTTGGCACATTTGCAGTGATCACATCATGATCTGGCCCACAGCCGTTTTATCAATAAAATTTTTATCTATACTCAAACTAGGTCCAAAATATCAAATCACTCATGATTTCAAATTTTATGTCATTATTGCAAAAAATGTCAAAACTTGTGGGGTTTTTTTCAGCATCCTTGGGTAAAATGAGGATACGTATAATAGTCATGTGAACTGTCCTACGATTAAGTCATGAATATCACACGCATCATCAGTGAAGTTGCAAGTCATAGCAACGACAGTGTTGACAATCCTCCTATTACCAGATTACTAAATTTCAAATAGACATGGAATTCCCCACGCTCTACCAGGGCGATCATGGCGACAAAGCAAAGTTAATAGACTAAAGGAAGGCCATTCATATTGCACTCCAAATCCTAGTCGACGGCTTTGAATTTTGTGTCACCCTTAAAAATGATACCGCATGTGACTCTATTTACTTTGAGCAGGAAGTCATCACGATATAATTAAGTGAACAAAAGATGAATGGTATTGATTTGCATGCAATTCTGAGCACGTCATTCTCGTCCGAATATTTGGCTTCTTTCAATATCTCACTTAAAGCTATCATTCCCTTTCCCTGTCTCTCTCCCTTTTAACTGCTACTGAAATATAGTACAGTTGTGTATAGTAACATACCAAACAAAGGATATAGCATCAAGTAGAAGCCATACTTTGTCTAGCTTCCTTTTCATGTTAGACTGCATGTCAGGAAAGGTTAAAGAAGCCGTTTAAAGTTTTCATCGCAGTTAGCAAATTCAAAAGCTCGATTTTCCAGCATCCTTGGGGGGAGTTTGGAATAATTAAATATCTGTAGTCTTTTTGAACCGTACTATGATTACGTCGTGAATATTTTTATCACAGACATCATCAGTGATGTTGCGAGTCATAACGACAGGGCTGATGCTTCTCCTATTACGAAATAAAAATTCCAAAGGGAATTCCCCCGTGCCCTACCAGGGCGTCCATGATCGCCCATGGCGAAAGCAAGATAATGGACCAACATAAAATGCTAGGTAATGGACCAACGCAAAGCCGTTTACATTTTGTATCAAATTTCAGTTGGACATAAATTTTACCTCAACCTCATGACACTGCGTTCAGATTCCCTTTGAACCAGAATTCACCAGAATAGGTGAATAAAAGATGAAAAGCATTGATGTGCATACCATTCTGTGCACTTCATTTTCATCCAAATAATGTTGAATGTGGCTTCTTTCAACCAATATTATCTCCAAAGCTTATTCCCCTTTGAATCTGACTATCATTTATGGATTGTCATACCTGCATGCTGCTGAAATAATTACACACCGAACCAAGCATAGCTCCTCATCAAAGTGAAGATACACTGGGCCCAAAATTCTCATGTCAGACTAAATGACAGGGAAGTATTGTAAAAGACTAAAAAATAAATCACCTTGACGTCATGAATCCACCATGGTTGCAAAAAAGTGACCGGGAAATATTTGTATAATGAAGAGAATGATACTATGGAATAACAGAAGTTGAAAGAGGCTGCTCAAATCCTCAGTCGTATATCAAGCAGTCAATCATTTTTTTTCTCAGTATCAACACTTGAGAAAGAGCGAGTAGCTCGAAAATTTGTGTACAGAAATAAACCGTTGGTGAATACAGCATGAACTTTGTTCCAGTTTTGTTTTTTATCTCTCTCTCTCTCTCTCTCTCTCTATATATATATATATATATATATATATATATATATATATATATATATGATATGTGTGTGTGTGTGTGTGTTGGGACATAAAATGGAACGTAACCTTCTGTTAGCGTTGATTTCTTACTAACACGTCGTCTGCATGGCTGTATAAAAAAAAGCAATGAAAGCGATGAAATTGAAACTGTTGTAATACATTAAATAGCAGTCAATTCATCTTGGATCTGCTAAAAGTAAGTGAAACGAAATGATTGTTAGAACAATTAAAAGGAAGGAGAACATAATGGATATCTGTAGGCAGGCATAGCTCGGCGGAAGAGATTAATACATCGGTGGTCATAGCAACAGAGGTAGAAATATTAGCAGAAAAAAGTAGCTCAGTCGGGTTACGTTAGAAAAGTGAGGCTAAGGTATAGCTGCACCAGCAGTGGTCATAGCAGGTGTGATATCAGTTCAGTTAAGTCCAGTTCAGTTCGGTTTTATTTCTGCATTCCATTGCCAGTACAGTGACACAAAAGCTGATAATAGTGTCGACATTATTGAATACAAAATGGACATACATTGTTATAGCATACACACACACATGAGAAAACGGTGAAAGTACATATATGATTAAGAAACAATGGTTTTATTGAATGTACACTAAACGAAACACTTACAGCGTAAAGATTACCCCCGAAAATAAATAAGTAAAGGCATGCATGGCACCATCTTCATAACATATCTCAAGCATATAGCTTGACTATTGGAAGATGGCCCAATGTAATGTTTTATCATGATACAAAACAAATTATATCGTAGTGAATATTATATGAATCTCAGAGGTCGTAATAGGGTTGGATGTATGATATGAAGTAATGGGTGTACGCTAATTGTACTGTGATGATGTTGCTTTATTATAGGCCTATTACGAAAATGTTGTATGTACATTGTATGATGCGAAAAACGTACTTTATATAATTATAATCATAATTTTAATAACAAATTATGACGACCGTATATTAATCCTTCTTTAGAGGTGCGTAGGAACCATGTATGAGTATGCACTATCATATTGGAAGAGCTATAAAATATAAGGATATGTTCTCGTCAGTCTTAAAAGTATATATACAGTGTATATAATAATATGTATACATACACATACATAAATATTATATATATATATATATATATATATATATATAGATAAATATTTATATACACACTTATAGTTATATTTAGATTGGGAGACAGAAAAAATTCAGACGCCTGGCCAATGATGTTTTAATGATTTTGGGGCTACAAAAATGTAAATGACAATCCCATGATAATTATGATTCTATGGTTTTCGTCAAGATGGTAATCAGACAATTGAAACTTTTGATATGAATGAATTGCGGAGTTTGTAGTGAGAAGACCATCAGAATGCATATTTACACATAAATCAGCAATGCAGTAGCAATAAGATAGAAGATAAAGGCAATTTAACCAGTATAGCGGCATCTACCTACATGAAAGAAATACTAAGTGTAGCGATAGTACACGTAGGCCTAGGCCTATACTAGCCCTATGAAGACACCTTACATTGTGACATGTATTGTATTGATATAAGGTTATTGTATTTATTGGCAAATCAAGCTACATATTGGAAAGCTGAATCTCGAACTTCATGGACAAGATGCTTGGTACTGAAAGACTGCATCAGTTTGACCACTGTGACACACAGACATAACCATGTATTATGAGACCAGTGAAGAATCAAGTAGAAAAACACGCTTGATTACATCTGCCATCACCATCAGAAACATCTATTCATACAGGCGTTATTGACAACAATGAGCCAGGCTCATGTGTATACTCACCACATCTATGGAGGTAAAGATGACTAGGAGTATTACGAAACATGAACGTCTACTTTGCTTCATATCCATCATTGCACGAAGAAACACAGTTCCGATCAAATAAATTGGTATTCACTGTAACTGTCACTGGGCTGTGCATGCATATCCTTTAGATTATATCCACCGCGTAGTCATGATATTTTCTTTGTCGGTTTTGATGTCAAAAGACAGGAAACCTGTTGCTTACATTTTGTTTTTTATTCATATGAATGATGCAGTCTATAGGTAACTCACTGGAGAAGACTATGACAATCTACTCTGTACGAGCGGTGCATGCAATTTGTTATGGCTCCCATACATGCATGGTTCAGCTGTTCATAATAGTCCTTTGTTGTTTGCCCTATAGCTGAAAACGAAACAGTCTTTATTCCCGATCACTGGAGCGATCTAAAGCCATCTCTATACCATTGGCCCCTTAACGTATATTTCACACATAAATCAGACCTCAATAAGCATGGTAAGAACTCTTGAGGAAGTCCCTATTCATAAGCACTGTATTAGGTATAGGCAGCTGATAGGGTTAAAATTATTGTGCCCGTTCGTTCATGGCCCATGCACCTGACGAATTGTCAACACGTTACAAACTCTCTCGAATCAAAGTCAAAGTGAAATTGACATGAGGATGCAGCGTCCTGATCGGCGGGGATTTATAGGAAAAGCTCTTAAAATTGACAAGATCATTGTCAACAGCTCAGTCGCTAGGCTTCTTTGTGCGTATTATAGCGAAATGAGTTATGTCAAGCAGGTGACCGTACCTTTCCACAGTAGGCCTAAAAAATAAGTAAAAAAAAAATCAAATTTCTTTGTAAATGATCAAATCAATGTTGAGTTGAGTTGAGTTTATTAACAACATATCTACATAATAATACACGTGAATATGATAACATGAAATTACATAAGATGCGATAACATGTTTTTTTTTTTAATAGGAATACAATGATATTATGCAAGGTATACAGCTATGCATGAATATATTTTACGTTAATATCTTACATAAGAATACATTTTTGGTGTAATTTGATTTAATTTCATTATGACATGTTGATAACTGAAAAGAAAAAAAAAAACCCACCATGAAAAAGTATGTAATATAAACATTTATATCTACATAGACAAAGGTTCTAAACAAAACAAAACAAAAAAGCAGAAGAAAATGCTGTGTATTTCAATAGTTTGGAACATACAATCTGACCAATAATATTGGTAGACCCCTGGAGAATACAACATTCTACAGAGAAACAGTTTACATGGCGTCAAGATAATCCTTTGAAATTAGCTAGATTAGATTTTTATTTGATATCTAAGAAAGCATTAACATTGGTTGATAAGGTAGATATAATGTCAGGTTTTAGGACGGATCATTCTTCGATTACATTAAGTTTGAATTTAGGATATTGTAGGGGGCCGAGTTACTGGAAATTCAATAATACATTATTGAAAGATGATGTGTATATTAAAAAGATAAAAGAATTGATTACACAAACAGTTAAATTTTATGCGATAAATGATATTTCTTATGATTGTAGAGATTGTCAATTTGTTATTAATGATCAATTATTTTTTGATACATTATTAATGTTGATAAGAGGTGAAACAATAAGTTATATGAGTCATAAGAAAAAAATGGAAAAGAATAAGGAAAAACAATTAGAAAAAGATATAATTGAGTTGGAAGGATTGTTGTTAATACAACAAGATGAAGAATTGATTTTAGAGGAATTAAAAGAAAAGAGAGAATGTTTGGATAAAATTAGACAGGAAAAAGTGAATAGTATATGTTATAGATCGAAAATTAAGTGGATGGAATTTGGTGAAAAGCCTTCAACATATTTTTTGAATTTGGAAAAGGGTAATGTTATAGATAAACAAATTTTACAATTGGTGGATGAAAATGGAAAGATATTAAATCAGCAACAGGAAATATTAGAGGAAGTAGCAAATTTTTATAGTTCTTTATATAAGAAGCAAAATGTTGAAGATATGGATTTACAAGAAATTTTAGAAGGTGAAGATATTCCAAGGTTAAATGAAACACTTAGATTGTCTTTAGAAGGCCATTTGCAAATAGAAGAACTGGATCAAATGTTGAAAAATATGAAAAATAACAAGTCACCTGGAATGGATGGATTTACTGTAGAATTTTTTAGAGTATTCTGGGAAGATCTGAGGTTTTTAGTGTTGAGATCATTGAATTATGCATATACAGAGGAAAATATGTCTTTTTCTCAAAAATTGGGTGTTTTAACTTTGATTCCTAAAGAAGATAAAGATAAGTATTATTTGAAAAATTGGCGACCAATTTCTTTGTTGAATGTAGTTTATAAATTAGCATCGGGATGTATTGCGAATCGAATTAAGAAGGTTTTGTCTTTTGTGATAAGTGAAAATCAGAAAGGGTTTTTATCAGGTAGATTTATTGGAGAGAATATCCGCCGTTTATATGATTTGATTTTTATATACAGATGTCAAAGATATTCCAGCATTGTTACTATTGATTGATTTTGAAAAAGCTTTTGATTCAATCTCTCATGAGTTTATAATAAAAGTGATGTCATTTTTCAATTTCGGTCCCTCAATAATTTCTTGGATAAATATTTTATATGCTGACGCTTTTTCGTCTGCTCAGATCAATGGTTTTTTTACTGAGAGATTTAAGATAGAAAGAGGTTGCAGGCAAGGCGACCCTCTTTCTCCATATATATTTTTGTTATGCAGTGAAATATTGAATTTGATGATTTCTGGACCCAATTCATTTGAAGGGATAAAAATAGATAATATGTTTCACAGAATAGTTCAATATGCAGATGATACACTGTTGACATTAAATGGTACAGAGAAGGATTTATTTATAGCAATGAATATTGTTGATAGATTTGCAAATATATCTGGTTTAAAAATTAATGAAAATAAAACAAAAGAAATATGGATAGGGAAATGTAAGAATAAAGAAGATAGAATGTTGCCTGAAAGAAATCTTCATTGGGTGTATGAAGGAGGTTTTAAGTATCTAGGTATACATTTTTTTGTTGACTTAGAGAGAACTGTTCAGTATAATTATTATGAAAAAATGGAAGTGATGAGGAAACAAATGAACTCTTGGCGTAAACGCTATTTAACAGTGCTTGGTAGAATTGTAGTTATTAAGTCATTGTTGTTATCAAAATTGAATTATTTGTTTTTGTCTTTGCCAAGTCCAAAAGGTAATTTTTTGAATGAGATAAATGATATGTTTTATAGTTTTATATGGGAAAGGAAACCGGATAAAATAAACAGAATTCAAATGACTCAGACATATGCACAAGGGGGAGTGAAAATGATAAATATTTACACGCAGGTTACAGCATTGAAAATATCATGGATTAGGAGATTGTTATTTACAACGGATAAATGGTCAGAAAAATTATTGAGTATATTTTTACCCCAGACCCATCAATTAGATATGAGTCTCGGAAACGATTTTTTTTTTTTGAACAAGCCTCACATACGTGTAATCCCTTTTGGAAAGAAGTATTCACAGCTTACGGCGATTTACTTTCGGTTTATTGTAATAATTTTCAATGTCAACCTTTGTGGAAAAATAATAAAATTACCATAGGGAATGTGTCGGTTTTCAAACGAAAGTGGTATAAAAAAGGAATTCGTTTTGTTAATGATTTGCTAGACGAAGAAGGAAATGTATTATCATTCACTGCCTTTAAGAGGAAATATGATGTTGACGTTAACTTTTTAGATTATTTTGGATTGTGTCATGCGGTTACAGAAGCAGGTTGTGATGGAAATATGAATAATATGGAAAAGTTATGTCAACCAATTATACCTGATATCTTAAAATTGGTTATAAAACATCGTAAAGGATGCTCACATATTTATGCTGTTTTGTTAAAGAATAGAAATAATGTATATCAATGTAAAGGATTTTTAAAATGGCGACAACTGATACAACTTGAAGAAAAGAAATGGCAATCTTTTTCGTTTGCCCCGTTCAAGTGCACGGAGGATGTTAATTTACGATGGTTTCAGTTTAAAGTAGTTAATAGAATTTTATATACAAATAAGATGTTGAATAGAATTGGATTGGTTGAAAGAAAAGAATGTTCATTTTGTAATGTGTATGTTGAGACTTTAATACATTTTTTGAGTGAGTGTCAATATGTTGATAGATTGTGGGTTGAAGTAAGAGAATGGATTAATTTTAACACGGGGTTAGACATAACATTTACGACGGAAAATAAATTATTTGGTTTTGGGGGTATTAACAATTTGGCATTGAATTGTATTACCATGCTTGTGAGATATGAAATTTATGTTTGTAAAATAAGAAAAATAATACCTCGTTTTGATTTATGTAAATACAGTATAATGGAATATTATGATAAAGAGAAATTTATTGCAAGAAATAATCACAAGTTGCAAGTGTTTCAGAAAAAATGGTGTCTCTTTAGACACCTTTTTTCTTGATGTATATTATATTGTATTGAATTCGAAAAAATATGATGTTATTTGAAATATGATGTATTACAAAAGAGAATAATAAATATCCCAGTGAGGGGAAAAAAAAATAATAATATTGCTGGATATTTTGAGTAAATACTGTTTTATTTTACACTTGGGGTCCGTTTGGGGTATATCCTTGGCGGATGTATTCAGGCTGATGTAGATCACTTGCTGAGAGTACAGAAGGCTGCCTTTTGTATCATGTTAGTTTCCGTTCTTATGACAGGCTGCCAGTCAAGGAAAGAATTATCCTTCAAGCTTCTCCTACTGGTCTACAATACAAAGTAGTCAACAATAGAGCCCCAGAGTACATTGGGGAGTGTTTGGCACGACATTCACACTCTCCGCGTAAAGGTGCACTGCATGGTCTCTCATCGTCAAGCCCCCGTCACACTAGAGCGTAGCCCAGCGGATCCGAAATTTGGAGATACGCTCACATCCGCTGCTCATCGTTCGTGACCCGCTTGGCGTTCGCTGTATCCGCTAGCTGTTCGCAGAGATTCGCAGAGATCCGCCGGAGACAAATTTTGATTTTGGACATGTCCAAAATCTTGAGCGGATGACGAACGGAATGACAATACGCTTTGTGGTCGCTTAGCGCCCGCTGATCGAAAGTTGTGGTCGCTCTGCGTTCGCTTCTCATTCGTTCGCCGTTCGTCCAAATTCGCACAGCAAATCTGGACAGCACAGGTAGCATTTATCAGTTGGTCATCAGAAATGGAGGACGCTCAGAGATTTCAGATGCAATATCTTCTAGCTGTTCATCAACATGAATATGACCTAAACCAGCTGGCAATCGCCAAATACATCCAGGACAAGAGAAAACGGAGGAGAGGAAAACATCGAAGAACGATGTGGACCAGGGCCTGAATCCGAAGACGAGGGCAGTTCGAGTTGTATAATCAGCTTCTCATCGAACTTCCGGGATATTTAAGTCCCGGCGTTTGCCTCTGGCTTTTTTTTTTTCGCTGAAGGTCCAGGCTAGGAACAGTTGGAGGCACCAGACGTAATGGAGGATGTTGGACTCCCCACATCATCGTCAACGTGATCATCAGAAGGAACACAGGAATCTTGAGGACTGTCGAGGGTAATGACATCAGCAGCACTTGGTGGTGACTTCTCCTTCCTTCTTTTGAGGGCCATTCTCACAATCACAACGTTACTCGACACTGTCACTACTCAAAATTATTTGGGAAAATGTGCGTCAGTCGAGATCCGTCACGTGACTGCCGCAGTATCGCTCTGCATATGTTGGGCATTCGCTCCTCATTCGCTTTGTCCGCTCAGCATCCGCTGGACGGACTGTACGCATTCGCTTTCATTCGCTACTTAATCCGCTCGTAACACGGTTAGCATATGCTCATCATTCGTTAGGCGAACGTTCGAAAACGACGTTTTGCTTGCGGATTCGAGCGGATTCGAGCGTATCTGGACTTTGCCAAATTTTGCCCATCCGCTAGGCATTCGCTGATTTATACGCTGTAGTGTGACGGGGGCTTCAGTGTTGAGTATCTTAAGCCCCCGTCACACTAGAGCGGATCGAGCCAACGAATGCCCAGCGGATCCGAAAATTTGGAGATACGCTCAC
This sequence comes from Diadema setosum, assembly GCA_033980235.1. Taxonomy (NCBI): domain Eukaryota; kingdom Metazoa; phylum Echinodermata; class Echinoidea; order Diadematoida; family Diadematidae; genus Diadema; species Diadema setosum. The sequence goes on along the minus strand of CM067067.1, from coordinate 2,682,474 downwards.
ATCCGTTGCTCGTCGTTCGTGACCCGCTTGACGTTCGCCGTATCCGCTAGCTGTTCGCAGAGATTCGCAGAGATCCGCCGGAGCCAAATTTTGATTTTGGACATGTCCAAAATCTTGAGCGGATGACGAACGGAATGACAATCCGCTCTGTGTTCGCTTAGCATCCGCTGATCGAAAGTTTTGGTCGCTCTGCGTTCGTTTCTTATTCGTCCGCCGTTCGTCCAAATTCGCCTAGGAAATCTGCACAGCAACGTACGTTAATTAAACGTAGTAGGAATAATAGCACACATAATAGTAATAATGATAATAATAATAATGATGATAAGAAAAAGGTCTTATTTACCCAGGGTAGCCTCTTCAGTGTTGCCACTGCTCTACCAGAGGGCCCTGCTGTTATTATTACCCTAGCGTTGCCAGGTACCCATCATTAAAGGAGACCTCCAGATGATTTTCAGACTTTTACATAATGTATGAACAACTAAACCGGGTACAGAGTTTCAGAATTTATAGTGATTGGGATGAGGAAAAAGAATGTTTTCAAAATTTATAACAAATCACTATGAACAACGATGATGACATGCCAGCCTCACTAAAGGAATGTACAAGTTGGGGCTCAAGGAAGCAGAACAAAAGAAGAAGGCATGCATACATTATCCACAGGTGAACTTGCAAACTGGCAGTATTGTAATGGGAATTACACTGCTACATTTCTGAAATATGTGAGGCTCCTATGTCATCATCATTGTTCAGTGTAATTTGTTTAAAGTTTTTTCAAAGTATTTTTTCTCTGCTCAAGGACCACAATAAATTCCACAAATCTACACATGGAGCTGTTGATGTATTATATGATGTGAAATTATGAAAATCGTCTGGAATGCCCCTTTAATACACCTGGGTCGAGAAGGATATCATGGGTAAAAAAAAATCTTGCCAAAGGATGTAAGCACTGGGCGGTATTCGAACCCGTGTCCTCGGTTCGGGAGTCGGGAGTCTTATCCACTATACCACAGCCCCCTACATGACATTTCATTATACATTTACGTATTCTGGCATGAAGTAATATATACATGGTAGATAATAACCGCACTTGCAGTGCTTATATCGAGAACATTATTGTAAACCGCTGCTATAAAAGTCAACCTGTACTAAATGGGAATCTCTGCATGGAAATTAGGAATTGTGAAAGTTCGATTCCAGTTGGAGGCACCAGACGCAATGGAGGATGTTGGACTACCAACATCGACATCAACGTGATCATCAGAAGGAAGTGCACTTTAATAGGGGAATCTTGAGGACTGTCGAGGGTAGTGACATCAGGGGGACATTTCATGAAGGAACTTGTCGGATAAAATGTCCGACAAGTCAATTATATCCGACAAGTTCAGAGAAATCAGACTAAAGAATTTCTCAAAACTAAATCTTGTCGGATATAATTGGCTTGTCAGATATTTTATCCGACAAGTTCCTTCATGAAATGCCCCCCCCCCCCCCCCCAGGAGTACTTGGTGGTGACTTCTGCGTCCTTCTTTTTGGGGCCATTTTCACAGTCACAACATTACTTGATACTGTCACTGCTCAAAATGATTCGGTGAATTTAGTGTGCGTCAGCCGAGATCCGTCATGTGATCGCCGCAGTATCGCTCTGCATATGCTGGGCATTCGCTGCTCATTCGCTTTGTCCGCTCAGCATCCGTTGGATGGACTGTACGCATTCGCTTTCATTCGTTACTTTATCCGCTCGTAACACGGTTAGCATATGCTCATCATTCGTTAGGCGAACGTTCGAAAACCACATTAATTGCTTGCGAATTCGAGCGGATTTGAGCGTATCTGGATTTTGCCAAACATTCGCTGATTTATACGCTGTAGTGTGACGGGGGCTTTACACGTACATTCACTCAACCACGCAACAACAAACTATATAGCTGATGGTGATGCAGCTTTCTCTTCTACTGAAGTCAGGCTGTGAAATAGACTCACTCCTCGTTTTAAATCGTCACCGACACTGGATCCCTTAAAACAAAATTTGAAGACCTGTTTATAATTCTGAGATCCCTTTTTATATAAATTATGATACATATATACATATATATAAATATATATATATATATATATATATATGAGATATGAGAAAGGAAGGAGAAATCGGTGCGTAGCTTTGACATCATTATTCCTCTTACTGTTCCTCCTTTTCGGAAAAGCGCAAGAGTTGAAAATTGGTCTCCGCCGGGACTCGAACCCGGGTCTTTGGCATGGAACGCCAACGCCTTAACCGCTCGGCCACGGAGACGTCATAGCGGTTCAGGCAGACCCAAGATCGAATACAATAGTACAATAGTACAATATATATATATATATTGTACTGCCACTGGTTGGGAAATTATATACATGTGTATCTCTTTTGGCGACCAGGGATGACAATGTCATCATAAAAGCGCTTTGTATCCAGTGGAAAATGCGCTCTAAATTATAATTATTACTATTCTCTAGAAGTACAATTAACAACACGCACTATATATTGTCTTTATATCATAGTAACGTCTGATTACATCTAAGCACATGTCTAATTTTGCAAAATGAAAACAATAACATCCACAGATCTAATCAAAATAATTGATTATACACCAGAATCGTATCTGTCTAATTTATCTGTATGCCTACGTTTCTTAATTGACCTGATCTGTGAGTAGTTAGTATATAGTGAGTAGTTTATTTTATGATGATAATAGACCACTATGCGCTAGTCGACGGTGCCACCGTTTTTAAACTGCTACACTGCATATAACCCTGGACACTGGCTGTAGACGCATAATAATACTCTCCTATTCCCCAAAATGCTATACGCCCTTCGTTAAAGGACAAGTTCACCATCATAGACATGTGGATTGAGTGAATGCAGCAATATTAAAAGAATACATCAGCAAGAATTTGAGGCAGACAATCCGTTTAAAAGTTATTAATTTTTGAAGTTTCTGCTAAATCACTACTGGATGAGAAGACTATAATACAGCTTGTGATTTCGTATATGTGTACAACGATATAAAGAAAATACAAAATTCAAGATATTTTCACTTTTCTCGCATAATAAAAGAACACTTGACTTCCCTCTTTCAGAAGGCAAGGGGGAATAATATTACCCTTAACTTACGTCAGTGATGAGTCGAGGAAATATGCACTTTTTTCAAGAAGTATAGTTTTGTGAAATTCTCTTTATATTTTCCTTATATCGTTGTACGCATGTGACATCATACACTATATAGTATAAAAAGAGTCTTGTCATTCAGCAGTGACTGTGTAGAAACTTTGAAAAAAAAAATTTACTTTTGAACGAATTGTCCGATTTCCCCAAACTCTCACTGATGTGTTGTACTTATATTGCTGTATTTACTCAATATACATACATGAAGGTGAACTTATCCTTTAAGAATCTAGTAGGCCTACTAATGCACGCTCGCTTCCAGCAGAGGACTTAAACCCATTACTCCACCCCCCCCCCAAAAAAAAAAAAAACAACAACAACAACAACAACAACAACAACCGTGGAACTCATTGTAAAAACACAACATGTAGTTGTTTTTGCTTCTGAAAAGAAAAAATCCGTCATTATACACGATTGACACCCAAAGGCAAAGCAGACAGATGATAAAAACTGTACTCTGAAAAGTCATCCTTCTTCAGCACCAATAGGCACCCTATAATGGAGTCAGCAAAAAGACTTCACTTCGATAGTTTTAACTTCTTACAACGTGAGCCGTAGGCCTAATTCTAGACAGATGACGGGACACTCGCGGAGATCATTTTCCACGTAACGACAGTTTGCCCTTCCTGCTCAGCCACACTTTGGGGTATCTTACCCAAGCCGTGGGAAAAGCTCATTCTTATGACATCCGATTACTGCAGCCACACTTTCCCCCCAAAAAAAAAGAAAAAAAAGGGGGGGGGGTTTGTTAAACAGTACTGTTGTTAAAAGAAAAGGAAACCGAAATATTGTGTGGATTAAGTTAATACATCATTTAGAGTTTTTGGACAACAATAGAAAGAAGAGAAAATAATGATAAGAATGATGATAATAATACTAATGATAATAAAAACAAACGAAGTTTAACCACCTTTTTTTTTCCTGGTGCAACTCCCAGGGTGAAAAAAAAGAGAGTGTGTGTGTGTGTGTGGGGGGGGGGGGAACCCAAGTAATTAAACTATATGCATATCGATCCTTTGTTTTCTGCAAATAAAACAAGTGGGGGCCCTAACACCCCCCCCCCCCGGTCTGGCGATCACACATGCAGTTCACAAAGAGAAATTCCAGCAGAAATCGCCTTTTCCTCATTTCCACTTCCTGTATTTTGCTTACTTGCCGCATGTTCACATACCCTCCCCTTTTTGCTGCTGAACGCCCGGAATTTGTCAGTCTGCCAGTTCATATCAAATCTCCCGCCTCTCTGTACAGTCAGACCGCACTTTCCCTCGCTTAGAAACCAACGAAAATTGAAAGTCTCGTCGAGTAAAAATCATAGTGTGGCAATTTGAGATACATGAATGATCATGCGCTCCTAAGGTATTAGATAAATTACTCAGCGATGTATACAGTGGATTAATAAGGAATAATTATTCTAATACCAAATAGAGAACCCAAAAGAACTCATATGCGCAAACTTAGTGCTAGATCTTTTATTATTGATTTGTATCGCTACTCTATCTAGTTGTGTAAACAAAGTTCAAGCCAAAGTTGAGCTGTCGATCAGAGTGGAGTGTTGTTCTTGTTGTTTTCGTGGAGATCTTGTCGCAACTGCAGTTGCCTGAACCTGAGCGCGTATACTATACATTGTGCGCGCGCACACACACACACACCATAGGGTCCTACACTGTCATCTACACACAGTGTATTACTGTTATGTAGAGTACACGTTTACTGTCATTCCGCGAGGTTCGTTCAACTCTCCACTCAGAGGGAATTAACCAATCAGAAACGCGTATTCGCGGCAAACTGAAATCTCGTCAAAAATTAGCTGTACAACGCAATGATTTATTCGCCAACCTGACCCGTTCATAGGACCAGTCCACATAAAGTCATTATGTTTTCATAGAATGATATTTCCTCTTTCATTTTATACCTCTTCCATTTCGGTCCACCTTAATTTCGTTGGTCTAGTGTACCCCTTCAGAAAAATGAAAAATATGCAAATTTTGTGTTTTATAATTTCCTTGTTCAGTATATTTTATATGTCATAACCTTTTAAGTGGTCGAATTTCATCAAAGTACAACTCTTCAGCTTTTTATCGATGTATAAATCATGAAGATTGATAATGTCGTTTAGATTTACAGACACTCTAAAAATGTGGTCTCCCAGCTCATTACGTATTCATGTCCGCGAGGTCCATGCATACGCGTACGATAAATGCGAAGGCTTTTCAGGACGTTGCGGTCTGACTGTGTAGCTGTGTGTCATACTAAGATATTCCATTTTATACTCACGGCCGCGGCACCGTCCACAACACACGCCACAGGTCCTGCCCGCGGCATTTCCTGCTGGTCAAAGGTTGCGTCGTCAGTTTTTGAAGCAGCACAAAGCAATCTAACGTTAGACACAGGTTTACTTGAAGTTTGAACGGAAGTGACGAGTCAGTGAAGTTGATACAGACAGTAGGCCTATGTCATAGTCCCTAGAGTGGTCTAACTTGAATTTGCATTCATTCACTCCTTTCTTTTCGCAATTTCAGAGATGTCAGGGCCGCTCTATCTTCCTGTCGATCTCGTCAAGGATTATCAAGGTAACCTACGTTAACGTTAACGTAGAGTCTAACGTTAATAGTTCTCTGTCTTAAACACTAAGTTGTTAACTAAATTAGTAACAGTTAGCCGTGCTGAACTTAAGAGTTTGAGTTGTTACATAATAACATAATACCTCACAATACCATCATTCAAGTAGACTCTAACTGTTAGAGATTCTACTTAAAAAGTAAAGACTTCTAACTTTAGGCTTGGTATTTAAAATCATGCCCCATCAATTTCGGACATTTAGGTACCTTTTAGTTGTCTACCAGCGATCAGCCTAGCCTAACCGTTAGAGATTCTTTGACTTAATTACACTTGCGGACAAGCCGATGTGCAGATAGTGGCCTACATTCTAAGGTTATTTCTAAATTTCTAACGTTAGCACGTGGTCGTTAGGACCTAGGCCTATGTGTTAGGTCTAACGTTGGAGACTTTTCCAGAGTCTAACGGTACGTTAGAACTATTAGGCCTAACTCTAGAGGTTCTAGTCCTACAAATAGGCCTAGGTTCTACCTGAATTAGATTCTCTAACGTTAGCATTAGACATCTAGACTCAAACTGAATTAGATCTAGGCCCCTAGGCCTAAATCTCTTTGTTTATGATGACGCCCAGTATAACGTTAGGCAGTAACGTAGAGTCTAGACCGTTTCTAGTCTAAATCAAACTGAAAACTTGTAGGCCCTAGAGGGTAATAGTCAATTGAAATACACAACAGATCCAGGCCTGAGCCTGAAGAGTTCTATATTTATGAGATCCATGGCACAGGTGGTATGCAAACTGGATTAGAATAGGCCTATATATAACCTAAACCAGACCCGCTGGAGGGGGGGGGGGGGGGGGGGCTAGGCCCTATAGCTGTGTTAGGTGGCTACATCTCAACAGTTTCAGCACAAAGGATATTATTCCGATTGTCATCCGAATCCGAGAATTCACTGCTCTCTGGCTGAAAGAGTGCAACCATTTACAAGTGTGACACCTTCCTTCAAGTAGGGCCTACTGCTACTCGGCGATTAATGGCAGCAAATTTCATATAGGCTCCTAGGTCTAGATTCTACAGAACTTTGCTCTGAGTGCTTTGTACATTGATCAAAAGTATTCATAGAATACTCTACAATTTGTTCTCCATGTTTGCACTACTAAAATTACTATTGAAACTACACACCTCATGAAAGTTAAAGGGACAATCCAGATAATTGAATCATTTAGCATAATGTGGTACACGTGACCATGAATTAAATAGTACCACCATGTAATATGATGTATAAATTTGTGGTCCTTGAGCAGATGAACCAATCCTCTCAAAACCTAAAACCTAAAACACTGAACAAGGGTGATGACATAGGACATCTGGAGGCTCACATATTCCAGTAAAGTAGCATTTTTATCATATAATACCACTTGCTCAACAAGTCCTCCTGTGCAGAATTTTTGCATGTTTTCTTCATTATTTTGTTCTGCTTACTTGGTACCAAATCATTCTTATGTGAAGCTTTTTTGTGAGTTCTTGTCAATTTTGAAACCATGTTTGTTTTTCCATAAACACCATAAATTCTGGAACTTAGTAGGCCTACCTACTGAAACCAATTCATATGTTTTCAATTGTAAAAGTCTGAATATCATCCAGAAGTCTCCTTTCAGCTCCATAAAGGAAAATTAGCATGGTATTTATATTTTGCTACATGTTTCATTTTTTACTATTTTGAAAAGGAATTAATACTTGATAACTAGCTTAAAAAAAATAATAATAATAAAACGTAAGTATATTATACAGGCACTGATGGTATATCTTTAATAGTAAAGTGTCTGCATCTTTGCCATGTTAAATCTTTCATATTTTTCACTTCTTTTTTATTCTCTATTATGTGACTGCTACTCCAATTCTACCTAGTAGATGCAGCAGCCTGGTAAGTTATTGACAGTTTTGGTAATTCATCCATTCATCAAAACTTTCAGTATGTTCACATCTGCAGGAGATCACTTCAATGATCTATAACACTCTCATCTCTTATGATTTTCCCTTGACAAAAGAAATTGTATGGTACTTTAGGATTTGTGTTTACTTAATTCTCAGGGAAGCAAATTGATGAAAGATGTACCATGGTTTTGCAACATGTATTATTAATGTAATTGTCCTGCATGTATGCTACTGTATGTGCTGCAAGTGTGAGGTTTTTGGATGTGTCACAGATTTTGAAAACATGGTTTCCTTTCCATACTGCTGTTGCCAGAATTCCAAAGTATATGATATCAGTTATATATTATATATTATAGATATTTGTCAGCTTCTCTAGCTGTCAACAATAATTTTGTGGTCATGTCTACTGCCGAAGAAGTTTAGTGCGACATCTATCTCAAACCTGATTTACATGAGTGCCAGCAAGGCTCGCCTTGTATGTCACACAGATGAATTATGCAATGTTGGTGGGCGTGTCTCCCAGACTGCAGGTAAATGATACTTGCACCCTCATCTGGATTAAAGAATAAGATAGGAAAGTTATGAATGATAAGTTACAATTTATACTTGTTTTTTTGTGGTATCTAATTACTTAATTGGTGGAAATTCATGTAAATCTTGATCAGATATTAGCACTTGATATCTTGCTGAAAATGTTTTCCTTGATTCTTCAGAGGGTAATCTGTATCTTTTTTTTTTTAACCAAACTGAAATTTAAGGTTATCAACAGCATCTGAAGAGTGTCAAAAGACAACTTGTGTGGATTTGAGCACCATGATTGCTGGATGTGACAACTGCCTAGCCCTGATCAATGAGCTGAAGAACCGGGAGGAGAATAGTTTCAGAAAGGTACCTGTGTCTACCCAAGTATTGGTTGGACAAATAAAACCTGGATGTATTTTGCACATTATGATCTCTCCTCAAATGTGACCTCCTATGTGACCAAAAAACAAACAAACAAACAAGCAAACAACTAGTGATAAATGTATCGACTAAGTATAGTGCCTTGTGAGGTCAGATGAAATTTCACAGATGATAATGATGTCCAGGTAATTGTTATTTCATGTGTCAACACTCTTTAGAGTTCTTGAGACTGTATGGTTGCTTTGTGTATGATGTAAACTCTCTGTGGATAATGGCAGTGCTGAACAAGACGAAGTCATACTGAGGTGCGAGGTTAAAAGTTATATTGTTTTTGAAAGGATTGAAGAGTTTTATTTTATTTTTTATTTTATTTTTTTTTTTAAATGCAGATTAAAAATGTATCTTTGTTCTTTTTTTCCCATGCTGCTACATGGTATTCATATTGTAACCTAAACTTCTCTTTCATGGATATGCCCTGCCTGCAGAGAGCAATGCTTTGGCTGTGTTCTGGTTTTCTGATTTCATGACCAATTCCCCTTGTGATGATTTTTTTTTTTCAAAGTATGCAGGAATAATGACATATCAATGATAGGAATAGACACGATGGGGCTGACATGTCCTACTGTATGCACCTATAATTAACAGTTTGAGAAGGAGGAGGACCAGAGAATCTCACAAATTTATTCAAAATATTTGTGAAAATATAGAAAAGATGTAGGCTGGTGTCACATGCAAAGAACAAAATTGAGTGCAGTTGTATGAGCAAGAACTGAGAAGTGTTCGAGAAGTGCTCATCTTTGCCAACATCCGACATATCAGAGAAATTTTATGATATCCCCATGAGGGCTGTAAAAATGACAGATGATAAGAGAGTGGAAAGCTGAGAAAACAGGCTATTTCTGCAAGAGCAAACTTGACATGAAGACACCTCAAGACCTAGATGTGGCGGTAACCCCTTTATGATTTACAGTTACACTGTACTCATGAATGAGCTGACCTCTACCAGTACTTTGCATTTCTGGAAGAAAATATTCATTGTAGTGCTGCCATTCTGACCTCATTATTGCTGGTTCATACTGTTGCATTATAGTACTCAATATATTTCAACATTAAACAAAAATGATAATTCATACCAAATTAGCTTACCTTTACTTAAAATTCCTGGATGGGCATCTTCATCGTAGTGATATAATTTCTGCCCCCCCCCCTTTTTTTTTTGCTGATTCATACAACTTTTCATCAGTCTATCAAAGGTATTGAAACCATATGTTCTGAATGTTTTGTAGAGTGCTCTAGAGCAGCTGAGTATTAGTCTATGCAATTCTTCACGGATACTTCACACCAAGAAAGCCAAGGTGGACAGCAGTAATCATGGCAGCCAGCATACTCCTGCTCATGTGAAAGGTAGTACAAGAAGTAAAGAAAATAACTATTTTCCAGATTGTTCAAGTCTCTGTTGACGGGTGGATTGATGTCAGTCTGAATGTCTTATTGACCAAGCATCTCTCAATTCTCTTGGCTGGAAAAGCAAGAGCTTCCCTATATACATCTTGTGCTACACTAATTTGCCTTATTGGTATGGGGTAAAATAGGTATTTCTGCCGAGTCAAAAAAAGCTATATATGGTATGCAAAAAAAAAAGAAAAAAAGAAGGTTATAGTATATATGCAGGGCTCAATATTGGCGGGGGCCCAGTTGCAGTGGGCCATTAAAAATTGTCGAGCCACCCAAAAGCAATTGATATTAAATAGCATCTTGAAATGAGATCAAATCATCTGGTTGACTTTTCATTTTTCCATTGTGTGCCAGCACCCTACTTTGAGGCCACAAAATGGAATGGTATTATAGTCTGGGTGCCAGAGGCTGAACCTTGTTTTACCGTCCACCCAATGTTTTTTTATGGTTCTACCCTATTTCGGGGGTGCTGAATCCGAATCTGGATGATGCAACTCTTGCATCCTTGAGGATTTTGAGATATTCAAGATGGCCGCCAAAACGGCCGCCCGAACTGGAAATTCCCACGTATTTCCTTCTAAATGGTGAGATATTGAAAACAATTCATGGTTTTACCCTATTTCGAGAGTGCTGAATCCGAATATGGATGATGCAACTCATGCATCCATGAAGTTTTTGAGATATTCAAGATGGCCGCCAACATGGCCGCGCCAATTAAAACCGGAAATTCCCATGTATTTCCTTCTAAATGGTGAGAAATTGAAAACAATTGATGGTTTTATCCTATTTCGAGGAGGCTGAATCCGAAACTGGATGATGCAACTCTTGCATCCATGAAGTTTTTGAGATATTCAAGATGGCCGCCAAAATGGCCGCTAATTAAAACCGGAAATTCCCACTTATTTCCTTCTAAATGGTGAGATATGGAAAACAATTGATGGTTTTGCCCTATTTCGAGGGTGCTGAATCCGAATCTGGATGATGCAACTCTTGCATCCATGAAGTTTTCGAGATATTCAAGATGGCCGCCAAAATGGCCGCCAATCAAAACCGGAATTTCCCACGTATTTCCTTCTAAATGGTGAGATTGGAAAACAATTGATGGTTTTACCCTATTTCGAGGATGCTGAATCCGAATCTGGATGATGCAACTCTTGCTTCCTTGAGGATTTTGAGATATTCAACATGGCCGCCAAAATGGCAGCCAAAACCGAAAATTCCCTCGTATTTCCTTCTAAATTGTGAGAAATTGAAAACAATTGATGGTTTTGCCCTATTTTGAGGGTGCTGAATGAGAATCTGGATGATGCAACTCCTGCTTTGTTGAAGATTTTGAGATATTCAATATGGCCGCCAGAATCGCCATCCAAAACGGAAGTTCCCATATATTGAAAGCCATTGGTGGTTTTTATCTTATTTTGAGTGTGCTGAATCCGAAGCTCAGGATACAACTCTTGCATCCTTAAGGGTTTTGAGATGATAAAGATGGTCCCCAAAAATGACCGCCAAAAACGGAAATTCATATGTAGACCCCCTATTTCCTTCTAAATGGTGTGAAATATAAAACAGTTGGTGGTTTTACACTATTTTGAGTTTGCTGAATTTGAAGCTCCAGGATACAGCTCTTGCTTCCTTGAGGGTTTTGAGATAATAAAGATGGCCGCCAGAATGGCCCCTAAATGGCCGTTAAAAACGAAACTTTCCATGTAAGCCCTCTGTTACCTTCTAAATGGTGTAAAATTGAAAACAATTGGCGGTTTTACTCTATTTCGAGGGTGCTGAGTCCGAACCTGGTTGATGCAACTTTCGTATTCTTTTTAAGGGTTTTTGAGATGTCCAAGATGACCGCCAATATAACTGTCAAAAATTGGAAAATTTTAGACCCTATTCAGCACCCTCGAAACTTGGTTGTTGAAATTCATCCATTCTTTAGGGTTTTTAGACTACCAAGATGACAGCATAAGTAAGTGGCAGAATTCCAATGTTAATATATTTTTTCTTAATGGTAAAAGTTTTAAAATAAATTGATGGTCTTACCCTATTACGAGGGTGCTGAATGTCTTTGAAGGTTTTGGGACATCTAAAAATATAATGTCCTGTATGAACGGAAACTCCTTAACATTTTCTTATACTTAAATTACTACCTTCCATGTTATCGTTTGTTTTTTTTACTCAATTTTTTTTTTCGCGTTACCTGTGATATGACCGTCCCCTCGTGTGTGTTTGTAATATATTATATATACGTATACATATTATACATATACACATATATAATGTTACATCATAATTGAAAAGAAAAATAGAAGCATAACTATAAAAATGTCCCACTCGTGTCTTCAACAATGTCATCAAGACCATCAATATAAGCCAAATAACCAATTTGAGTGTTCATGGATGAAGAGATTAAAACTGCTCATGGATTAAGACAGGTAATTTTGGGTAATTTCAGTACACTTCTCTACATCACTATCACAATATGATATGTTTTCCATATTTCACGAAGGAAATACGTTGCAATTCCCGTTTTTAATTGGCGGCCATTTTGGCGGCCATCTTGAATATCTCAAAAACTTCATGGATGCAAGAGTTGCATCATCCAGTTTCGGATTCAGCACCCTCGAAATAAGGTAAAACCATCAATTGTTTTCAATTTCTCACCATTTAGAAGGAAATACATAGGAATTTCTGGTTTTAATTGGTGCGGCCATTTTGGCGGCCATCTTGAATATCTCAAAAACTTCATGGATGCAAGAGTTGCATCATCCATATTCGGATTCAGCACCTTCCAAATAGGATAGAAATATCTATTATTTTCAATTTCACACCATTTAGAAGGAAATACGTGGGAATTTCCGGTTTTGGCGGCCATTTTGGCGGCCATCTTGAATATCTCAAAACCCTCAAGGATGCAAGAGTTGCATCATCCAGATTCGGATTCAGCACCCTCGAAATAGGGTAAAACCGTCAATTGTTTTCAATCTATCACCATTTAGAAGGAAATACGTGGGAATTTCCGGTTCGGGCGGCCATTTTGGCGGCCATCTTGAATATCTCAAAACCCTCAAGGATGCAAGAGTTGCATCATCCAGATTCGGATTCAGCACCCCCGAAATAGGGTAAAACAATCAAAAAACATTGGGTGGACGGTAAAACAAGGTTAGGCCCAAAAAGTCGCTTTGGCACCCAGACTATTATGCCAAAGAGATGCATTTCAAAAAACTCATAGGATTTAATATTTGTAGGTACATTGTATGTGTATAGTGATAATTGTATAGTGATAATGTCTATTTTTACTTTGCTTCAGGGGAAACAGGTAATGAACACTGGCAAACTAAGCGAAGAGCAGTCATAGAAGACACTATTATCCAGCAAGGGAACATTAGCTTCAGAGATGTGGCTGGCCTTGCTGAGGCTAAGGAGACACTAAGAGAAGCCATAGTGATGCCCATAGAATACCCACAGCTCTTCACAGGTAACCCGCCTAATCATCTCCTTGCCTCAATGTCTTCCATGGTGTATAAGAAAACATTAAAAAAATAAATGTTCTGCTTCAAATAGCATCTATACAGCAAGAATATGTTAGGGTTAAAAAAAAACCACATCTTTGCCATTCATGATCTACTGTCTTATATTTTTCTTTTTCAAATTCTGATTAACTATTTGATGTGCTGTCTTGTCTTCCTTCTCTCAAAAGGGGGACTTAAACCATGGAAGCGAGTTCTGCTGTATGGACCACCTGGAACAGGCAAATCGCGACTTGCCCAAGCTGTGTCTAGTGAAATTCACTCTACCTTCTACTGTGTCTCCAGTGCTGACCTCATATCTAGCTGGGTTGGAGAGAGTGAAAAGTAAGTTGGACACTAACCGTTGCCAGCTGCACAACTGTGTACGAGCTCTGCTACTAGTATCTATTTACAATGATATATCACAATTGAATATGTTTTGCCTGGTACATATAGAAGGTGACACATACTCCCTCCTCTGTCCTTTGACATAATATATATGTAATCAGCACTTGAGTGAAAATGCCTTTAACAAACTCCCCTGTTTAACGTACACACAAACAAAAGCATACAGTATATCATTCACTCCTGTTATTTACTGTAATACTCGGTTCACTTGCTTTAGTAAATACCCAACATTAGGAAGTTAAATGAAATGAGTAAAATGGCATATGGCATATAATTTAATGAAGTAATCAAATTTTAAGACTAAGCAGAGAGATGCGCATGTTGTCAATCTCTACTGTAGAAAAAATATTTGCGGTCAATAGAACTTAAGTCAATCATTGTTTTTGAGCCTAGGAGAAGTGTTGATTGTTGATTACAGTCTGCCAAATCCCCCCCCCCCCCCTTTGCAGTTATCATCCTTTCAGATTTCACATCATCACCTCATTTTTATAAAATTTTCTTGTCAACCTTGTGTGAGGTCAGATGAGGCTTTGCCATCAAAGTTGTAACATGTATTGTCCTTGTAGTGTGCAAGGAGAGGGGTGAAAAAATAGTGGGTTTCAAAAAGGAATTGCTCCATGATGACACATAGCAAGGGGATAAATGTATCAAAGATTCCAAGAAAACAAAACAGTCGGTTGAACTAGGACAAGTCCATTTTGGGCGAGTGCATAATTGAACAATATCATAGACATGATTATGTAGATAACCTTTGTTTTATATTCTTTGTAGAATTATCAGAGAACTGTTTCAGCATGCTATACAGCAGACAGGAAGATCAGTAAGTATGTTTTTCCTTTTGATGCCTCTCATGTCTTTAGATATGTTTGTAATGATGGATTACGTTTGAAGTATCACTTTGAAATAATGAACAAATTACCAAACGAGTTGTTGAACCTCTAATGCACGATTGTGTTTGTATCACTCTTATGTGACATCATTATGATTATATTATTTTGATTATGTATTTTGCATGGAATCCTAAATAAATCCTTAAACAAGGCAAAAGAAAAAAAATCACTTTGAAATATGACAATTGTAATTTAATTCCAGTAGAGTAATGCATTGATATGGTGTAAATTATTGTGCTTATGCGATTCTTGGTGAGACACACAGGAGCGTGTCGAGTAGAGATACACGTATTAAAAGCTGTGTTTATGCAATACACCAGTCTACACCTCTTTGTTGGTGCTGTGGTACATGTACAGTGTGTCCACCCTTTTGTCAGCAAGAACATCTTCCCATGTTATGTAGACAGAATAAGGCAGAACTGCATCATCATTCAGCATTTGTCAAAATGTCAGTTCCATTTCATAGGAAGTAGCTATGATAGCAACTCATCTGCAGTGGCAAGTGTGATGGTAACAACCAGAATCTTGCTTCCTGATTGGATGTTGCTACAAGAAGCTGTCATTCAAGCTAGAATTGCTATATCATAACATCTTTTATGAAATGTGACCCTTCACTTGGCCATCAAAGACTGATGTTTTAGAAAAAAAAAAGCCAATTTATCTTTTCTGGTAATAAAAAGTTAAGTCCCTAAATACACATTTTGCATAGTATTGATTGACATTAAAAAGGGACATACTATAATTTTGATAAAAAGAACCTGGGACAAGATTAGTTGGCACACTCTGGGTGTTCTGATTAGTAACACACAGTAATTTGATTCTGTGTTTCTAGACTTGTAAAATAAATGCAGCAAACTGGACACTGGAATGTTGTTACCAAGATTATGGTTACATATGCATTTTATGAAGGAATTGGGGATAGATAACATAACATGCTGGAAATGTTGGGTCTTGTCAAGAATGCGTGTAGTATGGGGGATTCAAAGCTGAGGTTCAAAGACAGATGTGTTGCATAGTGTTGCTGCAGCAAGTGAAAATAACAAACCAAAATAAACCCCTTTCAAAACTCTGCTGTGCAGGTGATATTCATCGATGAAATTGATAGTATATGCCGAAGCCGTAGCTCATCGGAGGAAGAGCACACGAGGCGGGTGAAGACTGAACTGCTGAGGCAGATGGAAGGTGCCGACAATGCTGCTGCTGTGGAGAAGATTTTTCTCCTGTGTGCTACCAACCGTCCTTGGGAGTTGGACTCTGCATTCCTGAGGCGCTTCCAGAAGAGAATCTACATTCCTCTGCCGGACAGGTGTGTGTGGAATTCTTTGTTTTGTCTTTTGTAAAATATCTACAGGCTGAATACCTTTGTCGCTGCTAGTCATGTTCAAGAGATCCAGGTTTTCAAAGATATTAATCATAACAGATTACTACCATAGTGTACAAATCAGTTAATTGATAGCTTGATAGAAATATGATGAAATAAGTAAAAATTGCGTTAAGATGATTTAATTGCGTTAAGAGAAAATGAAAAATCAGATTTTTTTGCTCACCTGTTGTGTGTCCAATGATGAGAGTGAATGTTTGCTAGCATTATTGAGCATAATTATATGCATGTGTTGTGTGGATTAATTCTACCTCAGTCATGTGTACACAGTCCCGGTGGCGGATCCAGAGGGGGGCGCACCAGGTGCGCGCCCCTTTCATTTTTTGTGAAAGCAAAAAAAAAAATAAAAATAAAAATGGAGGGGGCATGTGCATTCCCCCCTTTAATTTTGCAAAGGTGCCCCCTCTTTACGGAATTCCTGGATACGCAACTAAGTTCATATATATATATTTTTTTTTTCTTATTTGTTGAACCCTTTTGTGTACCATCCTTTTGTGTAAATCATGACTGCTTGAAATAAGAGTGTAATACATGTATATAGCATATTGATCATAACAAGGTGAATTAGTATTATAGTGAGAATTAGCCAGTCACCCTGTGTGTTGTTTGTCTTTTCAGTGATGCAAATTTTTCCTTGTAAATGTTCTTTAAAGTCACATAGTATTGCAAGATCCGTGTAGTCAGTTTTGTATGTTTTTGTAGGCCACCTTCTTGTGTTCTTTTAGTAGTTACCATTTGTGAGAGGAACATTCATTTCAACATTGTATTGATATTGCATTAACCAACACATATCTATACAAGCAGCAATGCTAGGAGGGACATCCTCAAGATTCACACCAAATCTTCAGGCATTAAATTCTCTGAGGGAGAGCTGCAGCTCTTCGCTGCCAGCACAGAGGGATACTCTGGCAGCGACTTGTCTAACCTGATCCTGTCAGCCATGTATGAACCTGTTCGGGAAGTTCAGAAAGCTACCCACTGGTTTGAGACCGAAGGTATTACAGTGGAAGGTTATTCAGCAGCTAGAAATGATAGGGTAGCCAAGGTGCTATCACAGAATGTGATAACATAACCCTCAAGTGGTATACCTGGGGGCAAGTGAAATGAAATTTCTTTTTTTTTTTTCCTGATCTCTGGAAAAAAAAAAACCAATTTCTGGCAACATTTTTATGGTATAAAACAAACTACTACTACAAGATGCTGCTGCTGCTGCTACTACTACTACTACTACTACTACTACTACTAATAATAATAATAATGATAATAATGATAGTACTTATACTACTTCTAAAATGGGCAGCAATGATTAAAATGACGGCTGACTGATATGAACAAAAAGTATATAAAACGTAATGACTAACGCCAAGTTGTTTTTATTATCACTTCATGAGTACTGCAGGTATCGTGATTGAACAAGTTCAGCTTAAAAGTAATTGACTGTGGAGCTCAGAATCACATAACATTGAATGGGCACACAGAATGTGGCTTGCTTGGAGGGACAGTTCAAGTGAACTTTAATCTGGACAGAGGACTGCACAGCTGTTTATTTGCAATTCTTTTCCCCCCTTCTTCTTCTTTACATGTAGTGCTTCCTCTGCTGCATCATCTACCTTGCTGTTTTCCCCAGTCTATTTCTGTTCTACCAAGATTTCTTCCTTGTCTGTTTGTGGTCTTGCCAGGGACAAGTCAATGCATTCTTACCCAGATTCATTATATTTCGCTATCTATCTATATGATGAAGTAATTTCAGAATATGGGCATGCCTTGACCAAGTAATAATAATACTTACACACATTCTCTGTGATAGAATATCACCCAACATTTAGATCACCATGAGATAGATTCTGGAGAAAGTTTATCCCAAATGTTTTGAGGTTGTTGTTTTCTTGAGAGAAGTTACCAAAAAATTCAAGCAACCACTGTGACCAGTCAATGAAAGGAAACCCTATGTCTAGGAGAATATTTTATTAAGAGGGCAAATCCCACATCAGTCTGTGAATGAGCTATAAGTTTTGATGTACTACTGGCTAAACAATGGGGTACATATAGGAATTAATCAAGGCAGTTTGTAATGTTTCAAAGATGTTTATGAGCCATTTTTAGAAACGTTGGCCTCAAGAAATCAATCCCATTAACAGTCTTGAGACAAGCTGTCAGTTTATATTTTTGTTTTCTTTTTGACAGGCAAACAAAATTATGTCATTTTGATGTACTTGTAGAAATAGGCTAAATATAGGACTAATGTCTCATTACATTTCTTAATGTTTCACAGATATAGATCAACCATTTTTAGAAGTTTTGGCCTTTTGGATTAATGTTTGTGAAGCTCCTTCCTGATGCATGGTTTCAGAACACAAATTAGACACTATTTTTGTGTTTCTGTGTAGATGGACTGTTTACCCCATGCAGTTCGAGTGCATTGAATGCCATTGAGAAATCATTGACTGGACTTCCACCAGATCTAGTGCGCCCACGTCAGCTAACCATCGAGGACTTCCTGAAGGCCCTGTCATCTTGCCATAGCACCATCAGTAATGCCGAGCTGGACAGATTTACAGAGTTCACTGAAAAGTATGGACACTGTGGATAAGTTGCCCAGAACATATGGAAAGTCTTCATCACAGTCTATAGCTTGTTTGTCAATAATTGTGTTCACCAAACATCTTATTCTCTTTCCGCTTCAGTATATGACCTAGTAAGAAATGAATTTGTTAGAAATCATATTTAGACTGAATGATGATTCTACATTGTTCCTACACAACATGTTGACAAAGTTTGTGGTAAAATGCTCCTTTGCAAACATGTAATCTAAAAAAATGACAATTGCATGTATCGATCTGTTGATCACCTCAGCACACATAATTGTCTATCCCATTAAGGGTGGAGATTTGACTAAGGTATCAAAATGGGACTAGGACATCATCAGTCAATACACTGTCACAAAATGTGCCCATGGATTGTAAGACTCACACAAAATCACAGCAGTCAATTTCCCAGGTGGCCTGGAAATACGTGATTTAGGTCAGCATTTTTTCTATGTCCATTTTTGCCGCTTACTAGGGGATTAATTCTGCTATCCAAGTCTGAAACTTGGATAGAATTCAATGAGAGTGGTTTTTATTAGCTTTTGTTGATCCGTAGTTCTACCATTTGATTGATTTTTCTTCTGTTTTCCACTAACTGGCTACATGGAAGTGTATATGACTACCCTGCAAGAGCTTCTAAATAGCAAGTACAGTAGACAGTAGAACAATACCAATAGATAGAGATTGAGTCAGTGCCCTTTACTAGACCATTAACCAGAAAACCATCTTTTCAATCATAACAGTTCTCGAGTTTAGACTTCTTAACACTTGCATCAGTGAATTAGCAAGAATCGCATTTAATGAGTTAAGTTCATTGAATTCAATGTAGTTTCACTGATGTCTTTTTTGAGCTTCAAATCTTGTGTGACGAATCTATGTTGAATAGAATAAGGAGTGCTAGAAATTTTGTGTGTAAAATAGAATGCATCTGTTCATACATGATTAAGCTGAATTTGAGGGAGATAGTATACAAAATCATTAAATTCTTAGCCTTTTCTCATGAGTGACAAATGTCCGTTGTAAGACAAATTTCTTTACTACTGTTACTCCAGTCTAGCTAACTTTTACATTGTTGTGAATACTTTTTGTTTCAAAACTTAACTGTATGCTTCCTGTCTCAAGCTATGCAATCCACCACTAACATCTTTCCACACTATCAAGTTTTGTTCCATTTATCCGTTTAATTTTAGAATGTCCATTCTGAATGGTCCCTGACTAGGCAAGACACTGGTGGGTACCTCATCTGTACACACTGCGTGTTGTATGCTGTTATAATTATGCAATACTTTGTTACTACACAAGATGTGTTATAATTATGTATTGTTGCCTCAGTCTTACCCTGTTTTGTTAGTGTCGTGAAAGACAAAAGTTCCACAAGATCATCACTAAACATTTTTTTTTTTTTTTTTTTGTTAGGTCTTAGCAGTGATTTCACAGCCATCTATGCCTTTTGTTCACATTAAAGGAGGAGTGTTGCATGCATGGAAAATACTTTCCATGGTGTCTTTAAGCGTAATTAAGAGCTCAAAGAGGGTATGCTACAAGTAAGTGTGAATGGTAAAGATATGCAGATACAGATTGCATGATATAAGAATGAAGCGTGGTCAGGTGATAGAACAGTGAAATGTGTGAAAGTGTGCACATACAACAGCCAAAGATGACTGAATTGTAAAACAGTTCTCATACACTTGCAGAAACTGTCAGTTTTGGCTCTAAAATGGACACATTATATACATAAGAAAGTGTGAAAAAGTGCTGTGGTAACACAATTGCTGTTGAGTACTGACGAAAATAAGAAATATTAGCCAAAAAGGTATACTGACGATATTGCAATCTCTTGGAACCTATCCAATCATGGTTAATTTGTCATGTTTTATATCAAATACAAATTGGGCCATACAGCTGTAGCAGTATCCTTTGATCTTGAATTGTGAGAATGAATAACTTGCAGCCTGTTGGGAAATATAAACCCTTTTGCAAAGTCGGCTCCTAATGGACTCGCACATGGCAGGAGGTGGACTCGCACGCACACAGCAATCGGATGGGAGCCAGCTACTCTTGCAGCTCGTCGGTCACATGCTGTGTATGCAAGTCCATGGCTCTCTTTCTGTGTACGTGTGCTGAAATTATAGCAAGCTGCCTTTGCAAAAGGCTAGGAAATGTACTGCTACAGGGGCGGATCCAGGATTTCCGTAATGGGGAGGCGCCTTTACAAAATTAAAGGGGGCGCAAGAGCCCCCCCCCCCATTTTTTTTTCTTTTTATTTCTTTCGAAAGAGGGGGGCACACTAGCGCCCGGTGCGCCCCCCCTCTGGATCCGCCACTGTGCTAGGGCATGATAGATATCCACTAATTTTTATGTACGCAGCATCTAGAGATCAATGTCCATCATCATGCAACATTCTAACTACCCACTACTGAACCAGGAGGGCGCCATAAGAATAAAAGTCATTTACTCCAATCTAAATCATTTTACGCTATTGCTCTCAAAACACCAGTACTCCAAAACAACTTGTTATCCTGGCAAATTGTGTCAACAAGACAAGTTTCTTGGTAGACCCTTGTCATATTACTAATATATTGCTGGCATATTCCACATGGTGGAAGATGAATTCTCAGCCCTTCTGAGACCTATGTTTTTCCCTGGTTTTGCTAAACCTTCATATTTTTAAAATCTTATAATGTAATGTCACGTTCATCCTGAAAAGAGTGGAAATCGTGAGAGGGTGTGAGGGTTATCCCAACCATATATCAAAGCTGTACCGCATTTTCAGTTTATTTATTTATTTTTTGTTTTGTTTTAATCTCCAGAAATGCTGATACATGTAGAAGTATGTCTTCCACAAGGAAATGTATCAGGTAAACACTGTCTCAGTAGAAAATATTCACATTAGTGACTAAACTTGGTTGTTTTCTCTAATGGAAATAAATCAGCAGACCTCCCAACCATTCTGACTGAAATGATTTGGCTAAAAAAGGGGAAAAAAGAGCAGTTCCCATAGGATGTGTAGTAAAATTATCATAAAAAGACAAAGAGAATCCTATTGCAACAAGAGCCAGGAATGGTCAAAATTCAAATTCTTCCCTCCAAATTCAGAATGGTTGGGAGGTCTGTGTCGGGTAATGTTGCCTAAAATAACCAAACATTTCAGTTAAGGCTGACAATTCTGTTATAACCACCGATGACTATATTCTGGTCTGGTGTCAGTGGTGACAAATGCACAAAGAATATGCACAGTGTACCTACAAAGATAGAGGGGAGTGCCACATATTGTGTGGAATATAAAAGCTACATTATCCATATCTTTTACTGTGGAGGACTCTGCATGTGTATTCCAGACATGTCAATATACTTCCCTTTGTGATTTTTTTTTTTTTTTTTTTCAGTAAAACAGATTTGTATCAACCCACCATTGCTTTAGGCAGGCACACACAGGTATTCATTGAAGTATGATTGAGCACTCTTATTAGATATTTTGACTAATGCTTCATGAGGGCATTATTACACATGAATTCTCTCTGTGGTGAACATGTTCGATATCCACCCAAGAAAGACTACATGTGTGACAGAGTTGGATGAAGTTCATTCTTAAACTTCCATCCTTCAATTGAAATGTACAAAAGTTTCATCATATGAGGATTTTTGAATGAATCATTGCTCACTATTTACAGTTTTGGTTTGACTTTGGCTTGGATGTGCAGTTGTTGTTGTTTTTTTTTCATGTATGATATAAATGCTTTGAAAACAGATTGCACTTTGCTAAAATGAAACCATCTCCTACCTTCTGCATGTACAAGCAAACACACACACACACACACACACACACACACACACAGACATATCTATACATGCATGCACCTATATAGTGGACTCCTGTTATTTGGAAATGTAACCCAGTTGTGGATTGAGTAAATGCAGCTGGAATCTTAGCAGAACACATCGGTGAAGTATGAGAAAAGTCAGAATATATCCATTCAAAATTTATGAAATTTCAAAGTTTTTGTGTCACTAGCACTGGATGAGTGACTGCAGGACAACAATTTAAAGAAAATAAAAAGAGAATTTGTCATACTTCCAATTTTCTGCATAATACAAAAGCATGTGTCTTACATTGTACCTCTTAGAAAGCAGGGGGAATACCATTAACATATGTCTGCGACAGGCTGAGGGAATATGCACTTTTCATAAAGAATTAAATGTGGAATTATCTTTATATTATCTTTGTAAATGTTGTTATTCTGTGGTGATGTCACATACTGATGTGGTCTTCTTATCCAGTGATGGCAGCACTGAAACTTTAAAAATTCTTGAGTTGAAGGGATTATTTGATTTCAATAAAAATTAACTGTTATATTAATAATGATATAAATAATGATATAGACATTTAAAATGCGCAACATAACTACTCAAAGGTGCTTAAGGCGTTAAAAAATTAATGTTTATAACCAAATACACAATTACATAATATTGCAGTATTCACTCAATACACACATAGTTAGGTATTATTCCCTTTAAGTATATTATTACACTTCCACTGAGGAGAAAGAGAAGGTTAGATGCAGTTTGTGTTTATTCTATCAGTACTACGTATAATATATATTTTACAAGATGTATTGACTAGCTACATGGAACATGGCTTGCTCGACTTGAAATGACCACACTTAATCATCTAGTCTATTTGTGTACTTCACATACAGCAAATGACTGTAACACAATATTCCATTGAAAACACAGAGGACAAGAACACTAACCATCTTCTTTATCTTGCTTTTATACAACACCTAAAAAGAATGTAGCTATCCGATTGGTCGACTGCCCATCACGTGACATTTATTTAAAAGTTCCATCGCACGCTGTGGCTGTGACGTCACTAATTTCCATTGACTCCTGTGTCAAACTCACGATTGACTCGTAAGTTTTTGTTCCATCGCATGGCTCTGATGTCACAATAAACAAACATTTGATGCGCACACTCAACAATTACAAGCGCGTACTTTTGTAACTCATTTTCGTAAACAACTTCAACCAATCGGCTTTTCACATACGTACATATGTGACCGTTTGGCTACTCATTAGTCTTTCATGGAAAATGGCTGCCATTTCTGTACTAAATTCAAGAATCTGTGTGGACCACATCTGTTGACATTCGAGGTGTTGTATACAACAAATAGTGTCTAGTCTTTACTCGTGCAATGGAACAAGATTTTTCACTTGGTGAAAGATGAGGCACACTATTTAACTTGGCTTCGCCTTGTTGAATACAGTGCCTTGCCTGTATCTTTCACCTTGTGCGAAATCTTGTGTCATCGCACTTGTGACCATTTACTATTTGTATACTATTACATTTCTTCAAAAGCATACAGTGGGTGGCTCCTAATTGAGAAAAATACATTGCACTTCACCAAAAGTATCATATATGGGTGCGTTCTGAGTGCTCTCCTAAAACAAACTGAACCATACTGTACCTGCGCCAGAGGAGCGCTCAAATGCTGCTAAAGTGTACCATACCATACCGAACCAAACCAAGCAAAAAGTGGACCACTGCCCATGTGCCTTAACCCTAACTAGGCCGGGGGGGGGGGGGGCCTCCGAGGCCCCCCCCTCGACGTTCCGCGCGATGTATCGCAATCGCAAAAAGCTATCGCCGCGACGTTTCATGACTTTTTTCTTTCGAGTCTCCCGCATCTTTTGACACCAAATTTGCGACGCCCGGGCACGCGGTTCCGAAGTTACGCATAAATATGTACATGTATGTCAGACCAAAAATTGCTCAAAAATGTTAATTCGTGTACAATTTCAATGCAAACTGTGCTTACTGGCAAATTTCATAAAAGCATGATTATTTTGGTGTTTTATTGATTAAAATCAATGAATAACATATTTTCTTGTTTGGAGCGATGTCGCGGACAAATTTCATTGAAAAACAATGAAAAACATAAAGTCGAAAAAACAAAGGAATACATAAAAAATTCAAAAAAACAATAAAATACTTAAGAATTTTTTCTGATATCACAATTTTTTTTAATTACATTTGCTAAGGACACTAAAAAGAATATTTACATAAAAAATGTGCCTGTTTTGAGCTTTTTTTTGTGATTAATACCATATAGTCTGATTTTATGCATCACCATGCATAAATTAGCATAATTTAGCATAAATGATCATTTTTTAGAAAAATTAACTTCATGGTATTTTAGATTACATCATAGGCAATGTGTGTGCCAATTTTCGTCGCGATCGCGCGGTCGACGGCCGAGATCTGGAGGGGGGGCCTGGGAGGCCCCCCCCCGGCTCTATCAACTACCTAAATAGCCCGGCCTAGTTAGGGTTAAAAGGGTACCAAAAGCTCACCAGAAGTTGGCATGTGAAGAACGTGCACATACATCATAATGCAAAGAGTTCATTCTCCTTATTTGGGACATCTGTAAGTAGTTTTCAGCACGCCAGGTGAATGACCCTGTATCTACAAAATGTGTGATCTCCTCTAAAAATAACTTGTGAGGTACACTTTCTCCACAGAGGGCTCAAATACTCCTAATCTGGCACAGGTTCAGTTTGCCTTACTTCACTTCTGAACACTCAAACCCACCCTATGACATTAAAACTGACATAGATGTAAGAAATGTGAAATATGCCTGAGGGCTTGTCCAAGCCAATAACATAAAGATAACCATCTGCTAGAATTTCATCTATGTCACAAATCACATAACTGTACGTAATTTCTATTTTCCTACAAATTTCATTGTACTCTGTCTCTCTTTTGCAAGCCCATATCAATCTTCATAGAAAAAAGCATGTCCTTTGCAATTTGAAACTTCGCATCCAACTGCCCTACCATTGCCAAAACAGAAATAAAACTAATATTCAAAATTTCTGAAGCCTTGAATCTTAAGGCATCTTCAAGTCACTTGTACATTGTACTAAAGCAAAAAAGGATAGCAGGAAGACTTTGTATGATCAACTTTCACTGTCAATAAGTGAACTGTACCATTAAGCAAGAATGAACTTCCTTTTGACCGTTAGTGATGCCTGTTTAATACATGCATCATGCGACTGAAATTCTGTAAAGCAAGAAGTACTCGTGGAATGAAACTTTTGTGAATTGGAGCCAATGGCCTTTTTCACAGCTTGAAATTTTTGCATACCCTGGTATTGCTTAATGGCATCCAATGCATGAAAGTGTAGACAAGAACTGCTGTGCACATTTTAATGTTGTGAAACTTGGCTCTTGGTTTCTGGTTTTACAGTATGCCTTAAAAAAGCCTTAAAGGGCAGATCCACCTCATGTGTAGCTTGACTTCAAACGAATATAAAGCAGAATATCACACAAAATGGGTTTCATTCACATAGGACATAAGAGAGTACATAAGATTTTTAACACGTCATGTTAGCACAAAACAGCGATTTTTGTATTAAAAACAACAAGAATTACTAGCTCACAACATTACCCTTGGTTGAGCCAAGATCCAAATGGTTCTGAACAACATCATTGTTTTGTTAAAATGTGAAACCCCATTATTTTCCATGTCGTATTCAATTTTGATGAAGTTTCTATCATACTGTTTGGAATGTTTTCCTCTGGTAGAATTTATCAAAGTCAACTTAAACACGAAATAGAATTGCACCTTAAATGACAACCATCATGGTGATGGCAACACGGACTGGTTGGACACTATTTTATCTCACAGGCAACTGGATAAGCTGTGTACGGCAAAGAATACTATCACAAATATGTGCCTACTCAAAAATCAGCAGTTTGATTTGAAGGACAAGGAATTGAAAACATGTTAATAATTCATGTTGCTGCTTGCACTTAGTTCACAATTACTATACAAATATTTAAGAAATAACAACAGTATGTCCTGGCCATATCAGAGACATGCATGGAGTTCTGAACAGTCCTTACCTTGTTCAGCATAAAAATAAGATGACAAAAAAGAAAAAAGAACAGAAAAAGAAAAGATATAGTTTGTACGGGGGAAAAACAATGGTCGTAAATTTGGCATCATTTCACATCTTGAAGTTAAAAGAATAAAAACAAAAGCAAGAAACATAGTTGATATTCAGTGATCCCCTTTTGCCCACCCCTGCAAATACTGTACCCTCTTTCATGCAGCTCTACAGCATACCATAGGGCCTTGCTATTTCTTCCCTTTCTTGTTCTTTTTCTTCCCAGAACTCTGTGCCCCGCTCTGCTGATCCCCTCCGCCCTGTCTCTGTGTCCTCGACTTCAGCTTAGGTATCGTCTCCGCGACATGGAACATGATAGCTCTTCCTGATGAGAGAGAAAAGAAGAGTGATACAGCTTAGCATGAATTCACACCATATGAGGCACAAAGCCAAAACAAAACAAATTTGGGCATCAAAAGGTATGGAAGGGTAGTGATGTGGCTCAGAAAGCAACACATCTGCCTTACGATCAAATTGATCAGGTTCAATTCCCAGTGACTGTACCTGAGCAATGCTGTATGCAATCAAGCCTTTCCTTCCAGTCATAGGCACAAACTCCGTCCCTTTGATATAACGTTAACCCGTTGAGGATGGACTGATTTTGTTACAACACCCATTTCCCATAGACACTAGTTTGAGTACACTAGGGACTCGTTAAATGGACATCCCATTGGTGAGGACATAACTAACGCATATTAAAGATCACACTTCACTTCCTCACAAAGAGCAGGGTGCTGACCTGGCGAAGTGGTCCACTCACTGTACAGTGTATAAACATACCCACACCAGAAAATGGGTGAATAATACTTGCCCCACATGGTTCGCTCCAGATGACCAGCAATAGCCAAAAAGTGGTATCAACCAGGCACATTGTGCCATACAAAGAAAAAGGTGGCCACAGAAATTGTTTGTGCAATTTCCTGTGTAGGTGTCAAATTTGTTGATGCAGTCACTCTGAAGAATATCACACTTGTGCATTCCGTGCAAAGATGATTACACTGCTGCATAGCAGTTCAACCTATATGGACAGAAACTCCAAGTCTCCGACTTTTGGCAGATCTCCCACTTCGAGACCATTTTCTCAAAATCTCCTGCTCTCGCACTTTAGTTTAAATTTCTCCAGCTTTAGCTGTGTCTCTCACTTAAGATGTATTCTCTCAACCATAACAAAATAAGATGTATTTTCTACGGCTCAGAATTTAGCTCTCTCCCGTCCCCCAATGAACTTGTCATAATTATGTTTTCAAAGTTAAAGATAATAAAAAGTTTTGGTACCTCAAAAGTGTCCTTGAATTTCCTTGTCTTAGTTTGTGTTTCAGGTTAAAGTACCTTTCATATAACTAACACTGTGAGACTTACTCGCCCCAAAGTGCTCTCATGTCTTAGTAATCATGCAATTAACTGCGAACAGCAGCCCCATACGCATAGCGACCAGTAGTCCCATACGCATAGCGTAATCGGGCTTCGCATTGTAGCATTCAGGATCATGACAGATTTAGTATCGCAGGGTAAATGTCAACTTAAAATCCCAGAAATTCTTCAATTTGAAGACTTACCAATTAAGTTGAAGTATTGAAAACAGGCTTCGGGCAACGTTTGGTTCTGCCTATAGTCCCTTTCTGTTCGAATTGATGACTGAATGTGACTCGGTCGACAGGACCTCAGGAGAGCTACATACAGTACACTGAATACTACAGCCAGTGCATGCGAACACATTGCATGCACACAAATTTCAAATCCATGAACGGATAAGATGTTTGTGTGCGCATGCGCTGGCCATGGTATCCAGTGTATGTAGCTCTCCCAAGGTCCTCTCGACCGAGTCACATTCAGTCATCAATTCGAACAGAAAGGGACTATTGGCAGAACCAAACGTTGTTCGAAGCCTGTTTTCAATACTTCAACTTAATTGGTAAGTCTTCAAATCGAAGAAATTTTTGGATTTTAAGTTGACATTTACCCGCGATACTAATTCTGTCACGATCCTGAATGCTACAATGCGAAGCCCCATTACGCTATGCGTATGGGGCTGCTGGTCGCAGTTAGCTATGCGTACAATGGGCTGCACGCTGCTGGTCGCAGTCAGTGGTTTCGTACAATATTTATCGACGCTGTACAGCGTCGGCTCTGGTACGAAACCATTATTGCATGATTACTAAGACATGAGAGCACTTTGGGGCGAGTAATTCTCACAGACAACGTACTTTAACCTGAAACACAAACCAAGACAAGGAAATTCAGGGAAGCTATTGAGGTACCAAAATTTTTATTATCTTTAACCCTAAAGGGGCCGGGCTTTTTTGGCTATGCTCAGGCCGGGGGGGGAGGGATGGGATGGATTCCGCCCCCCCCCCCCCCCCCTGAGATCTCGGCCATCGGTGGCGCGATCGCGATGAAATTTTGCATGCGTGAGACCTGCGTCATAATCTACAAGATTGTGTCATAAAATTTTTTGAAACAATCAATTTCTAATCTTAATTAATTAATTATGCAAATTAAGCTCAAGATCATATTTTAGCCTAATTAAAAGCATTGAGAGTCTAATTTTTGGTCCTTGGGACGAGGCCTTCTCGCGTAACAGAATTATAGCGCGAAACGTCGAGGGGGGGGGGGCAGACACCTGCCCGAATATTCTCGGACTCGTCTTCAACAGTTTAATACACTGTATTGCAGTTTCATTTACAGCAAATTGGTGTAGGCCTAGAGCAATATCCACTATAACACAACTCGTCTGCTGCAACATACTTGGCAACCACAACATTAGCTAAATAAATGATTGAGATCTTGGGGGCAATATTATGTATCAGGAGAGATCTGAACTGCCTACGGTGAAACACTGCCTAGAAAATGGAAATAATATACCGTCAGTAGTCATTTCGAGGTGACATCACTCGACAGACACTTAAATACAATGTAATTTCATTTAATTGAAACCCCTGTAAGTTGTGGACTAATCACAAATTGTAATGTCTATGACGCAGCATGAAATACAGCATCATTTAAACAAGTGCAGTGTCTAAAGCTTAGCACATAACATCGCTTGTCATTAATTTCAGACTCACGTGACTGGAACTGCTCAGACAGAAAGGAGCCTTCCTTGTCCTTCATCTGAACTCGTATTCGTCCTTTGAAAGTAGGGTCACGGTTTTGATCTCTCGGATACATTTTTGTATTCTGTCAATGAGAGAGAAAGAGGAAGGAACAAAAGTGTTAAAACCAATGTATGCTAATGACCAGTTCCTGACAGTTCTACGTAAAAGGTTACACAACACGCCAGGCATTGTAGGTCAGATATTACGGCAACACGTTAACGTCACACAGGGATACAGCACTGTATGCTCAGTAATGCATTAAGTACAAAAACTAGATATCCATACTTGATCATTTACACAAATATTGAATTTACTAATGAAATGGAGAGGCAAACCAATTACGTACATAACATTATACCTTATTTCACACTTTAGAAACAAATGTGATTATCATTGCCAAGATACCAATTTGTGCATTGGGTTAGAATTCAGTTGCTTGCTAAGTACTGTTTCAATGTAACATATTTGCATATATTCACTTTTTTCTGTTGTTTTCCAGCACTAAGTTTTGATGAGTTTTGATGATGAAATATTTCATAGCATTTTCCCAACCAAAAGCAAAAGTCACTTTCTCCTTTGATGCAGATCAATACAAACATGACATTAGGTTCTTGAACCTTGACGCGATAATCCCTGAAGCAGCTCTTTTTAAACTATACTTGGATGGCATGTTCTGTGACAGTAAGTGATGGTGATGTTAATGATAGCATTTCTATTAACTCGTTGAGGATGAGTCCCGAGTATACTCTATAGAAAATGCATGTTGTTGTAAAATCAGCCAGTCCTCAACGGATTAATAATAAAAGCTATAATGTGTACAAAAAATTCTGCTGTAAAATTTACAGCACCATGGAACCTAGCAGAAGTTCCGACCCTCTAATGACAGGAGAAGTAACCTACTTTTGTGTCTAGGTAATCAGTATTTCTGCTTTATCATTTACTATGAAATTTCAGAATAAGACTGGCATCCTTACTGGCAAGCTCATGAGTTTGCTATGACAAACGTGCACTCCATTTGAAGAACGTTGTTAACCCGTTGAGGACGAGTCCCGAGTATACTCGGGCAAGTGTCTATGGGAAATGCGTGTTGTAGCAAAATCAATTCGTCCTCAACGGGTTAACATCAGTTGAAATGTGCTGCCATTGTCTCATGGACATGGGCTGAAAATTGAGTCCCTCCTCTGTACATGACTTTATACACTAAGTTATAAGGTACACTAGTAAACATTGCCTCACACATCAGATTCTATTGCTGATGTGCTGAAGATTGGTGCTTATAAATTCACCTGAAATTCTGACAATAAATGCTGATATTTGAGTGTCTGGACATTGTAAAATCAACTCACACACATGTAGCAGCGAGTACAGTCATAAATCAATCCCATCCATTATTCTCCCAAAAGTCCCCAGATATAATTGGTCTACGGCTGAATACTCACTACCATCTGCACTCTCATGGCCGCGTTTAAAAATTATACAATTGTACATGATAAACCTGCTGTGCCTTTTCCAATACAAGTGTATTCTGTGCCATGAAGTTCAGACCTGGCCAGTGGAAACTTTTTCCAGCCGTCTCTTCAGACTGAACCATGCACTAATTTACTATGGAAGAAGGCTCCACTTATTCCTGTTAGTTTAGAACTATTAATGCACGATCAATGCGAATCTTCACAAACGACCTGTACCTTAGATGCAGAAAAACATCTGTTGATGTAAGAAGAAACTAACAGACTGGCTGGCAAGAAGAACAGGAGAGAAAGAGAGAGAGAGGGCAAGAGCTAAGCATCTTGGTAGTATGAAAGATGGATAACACACAGGAAGCCATGAATGGACCATCAACTTACTTCCACTGCAACTGGCAAGCCGAGGGAGTTACACACATCTCTAATTTCTGTGATGGTGGGATTTTCGACACCTCTATCTTTAGGAATCTTCCGTCCTTCTGCAACTGTCTTCTTGCTGTTTATATAGGCTGGGTATATGCAGATCCAACTGGATAAAAACAGAAAGGGAGAATTGTCCTCACTGCAAAATTGTGCATTATGGTTTGTGTCAATATCAACAGTATAAGAGTATACAAAATCTGTCATCATGCTCCCAAACCATTTCAGGAATCGCTCATCTTGATATTACTGTCAATGGGAAACCATGTCTACAATGTAATGTAAATCTGGTCACATAGAGAACCCTGTGTACAGAATCCTCACTTCTACAGAAATCTTCACCCATTCCTTCCAGGAACCTGGTATACCATTTACGAAAATGAATTGCATTTGTGGTCTTATTTCACGCATGATGTAGCATCACATTGAGTTGGAAAATTATTTCACTACAAAAAATTGATTAGAGTTTATGCTATCAATATCTGTGGTTTTTCCTATTTACTCAGAATTGTAGACGAATTTTTGCATAATTTACCTTTTCCAACTTACAAACTATGCTTGTTTTGACTTTTGCTGACCCTCGTTTGGGTGTCCTTATGGTTATATAGTAAATAACAAAAGATATTGCAAGCCCAGTGCACACTCTAAACATATCTCACGTCTGATCAATATTTTGCATTGTTCAATGGCACAGTATGCAGTTGACCATGGAAAGGAAATACAGACGGTACCGCTTGACTGCTTTCACACAGGCAGATTACTGACCTGTCTGTTCTTTGTCTACCGGCAAAAAGGATTTTGTCTGGACGAGGCACTGAAGGTTCTCGTAGAATTGCAAAAGAAACAGGTTTAACAATCAACGTTAATAACATTTTAGTGATTTTATAGCTTCATTCTTGCCTTCTATTTGAGATTACTGGCAGCCGAGGAAGACCAAGAGATCATGCAGCTAAGATATTTTGAAGTGGACATATTGATAAACAATGCCTTTAAAATTGAATATAAACTAGATATATCGCTACAGCTACTGATATGCCTCCGCCATAATGCATGGTTCTCCTAATAGGTCTATAGTACAATGTCTTGACAATGTGTGATGACAGTTTCACACAACTGGCAAAATATTAAAATGACAGGTTTGACACAAATGTGCTGAATGTTCACTTTCTAGAACTAGGTTCAATTGGATGAATGATTAAAATGTCAGAATGCAGGTATTTGGGGAACTGATGATTTTTACTTGACTTTTGACTCTTTTATAAGTTTATGCATTGAGTAATTTTCAAGGTAGGACCTATTGAGAAAAAGTTTAATTCCAGTATCAAATGGGAAAATAGCATTATCCAAACCTGGTCTTTGACCTTTGACCTCACAGTTCCACAGAAAATCACTGTTAGGTAGAACATGCATAATATGTAAGTTTCATGATGATACCTTGAGTTTAATACTTTCGAGATATGGAGGAAAAAGTGCAATTTAGCACTTTCACTTGACCTTTGACCTTTTGACCTTTGGGCAAGAAACTTCCCCAAAAATATATATTGGGTAATACATGCCATACATCAAGTTTAAAAGAAAAAAAAACCTTCAGGCATATTGCATTTTAAGGAAAGTAGTGATATTTTGAGGAGTTGACCTTGAACTTTGACCCCCCCTGACCTTTGACCCATGACCCCCAACTTCCCTAGATAATCACTGCCCATCAGTACAAGCATATACAATATGTATACTAAGTTCCATGAAGATACCTTGAACCATTTGCGAGATATGGAGAAAAACATGAAATTTCAATTTTTTTTTACAAAATAACCTGTGACCTTTGACCCTGTGACCCTAAAATCCACACAAAGTATTATCCCCCAAGGATATACCCCTGTACCCTCATACCAAGTTTGATGTAAAACCACCACACGGTTCTTGAGATATCGACAAAAACAAAACAGTGACGTACGGACGTACAGACGGACGGACGACCCGAAAACATAATGCCTCCGGCCACTTCGTTGCGGAGGCATAAAAAATAACAAAAGTGGAATGACATACCTGTTGTAAGCTAAAATAATCCTTTTCCAAAAGAACCAAACTGACTTGAATACAGATCATGAAAGTGTCATCATGCATGCTAAAATATCTAGTTTTACCATGTTTTCTGCAGGTGAGTAGCAATGAATCACTCTCGGTAGAGAGGGGGGGGGGGGGGGGGACAGTGAGCATAGGAGTAGGACTCTTAGGAGTAAGACCAGAATACTACTAGTCTTATACAAATGTACTTCCTAGCTAGATTCTAATTAGAATTGTCTCAGTCTACAGTATGGTTGGGTATCTAATACACCGACACCCTAACTTTTTTTCTATCAACAGAAACTTAAAATATCTCACAATTTACCTGAATTTTTACTCACATGTAAAGAAAATACTCTGAATTCACAAGCGCCTATTAAAAATGTAATTTGAGGTACATGCTCTAGGTGCTCTGAACACGTTGGTGTTATTTTGACACACTCAGACTCAGTTGTGCAGTAATTTTCAAACCGAAACCCCTACTCTCTTTTGACAATGGTGTCAATACATGTGAAGTGCATGTTATGCTTTTCTTACATACATTCATGATCTATGGTATCACTGTTTTGACCTTGTTACTGTTTATTATCATTTTTTTCAGTAATATTTTGATATCATAGTACCAATATACATTGTATTTAAGTCCCCAGTGTCCGCACTGATGTGAAGAGTAAAAAAAAAAAAAAAAAAAAAAAAAAAAAAAAAAAAAAAAAAAAACACTGCGCGTACATGTAATCTCATGCACGCATATTCGTTCTTTTCTCGCAATGCGATAATAGAGGGGTATGGCTACGGGGTGTCAGTTTCAATGTACAATGTCGATGTGACGGACACCTACAGTACCATGGCATGCATACTAATAGAGATCTACTAGACCTAACGTTAGACCTATATTTCTAGTTCAAAACATCAGCCTGCTACATTTTGGGCGCTGAAGTAAAGACAAAGTACGTTTAAGGCATCAATGCTGACTTGTCTAAGGGTTTGTCTGGCTCCCGAGGACTTACATATGTGTAACTTGTCACTGTAACGTCACGTACACTGTCCACAGACCAGTACAATGTGATACCATACCTCTCTCTCTCTCCATCTCAAAAGTCTCACTCTCAGATCTCTCTTAATTGCGCTGTTTTCCGCTTCTACTGTAATTCTGTGCACCATACATGTAAATAAGCCTGTGGGACTATTATGAGAACGCAGACGGAGTAAAATTACGTTCACGGTTAAAATAACAACAAAAGTAACCAAACAAAGCCTATCTCTTCGTCAGATGTATGCGATGATCAATAAAAAGTTAGTTTTACCGGTTTTTATCCTCCGGAGAAGACGTTAAGTGTGCCATATTGAAGTTGGTGTCTAGACGGTAAGGTGGTAGGCCCTACTGTAATTTACACGCTCTTTGGTGTGAATCGTATAAGTAGGTCTTGAGTAGTGAGTGTAGTACACGTACACGTGTAAGAATCTGTCAATAGGTAGTGTAGAAGTACTTGGATCAATGCCAATTTGAAGAAGACGCAAACACGATAGATAATGACAATTACAATGTTGTTTTTACAATCGTGGGTTGATCAAGAGCAGCGTTGAATCTGTTGCATATTAGCAGTTTTCATTATGCCAAATTTCGAATGATTCCTATGTGTGTGTGTGTGTGAGGGGGGTACGTGTTTTATAATACTAAGAAGTATTTCACTTTCAAAAGACTGCTCGATTCATACAGCATGTTCGATATTGACATGAAAGACACCCCATATAGCCTATAATAGGCCCTATGTGTTTTCCATCAAGCAAAATGATTGAAAAGCAATTCCCTAACCACTCGCACTTTTTGTTTTAATTGTCATGAAATTTAACGTTTGTGGTTTAGTTTGTTGCTACTGTGATTTGTTTGTTTGTTTGTTTGTTTTCTGTGTAGCCGATATAGATACACACAAAATATCCTTATACACCATTTCCGAAACATGTGAAGGAAATGTTTGCAATAGAGGGTGCGGCCGATTCCGATCTATCTTGGTATATAGGCCTATATCTACACACGAAGAGCATTATCTTTTCTCCGTGGTGACATACGTGAGAAGAGTACATTAGTAGATGAGAAAAACACAAACACAGGAAACCAAGTTATTCGTAACAATAAAAAATAGTTTGCAAGTTATCGAGAGATTTCATGTGACTTTGTTTCCTTGGTATACCGAACTCTAACTCACCCACCGAATGACGTCACAACGTTTGCAGACATTTGTATGAATACAAGTGTGGGGGTTACGTGATCAAATTACGGTAAAAATCACGAGTGAAATATAATGAATGCGTAGAAGTAGTGTTTCACCTCTGATACGATGTTATACGTTCTAGATAAAAACGCTGCGGGTACTGAGAAAACACGCGCGGAGATGGTAAAGCAGAATAGTGATAGGCCTATTCACACAAATATATCACCCGCCGCTACTATAAATATTTTATACTCTACTGCGCTGTGATGTAACAGAGCTCCTAAAATGATTAAACACACAAAAAATGAATAAGAAATTAATCAAAAGCTCCTGAAAAAAAAGGTACATTTTCAACAAAGATTTGAAGACAGCAAGTGATGGAGCCTCCCTCATTTTCTCAATTTATTCCAAAGTTTTGGAGCAGCACATCTGAAGGTACAATCCCCCAATGAAGTTGCTTTATATGCGACTTATCCTGTGTACTTCGTAAATTTTTATGCGAATATTGACATGATTTTCATGATATTATTTCTGATAAATAACCAGGCTCTTGGCCATTCAGTACTTTGTAAGTCTAGCAAAATCTTTAATGCAATCCTCTGCCTTACACGCTACAATGTAACTTCATCGAAACGGGTGTAATACGTGAAAATTTTGACGAACTGGACACAAGTGTCGCACATGCATTCTGAACACGCTGAAGCTTGGTTATCTGTGAATCTGGCAAGCCAAACAATAACCTATTATAATAATCAAGCCTAGTGCTAATGAATGTATGAACGAGGTTTGCGTGGCAAGCGCACAAAATAATGCATGATTCTCCAGCCACGATTTCGAAAATGCTTACGGATTAGAATCATGCCAGAAAGCTATTACATGACGAGTCTCACTCATGAACATCCGGAGTTTTAGTTGGTAAAATACAGCCGTTAGATTATGAAAAGAGTCATGCAGCCTTCATGTTCTCTGAAGTACTAGTACTGCATAACAATGACTGGCATCATGTCAAAACATCAGTAAAATAAGCATGAGAGTAGAAACTACTCTGTAATATACGGTGGAAATCGTTGATATAACGCATAATGTAGTTATAGTTGCCACGTCTGTACATGCGAATCGTGGTGTTAGTCTCACTCACAACCGAATGTTTTATTGTTATGACACCTGCATATTGTTTATTGTTATGACATCTGCATATTCCTGACAAAAGGAAGAAATTCCAACTTCCTTTAACTCCTGTCCACGTATCAGTATCGATGCACGCTCAAGGACCGTACTCTGTTTTCATGAGTCACCTCTAAAATGTTTTTTTTTTTTTTTATTTGACCTGTTGCATTTGCACGGCTCATCTTTTGTTCGCTTGAATGCGTCTAAACTGTAAGATTTCATTTTCTCAAAGCATAGCTCATTTAGCGGCAGCAGATTATGGGAGGTCAAAATGTGACAAGTCCTGTAAAACGAGGAATTTTCGCGTGCATTTTAATTTCACGAATTTCGCGAGCGCCAAGATTCGCGAAATTAAAATGCACGCGAAAGTTCTTGTCTACAATATATGCATTGAATGCCAGTGGCAGTTGGCGAAAATTTCATGCAGCAAAAAAGGCCGTCGGCTCCAATTCGCGAAAAAAATCATGCCGCGAATATTATCATGTTTTACAGTATGTGTTGATGTAGGTCAGAAAGGGAGTTTGAGAACTGATGAAATGGAAATTGGAATATTTACAATGAGCGACTTCCATGTTTTTAGAATGAAGTGCATGTCATTAATATTGTAAATCCACTTGAATACGCACACGCATTCATATCCACCCCACCCACGTGCACTCCAACACACTCACAATAAGTTGAGTTTAAAATATATAAAAAAAAAAAATCGGACACATTGAAATTAATGTACGTCATTACTACAGTGTTTCGCCTATACGGTCTATCGGACGTTCGGTCTACAGGGCTGTAACCACAGAAAAACCTCTTAATTGGATAGATCAGCTAGCACATCTGTGCTTATTCCTCCCTTGATCGAAATCAGAAAATGAAAAGCATGGGGGGGGGGGAGGTGTGATTATTTCATTTTTCAGTTTGATTTAATTTCTACAATTTGTCGATGAAAATCATTTATGACCTAATAACACAAAACATGTAGATTTTGAGCAAAAATCTACATAATGAACTAGCAGCTAGTGTGTAATAATCAGCGTGTTTGAGCAAATAAAATGAAATCAAAGAAGTCAACGATACACTGTTTTTTAGTTTTAGAGTGGTGAAGGATTGACTAAAGGAAGTGCAAAGTTATACATTTAAATATTACTCGATATCAGTGACAATATCTTAGTATGATGTGCGCATTGCTTTCGTTCGCAAGTTCTATACAAAATAATCACATCCTGGAACTGTGGAATCCTTTCAGAACAAAACTGAAGCACGAACTAGTGCTTGTTTTCTTCTCCAACCCCTGCCATTTCCCGTATGATTTCTTATTGGAGCCTATGAAATCATACATGAGACCATATTTCGTCAGGCTGAAGACTGACATTATTGACACCTATAATACCCTAACCCCCTCACCCGTCCTGCTTGGTGCAAAGCGGGGACAGTCCCGATCAAGTTGAATGAACTCTTGGGGTGCGTGAGGATTAGCCAGGGGTGTCACCTGCTTTTTTTTCAAGGGGGGGGGGGGGGGGGGTGTGCGTTTTGACACTAAATGTAACCTGCGAGATTTTTTTTTTTTTTAATTTATTTATTGGCTCCTGTATCATCATGTACATTTACATTATACACTGTTTGTTCCTCAGGTTAATACTGAGTACAAAAAAAAAAAATAGCTTTTCTTATTATGGTCCAATCAGGGAGGTGGAAACACTCTTCCACCTCCCTGCTTTCACTAAGCAGCCTGTGCTTGCTGAAGAACAGCGTTAAAAGAGCAAGTAAGAAGGTTATTTGCAGAAAAGGAGAACAAAACACTCACCCCTTGTTTCCTTCACAATCATAACATGCAATTTTCTCTTCTTTGAACATAATATTATTGATACAGTACTTTGC
Source organism: Diadema setosum (assembly GCA_033980235.1). Classification (NCBI taxonomy): domain Eukaryota; kingdom Metazoa; phylum Echinodermata; class Echinoidea; order Diadematoida; family Diadematidae; genus Diadema; species Diadema setosum. The sequence continues at coordinate 2,643,425 of CM067067.1, read as the reverse complement.
TTTCTTTTGTCCTCTCACGTTCACTTTTGCTGCTGAATGGACCATTTCTCTTTTACATTCCATGCTTATTTTTCATGGCTTTTTGTTTTGCTTTGTATCTCGATTTGTTCTGCTTTGTACACTGTGTTTCGCACGCCACCCGGATATCCAGGAATTTTTAAGGTATGTATACTCTGACGTTGGTGAAAGGGGAAACACCTATAGTATCGCTTATCAGCAGTTTCACCATAATTCAGTGGATTTAGAAATGCTCTATATTCGTCCTCTGAGAACTATAAACATATTCTGCCCTTCTGGGTCATTGTTATCATCATACTGAAATATATAGATTTCAAATAAACCAAGCACATGACAGGTTCGTATTCAAAAGTGTAAGAGTGTGCGTGAGTGTGCGTGTGTGTGTGTGTGTGTGTGTGTGTGTGTGTGTGTGCGTGTATTGTCTTTACTGCCTTAAAAGGGCGGGGGTGGGGTGGGGTGGGACGGGTTGCGGATCGTAAACATGGACCTACAACTTGTTGTAAGTCCATGATTTAGCCATGCGATCATCCAAGTTCGAGTTATTTGAATGATCACCGAGATCATCATTCAAAAATGTACTAGTGCATTCAACTTAAAGGGGATGGCTAGTAACTGATCAGTGGGATTCAGTGGGAATGCTGGGGGATGATTGTTCCAATCCTTGTGGGATTCATTTAAAAGAATGGTACAGTATTGGTGGAGACAAAAATTGGCCTTTAACTTTCTGCGAGATACCAAGAAAACACTTACGAAATAGTACAGAGCATACCATTTTAAGAGGAATTCAAAGTTTATTTGATGAAAATCGGATTTGGAATGACTGAAACATCCAAAAACAAAGTAAAACAAAGCGATCGTAATAAGGTGTGGGTCCCACACTTATTAGAGTCGCTCTGTTTGGGATATCTCAGCCATTTCAAAACCAATTTTCATCAAATAAACATTGAATTCCTGATGGAATTACATGCTCTTTCATATTTTATAAGAGGTTTCTCATTATCTCACCAAAAAAATGTTTAAAACCTGAAACATGGTCTCAACCAAAACTATACCATCCCCTTAAGAGTACATTTAATTTATATATATTGTTGTGTGAAAATCATTTGCTTCAGAATGGTCTCATATTCAAGTACTTTGCAGTTTAATGTTTCCAGGCATGCTAACTTTCATCGGAGGTGACTAAAGTAAAAGTAAAACATACGTGGAACGAGTATACATGGCATACATAACTGGTAGTCCACCAATTATTGTTTCAGTATATTAGGAATGGCGATGTGAAGTAATCATTGTAAGTCCATGTTACTATTTCCAAATACGATTGTAGCTTGAAGTTACGAGAGACAGCGCCACCTAGTGGCTGAAATCAAAATCATTTTTGCACAAACATGATTGTACAAACATTCCCTTATGGAAAGAACACAGTTTTACCACACTATGTAACACAGTGTGCAACACAGTGTGGCACACAGTGTCGAACACATGTGTTTAATATGTGTTTAATATGTGATTTTGGGACATGTGGTAACACTGTGTATTTACCACAGTGTGAAACACAGCGTCACCACACTGTGCAACATAGCATTACCACATGGTCCAAAACACATATTAAAAACACTGTGAATTAAACCACAGTGTCACACACTATGACCACAGGGTTATAACCACATAGTCCATTACACTGTGGTAGTCACCACATAATCCACCACACTATGGTATTCACCACATAGTCTGCCACACTATGGTAGTCACCACATAGTCCTCCACACTACGGTATTCACCACATAGTCTACCACACTGTGGCAGTCACCACATAGTCCACCATAGTACAATGCGGTAGTCACCACATAGTCATCAAATATATCAAATATCATAGAGTCATCAGGTGTATCAATATTTGTAATACATGAAGGCACGGTTACTGAGTAGATAACACTGTTATTGAATATGAAATTACCTTTTCATAACAAAATTTATGACATTGGTATAACATAACATTATTAGACAATAGTTCAAAGGAAATCCCATCACAAATACTTCGAATTTAGAAGTATTTTATAAATTTTCTCAAATTTAGGTTGCTTTTTATAAATATTCATGAGCTATGCAAAGTCTGTACCACAGGAATACCACAGGAATACCACAGAAATACCACAGTGTTACCACAGGAATACCACAGTGTCACCACAGGAATACCACAGAAATACCGCATGAAGTATCACATTCTGTACCTCAGCACTCCCACTTGATCGGTAATACTGTAGGAGTATAGGACAGTTTAAGTACTGCTTAAATCAATTGTCATGATTCGCACCATAACTCACCTATTAATGAGATTCTAGAATATGCGTTTTGTTTTGTTTTTTGCTTTGATTATATTCCAGTTAGTACTACTGTGTGGTACTGCTGTGTGGTATTGTCCTGTGATAGTCATGTGGTATAGCATGTCACGAAAAAAACAACAACACAAGAATATCCTGTGACATTTTTCTGTAATTAAAGTGTACAAGAAAGCAGTTGTAAACACAGTTTGTATCCATACTACTGAATATTCTCGGCACACTACCAGAATAAATTATTATGTACAAGTAACAGGCAATGAAGTGACATTTGTACATGATTTTGTGGTTTCGGAAGATGATAGCGATGCCTTTGCTGTCATTAAGTATGTAGAGCATGATGGCCCATTTGTAAAGAATAGAGACAGGGAGAGCCATGCTGATGCTGTACACATCAGAGTAGTGAAACGTGTGACCAAAAGATTATATGCAATACCTCCTGGTGAAAACTTGAAAGCATGTGAATTATGAGAGAAACAGGGAAGTTATAACATGTCACTTTTTGTTCTCTTTCCACAAATACAGATACTCCTAGTGTTATATCATTTCTAGTGTTTGATGTTATGCATCCGTAAACAGTATTAACACAACACTAAGTGCATGATTTATTCATCTGAAGGTTGGATAAATGATATGTATAGGTCATATTCTCACATTAAATGAATCTGTTGTTCCATGCCAGTATTTGAAATTTGAAAGGTTTCAACTGAAATTAGGAAAATGAATAAGTATATAACATTTGCAACTACCGTGTACTTAAAGGGTGTTGTATATTGTCCAGCTTTAAGTTATTGGTTTATTACTTTATTGGATAATCAGACCAGTTAAAAGTGGCTTTACAAACTTGATAAAAATCTCTGGGGAGTACATGTAGTGATGAGGTATATTCTTTTAATTTGATACATACATGTACATCTATTAATAAACTACAATATTTGAATCCTTTCACCAAACTGGTAAAATGCTTCCTCCCCCCCCCCCCCCCAACAAAACCAGACTCTAATAGCCTGGTTTTACAAGGATTAACATGCCATGTGGTAGTACAAGATCTGAAATCCCCTACTGACAATACTAAAGCAAAGTTCAATATACACCACAATGCGGTAAACATGAGTCATTGTGTGTCAAAGTACTAGATGTTTAAAAAAATAGAGCTTTTGATTGTGAATAACTGAAAACCCAAGAAAATATAACTTTCCACAAATTTACACATTAGGTAGCTAATACAGGCATACAATTTTGTTGTATGCTGTTCCCTGCAATATTTTGAAACAGTACACAACAAAATTGTGCGTTATTTAGCGGCTACCTTCTGTGTAAATTTGAGGAAAGTTAATATTCATTATCTTTTAGTTATTCAAAATAAAAAATGTAGTGTTTCTTCCTTAACATCTGGTATGTGGATATTATAGTATTAAATCAATGATATGAAATCCCACTGTGTAACAACATTATGGACACAGGAGTACACATAAACCACACTGTGTGTTCAGTATGCCAAGTATGTGGAGATGATGCAGGTGAATAATCTGAAACCCACAAAGTGACAACACCGAGCACAGGGTTTACACATAGTTCAATATATACCACACTGTGGTAAGCACAAGTCACAGTGTCCGTTATGCCAAGTCGGTGTGGATTATGTGGTAAATAAATGATCTGAAATCCCACAGTGTGACAATACTATCAACAGAGGGTTTACACATAGTTCAAAATATACCACACTGTGTCAAACATGATTCACAGTGTGTTCAGTATGTGATCTATGTGGGGATTATGTGGTAAAACACTTAAACTGAAATACCAGACTGTGGTAGCATTATGAACACAGGGTTTACACATAGTTCGATATATACCACACTGTGGTACATGTGTGTCACTCTGTGCTCAGTATGCCAATAATGTGGTACACTATGTGGTCTCAAATCTCACACCGTGACAACGCTGTGACCACATGGTTAGCACATTGTTTACACATAGTCAACTATGTGAACACACTGTCGTAACACAATACCACACTGTGGTATATGTGTGCCACTCTGTGATCAATATGCCAATTATGTGGTACACTATGTGATCTCAAATACCACACTGTGACAACACTGTGACCACATGGTTAACACATTGTTTACACATAGTCAACTATGTGAACACACTGTGGTAACACTGTGTTTGTTCCATAAGGGTTTAAAAGGTACAAAAGTAAAAATATCATAGGGTTTAGATTGTTTTACCTCAATATGAACACTGGAAACTAATACAATTGCACCAAGACAAATTAAAAAAAAAAAGTGTCCACTTATCGTTCCCATGTGATCTTCCTCCCTTAATTTCATTTCCGAACGAGTATACGTCATGGCGTCCTGGATTACAGAACACAACGAATACAACAATGTGGTTTTTAAATCAGGCCAAATGGAATCGACTTCTCCAGTGAAACTGATCGTTGGAGACTTGACGTCAGAAGTGAGATTTTACATCGAATTTAATATTTTCAACCTGCAGAGGATGTCACGAGCAGCACGTGAGTTGCTGTGGCTTGGCTGTCAGTTTGAGGCCTACTGAAAATTGTTGAATTCCCAACAAGCCCGATGTTGCAGGTTATGGTAAGATTTAGGTCTGCTATTGATAAAGTTTCCGTCATTATAGTATTGAAGATATTACTAATGGAAATATGTGAGTAACTGGAGTTGTAAAGCTTGTTCGTAAACAGTATGTAGGTAGTAATATAAAGCGCATTGCATAGCATTCTTATCACGTGCTCTTAGCCGTGCCGTTAGAAACGACCTATCATGCAACGTGCTAATTCTCTTTGCCACTGTTGTATAGCTTAATGATCTAAGAGCCCGAAAACCTACACAGAAACTTCAATGTGCAACGAGTAGGCGACGTTAGGAAACCAAAAGAAAAAAAAAATCGCCCATGCCCCGTTCAGAACGAAAAGGCAATTCGCATGTGACTTGGTGACTTGTGAAAATAGTGTTTGCGAGAAGAAAAGTACGCTACTTGTTTCGCACGAAAAAGTGAAAAGGCGCATAACGAAAGTCACCAAGGCACCTTGTTGAGGACCAGAAGGCTAGTTTTGTTCAAACTCGTCAATGTACCAAGGCGCCCAGGCGAGTGTCGAGAAGTCGCCCTCTGTAGTCGTCTCGTCCTAAAGCGCATAAAATTTGTTATGAAGTAGGTGTCTCCAGTAAGGTTAAAAAAGACACCCGATCTCGTCGCACGTAACCACTTTAAGTACTCTTTCAATCGTCCTTTTGAAAGCATGCACTTCAACTCATCATCAACTTGCATTGCCTTGGTCGTATGATTATTTGTATAGGTTATTTTATTTATTATACTTGCAATGGTAGTTGTTCATCATAATTGTTTGTAAAGCAGCCCTATATGCCGTCGTTAAAAGAAAAATTCAATTATTATTATCATTATTATTATTATTATTATTATCATTATTATCATTATTATTATTATTATTATTATTATTATTATTATTATCATTATTATTATTATTATCATTGTTGTTGTTGTTGTTACCGTTCTTATTAGCGCGTAATACCTTTGGCAAGGTCTCTATTCGCTTAAGAGGAAAAAAACAAGATAAACAGGAAAAGGTAATTACAGAAACAATGAAATGCTGAACAAATCATCATCTACAATCACTATGTTACTTTCTGAACAGATAAGTTTTTCAAAAATGCAGTGGAGAGTTAGTCTGAAAAGAAGGAGTAAAATTTTTAGCACAATAATGAAAATTTCATCAACTTCGGAGGAAAAAGAAGAAGGTTTTTGCTTTTTGAAGTTCCACCAATTTTCAGGAAACCTTTCTTAAACAGCCAATATGCGTGATCAAAATAGTGAAGCGATTTTGTCATCCCCTCACATCTTGCCACATGGTTTGTGCATAAAATTTGGGAAATTTCCAAATATTCATGTAAAAAAATGTCTCAGTCTCAAATTCTGATATGTGTAATTGATCCTTATTCTGAAGTTATTCAACCAGAAATAACACCATGTTTTACACTTCAACAATAAAAACATGGACTTGTCCTATTCTTTTTTTTTTGTACACGATTAATGGAAAGTTGGAGTTGATGACATCATTAGCTCTCCCATTTGCATATTCATATCAACTGTACGAGAACTGTTCTGCAGAAATTAGCGAAACTTCACAATTTCATAACTTCCTTAATTTTCATCCGATTTTGATCAAATTTTCAGTGTTCAGTGTACTCATAAGATTTTACTCTTTCTTATCAGTCTTACTCATACTTATAACTGGACTGGAATTCATCTTTAGTGACTTCTATCTTGTCCACGTGGTCACATGTTTCATGGCGCATCTCGCAGCCCTGCATCCCCAAACTCCCACACGTAGCCTTGTTTGATGTGAAGAATACAAAGCAACCATGTCCTTATGTCTCAAAGAAGTTATACCTCTTTGTCAGTGAGTCGCGTTTGAGCGATCATGCTGAAGGCCTAAACCAGTTGCCCGGATGCATGATTTACGAAGCGCGTCTTTCCATCGCCAATTCTAGGGTATACGTTGTCAATAGTTATAATGGTTTTCTATGTTCTTGTTATACATTTACGTCACTCATTCAAAATGTAAGGTTTCATGTATAATTGAAAATATAAATTCTGTTAAGAGCAAAAACAACCCCTCCACTAGCTATTGAACCTATACACATTAGTCACATCGATTTCAAGATTTATACATTTCACAAACAAATTAATCGAACACTGTCCAATGACGCTCTCTCTAATTTCCACACATTTAAATCATTCAGAAGTTTGGTAAGATCTTCTTGACAGCTCCTAGTTCAATTGGCCATGGGTGTTGTTGTTGTTGTTGTTTTTTCCTTCGTTGCATGATTGTTACTTGCGAGTTGTTTGGCCTGCCTACGAATGGTCTTGGTGGAGATGTAACTTGTCCTGGATAAAAATTATTTGGAATGGCAACGGAAAAGTCAAAGCATTACTGAGTGGCAAAAAGCAGCTGCTATTTGAGCATTGTTGATGATTACAGATTTTATTCGTCGGATAATATGGTAATGATTGCAGTTAAAATAAAGTTGCAATTCAAGCAGTAATAACAGTTCTGATATTCCACTAATTTGAAGTAGTAGAAGAGGTACCGCCAGGGGACTGAGTGGTTGTCCACTGTGTGGCAGAAGCGGTTGCCCACCGATGTAGCGTAGTATCAGTTTGCTTTTAGTAGACACGTAGCAACAATATATAGTGTAAGTAAACAGTAGAAGTTGCAATGATAATAATATGGCTGGAAATCGTTATAATTCTGTATAGGTATGGAACTATTAACAAATGTCAAACTTGTTCCTTGTGTGGCAACAGTATGATTATTCTAGAGTTTTCGGTTTTTAGGGTGTTTTCATCTACACAATGCGATGGACTTTGAATGTTTTGAAATTATTTTCTTGTCATCATTTGTGAAAAACTAAAAACATGTATTGTGAAATCCACCGTAATACAAAGAAAGTTCAATGACTGAAAATCAAGACATTTTCTTCCGATGCTCTTTCGTAAAAATATTTTCAAAAACGCTTTGCGGAGTTTATTTTTATCAAAACACTTCTATATGTGGCATGCTAAGCTCGAAGCCATAATTATCAAGGTCTCATTTCCTGTATTACAAGTTGTTATTGACAATAAGGAGTAACGGGGTGATCACACATCGCCGGTTTAGACGGCGGTTCATGGCGGTTCTCAAACCGCCATGAACCGTGTCCCAACGATGGCGGAAAGCAATTAAACGCGATGTGACAACGTTCTCAACACGTTTTGAACACGTCTCTAACGCGGATTGGCGCAGAATAGTAACACGGATCTCCCCGAAAGGTGGAGAAGTCCATACCAAACCCTTGTAGTTGGATGCAATCAGAGCCCTCTCACTCGTTTTCAGTAGGTTACAAGGAGCGTTCACTAGAGTGTTGCTTTGTAAGGCAAACACAACTTAAAAGAAATTTCGAAACGTTGTAACCCCTTGTGTATTTACAACAGATTGACATAAGTGACGCAATAAGCAATTGTCTTCAAGTTTCAACGTGCATTTCTCTCTCTCTCTCTCTCTCTCTCTCTTACTTTTATCTGTAGTAACTGTCATTTAAAAGACATACTTGTCAAAGCAGAGTCCAACATAGTTTTCAAAGTTTCCTGTTCATTTGCAGGTTTATATATCAAATGATAAACTGTACAAATACTTGCTTGTTTCAACATCTCTTTTTGTTCTCTTTCTTAATTAAGTTCTCACATATGTCTAACAACAGTCAATAAAAGGATATACATATCAAAGAAGAATACAGTTACTATCTACATTGTTTTCTGTTTATTTATAGGTTCACGTAACATAATAATGGAGTAATTTTTTTCAAGTTTCAACATCGCTTTTCCCTCTACTCTCTTAAGTTTCAACATAATTATCTGTATCAGCATGCAGTCTTACAAAAAGGCATACATAATCACGAAAGCAGAACCCAACATAATTATTTACATAAGTCTTCTGTGTACAACTTACAGCTGGTCATCTTTTAAGCTGCTAAGCTTTAAAAAAATTATGAACACACCTTTAAATGTAACCGATGTGCTATTCAACATACCTACCAACTTTTTGAACATTAAACTTTCTTTGTTACTCTATGTGTTAAAATATCAAAAAAAAGAATGAAACTGTAACATTCTATATATTTACCAGATCTTGTATTATGGGTTTATCTTTGCTTTTTTTTCCCGTTTTTTTTTTTTTTTTTTATTGCTCCGCCACGGAGTGTCGCCGGAGGCATTATTCTCTTTTAAGTTCAACATTTGTTTTTGCACGAACGGTTTTGGCGGTGTTAACACGGTATTATCACGGATCTTGCGGTGTAAACACGGATGATGCCGTTCTTTACGCGGTGAACGGCGTTTTGAACACGGCCATTTCAGATCGCCAAGACTGCCACGAAAAATTGAACATGTTTAATTTTCCTGGCGGTTCCCCGCGGTTCTCGGGGTTTATGGCGGATGAGTGACTGATGATCAGGGTTTGTGTACTGTGTGAACACTGTCTTTGGCGGAGCACGGCGAATTGATGAACCGCCATGAACCGCCATCTAAACCGGCGATGTGTAATCGCCCCTTAAGTTTCCTTCAGAAATTCCTTCATCAGACAATTGTCAGAAATGTAATGTGAAAATGTGAAGCAGCTTAAAGGAGCGAAAACGTCAGCCTTGAGTGAAGCTTTCAACATGTTCAAGAAACAAACAAAGCATAACAAAATTGATAGTGACAAGATTGGAGGGCAGCTTCCATCTGAGAATTGCTCTCCTTTCGATGTTGCGGCTTTCCAGTACAGCTCACAAATTATGGCAACGTGGCAATGTGGACCAATAGGATTCCTGGAGGCAATGGGTTAAACACATATTCTCTCCAGCTCCATGACAAATTTACCATCATGTCAATCAATCCTCCTATATTGCTACACATGCTGCGTCTTTGTTTCGATTTTACGATAATTCTTTGTCAATCTATCCATCAAATTTTACTTTTTCGAGCCATTTATATCAAACTCTATAGAATCAATTTTCGTCATCATTTTGTCAATGTTTATCATTATCTTTAATAACATGTATGCATATGGTTTATACATACATTATACATCTATATCTATCTAAACATACATCTCAAAAACATCTCCACTTTTTTGTATCGTCGAGTATAATGTGCTATCTATTTTTACATCTTTATCTGCCTACACATTCGTCAATACGCCTCTGTACACCTGTCATCTCTTATCCTCTCTGTCTATCTCCAAGCCAATGAGATCAACACTCCGTCAATTAAAGGTGATAAATCATGTAAGAGACAGAGCGAGAAGGATAAATCGATGGCTGGATTAGGCAAGCCACCTGCCTGTTCCAAATCCAACCGTGCGACTCCCATGGAGGCTATTATGAGGCAATCGGCATAATTCAAAATCATATTCTGGGTTTAGAATATCATTGACCATTTTCATACGATATGCTGCCGTAATCACGCACACACTCTCACACTTCATCTCAGTGATTTTCGCTGGTCAATCAAATTCACGAAGGCGCTTTCCTTTCTTTTTTCTTTTTTTTTTTAATTTGATGAACGTCTGCTGAAGGAAAAGGCCTAGGCTGATTTCTTAAATATAATTACAATGATGCATTATACTCTGTCAGTTGCTATAATCTCTTGCCCCCCCCCCCTTTACACACACACACATACACACATACACACACACACACACACACACACACACACACACACACACACACACACACACAGCCTCATGTGAGGTATGAAAGTGGGAATGATATTCAGCTGCTAAATATATAACTCCCGTGCGAGTGAGATTAGGTGCTGATCATCATTGTCTATCAAGTCTTCCAATATAGATCAGCGCACAATACAAACCTTTCACGTCTCAAAATGATATGTAAGGGAATGAAACATATTTTGAGCATCAAATTAATGTTGTCTAATGTATTGTTACATGAAGCAATAAACGTTTGAGACTAACATTGATTTTTTATAAAAATCAAGGTATCATAAAATAAGATAATAAGGCGTGTCACTGACTCATAGCTCGTGCAGCCGAGAGTAATGTATTTTCCGTTTAGCAGAATTTACTACCTCTTGATGACTTAGTGTCATCTAATTGTTTGATTTTATGTTTAAATTCCAATTTTGTCCGTAATTTTCCAATTAAAAGACTTATTTGGCATCATCTCACAGATTCATAATTAAAACATCAAAGAAGCACCCCCATTAACCTCACGTAAGGATATAAGGGTGGATCAATCATTCTCACACCGACACTCTCGAAAGGAAAAAAAAAAAAGAAGATAATTGCCGTCGCGTCTTTTAACTCTGTAGATCTATTCTTGTATTCCGAAGTATTGTTAAGTATGTTTGTCATGTTCATACCCAAGAATATTGAGAGGTCCGAGAGAGTAATATTTTCTTCCAACGAAATTGTACGAGACTGATTCCATGTTACTCCTTGCATTGCGTTTTTAGGAAAGAAGTGCGTCTGAGAGCCCTGCATTTTTACACGGTGCTATAATTGACAAAAAAGTAGCCTGGTTTTCTCCTTCGGTAATGCAAGGAATTTGTTATAAAACATCCTCTGTTGCTTCAAACGAACGTAATTACAATCGATTTTTAATCATGTAACATTTCTACTTTGAAATAGAACGTCATGGTGTCTCACGTCTCACTCCAGTGACGATTGTGGCTTTATTTCAATTCTTTATCTTCAGTTGAATATGATAGTAATATAAGTATCAATTTAAACCAAACCTATATCATGAACATATATTTTTCTGCCTTGTATAAGCGCCTAATAAGCTCTAACAACTGTGAACAGTTAATGAAGAGATGTGATTTAAATGGGATAATGTTACAGTTGGGGATTTCTTGATTTCTACCGATGGTAAGTAGGCCTTAATTCTTTAGTTTGGAGGCTGCTGCAACAGCCAAGGCTGGGTCTTTTTACAGATATTTCGTTTTTATTTTTGCCTTTTTTTTTTTCATTTCGGGACATGTACAGGAAGAGTTTCTTTAGAATTACGCAGGTTATTTATGTGTTTGCGAGATTTGAGTAATAACTCGCTGTTCTGCTGTACCTGTATGCTAAACTCTTGTAGATGATCTCCATTTACATTGTATTTTTTCTTTTGATTTTATAGCCATGCTGATGTTGGGCATATGTAGTTATTTCTAGCTAATCCTACAATATTAATTGGATCATTTTGGAGACAATCTTGAAAGATGTTTTTGTTTTCCTGATCTGCTGGATTTTCCACGCTGCATACTGGGTATGAACTCACAGTCTCATACTAATCATCCCATGGTAGCGTTTGTCAACTTCAATTCTGTCCACTATAGCATTTCCTTGGACTCTCCCTGAAATTCGAGGGTGCACGTCACGAGACCAATACCCACGAGTCATACAGCCCACGATTCATAGAGCTCACGAGTCATACAGCCCATGAGTTATACAGCTCACGAGTCATACAGCCTATGAATTCGACACTAACCTAACAAGGCCCAAAAGATCGACACTTAAGGCCCCGTGTTGCGTCTACCGAACTCGTGGGCTGTTTTTACCAAGTGTCGAACTTATGGGCTTTATTTGCCTAGTGTCAAACTCATGGGCTGTGTGACTCGTGAGCTGTATGACTCATGGACTTTTTTTTTTTCAATGTCAAACTCGTGGGCTGTATGACTCATGCACACTGTCATGGATGTCGGTCTTGTGGGATGACCGCAGATGAACTAGGCTCATCAAGCTGTTAGAACTTTTTCTTCTCTGAAGTAATCCTCGTCACAGCCTTCTACTGTCTACACTCAAGATGGCTGGCTCAGAAACAAAAGTTACTAAGAACATTGTAAAAGAAACTCTCATTACGATGAGCTCATGTGTCCTGAGATCACTCCTCCCTGAAGCCTTTGATGTGAAACCGGAACAGCTGACCGTTTGTCTTGAGAAGTTTTGGCACTGGAAAGCAAAGTGGAGAGGGTAGGTAAGGAATGCCAGCATGTGAAACTTTGGGGAAAACATGGAATCAATAAAAAAAAAACAAAAAAACAAAAAAACAAGCAAACACCTGAATGGTAGAATTGACACATAATTATCACGAGTGGTATTCTGGAAGAAATTGCGTCTGGGTTGTCGGTGTGTCCGAGAGAGAAAGAGAGCACACCGAGAAAATACTAGTAGTACGCCACATCGCCACAACAACCACCTCCTGATACCTAAAGACAGGAGGCACCGTTTTGGTTTCAGGTTTGATGATTGGTAGGGTCTGAAACCTGGAACCTTCAAACAAGACATCAACACGTACAACTGAGATAACTATGATCTTGTGTAGCCCTTCGGGTAAATCTAGTACTGAAGTTGCTTTCAAATGTTTTATATATATATATATATATATATATATATATATATATATATATATATATATATATTAAGGTACACTTATAATATATATACATATACATATATATATATATATATATATATATATATATATATATATATATATATATTTTCAATTCAATATTTTATTTATTTCCATCATCAAAAAGAAAAGAAAAGAAAAGTTGACATGATCCTAACTGATACAATTTTTTTTTTCATTTCTCTTACACTCGTATGATAAAGGATTTTTTAAAAAAACAATATAAAGTATACACACGAATGATGTCGTAAAAAAGAACCAATGCACTTTGCCATGGCAACAAGAATAGTAAATAATCACAATGATGGAAAACAGTGTTCCACTAAAGAAGCCAAGCTTGTAAGACGTGGAACACTGGAACAAAACAACAACAGCACCAATTTGTTATACCAATAAAACATATTCATTTTAAATTCTTCTACATACTATTGTACATTAGATTATGATGCTGATACTATGAACAATACTTACTAGGATTTTAGAATGCGAACGTATGAACTATGTAACATATCATATTTTGTGGCACAGACACTATCGGGCCAGGTATGCCAGGAGAATTGAACGAAAAGGAAGATATGCAATCAGCCACAAAAAAAAAAAAAAAAAAAAAAAATACACACACATAACGACGACAACAACAACAATAACACAAAACACAGAAATAACAGAACTTGAGGAAATGCACTCAGACAGATACTGGACAACGAAGAACGAGGAAAAATACAAATAGGTACACTTATGATATATATATATATATATATATATATATATATATATATGTACAGTATATTGATAGATGGAATTTAATTAGATGTGATAAAACTCTGGCTTTTCTAGCTGAAGGTATAGATTGCAGATATTCTGAATCCAAAGATTAAGAAAGTGAGATATAGTTTGGAACACGTTGATCTGGCACCTATTTCACTCAAACTAGTTAATGACTCTCCTTTTTCTATTAACCAGCTTCAAATTCTTTGTGTAGATGAAGTATAAAAACTCATTAAATTGACTCTTCAACTTCTCTCAAATCTTCGCTCATGAGTAGCGCTCTTTTTGATGTTTTGATGCATCGTGAATTTTGGTATGTTTTTTCTTTCTTCACGCCTCTTCCAGGGAGATCCTTATCATCAGAGATCACTACTGCTTTGCTGGGAAATCGTTTGTATTCTGATATTTAAAAACGTTTTAATTATATCCTATATACACTGTACTCCTATCTACAACAGAAGATAGAGTTACGTAATTCAGCTGCCTCACCACTTTCCTGCCTATCTTATAACGATGCTCAAAATATAGTGGAGAAAAAAAAGAAAAGAAAAGGTAGTCAGTCCCCGATCCACTCACGGTTAAAGGGGCAGTACAGTACTGGTTAAGGTGGGGATTCATGTTTTTTACATTCCTCAGTGAGATAATGAGAAACCTCATATGAAATATGAAAGAGCATGTAATTTTAAGAAGGATTCAACGCTTATTTGATGAAAATTGGTTTTCAAATGGCTGAGATATCCCAAAAAGTGATAATAATAAAAGAATACATGCCCCAACTTTATTAGGATCTCTTTGTTTCACCTTGTTTTTAGATATCTCGGCAACTTCAAAACCGATTTTCATCAAATAAACTTTTGATACCCCTTAGAATTGCATGCTCCTTGATATCTCATAGAGTGGTTTCTGAATATCTCGCAAAATGTTAAAAGCTAAATCCTCACCTCGACCAGAACTGTACACACCCTTTAAGGCATTTAGTCGACAAGTCAAAGCTTGACCATATCGGTATACGGACGTACTTGGTATACCACCATCTCACGATGTTTCCAATTTTTACATAATAAATTATGTCGTTTGATAATTGAATTTCTTGAAGAAATACTACTGAATGAAAAAAAGGTATTGAAGTACGAACGTCATAGCAGCAAGTATTTGATAGAAATTGTAATTGTACCAAGACAAACAGGGCAATTAATCTGCTTCAAGGTGTCACGTGTCAATCAAAGCAATTATGATATATTCCAATTTTTTTAAAGCACACATAAATGGGCCACATATGAACCTTTGCACCCGCCCGTGTGAGAAAACAGGCCATACTTTACGCAAATTGGATGAAAATGAAATGCGATGGTTGTCCTATCATCTTTCTCTTTTTCTCTCTCTCTCTCTTTCTTTCCTGACAAAGAATTACGAAGAGACACTATACCGATATTCTGATGAAGAGTTCATGACATTTACCGTAGGCAATATTAGCTAATTGTAGAAATTCATGAACTGCATTTTTGCTTCAATGCGTCACCAAAGTCAGCAGCAATCATGGCGCAATGCGTAGCCGAGACTGTAGTGGTTGATGACCAAAGGTAGAAGCAGAGGAAGAGAAGAGAATAATTAAAATGCTTGCATATTTGTCAGCATTTTCCGACAGCGAGAATGCGCTCGTCGTCAGGATGTGACCATTACGGAAAGCCGCCTCGCCGAAGAACCAAGGCGGGTACGTGAAACAATGACGACGTATCTTTGCCATGCGCTGACGTCAATTAATACGAATATCATAATTATAGATGGCATGCCAACATACTGTACTTTCCATACACTCTTATTATTTTGAATATTACTTCTCTGCCTTTTTAAAAAGGGAATGAATCCACTGACACTAACGTCGCATACAAACAAATCAAAATCTAGTATCTCAATGACATAGAGATCTCAAAATGGGTCTAGGGCAATTACCCCCTGGGCAATTACCCCGCACCCTTCCCCTGGCCCTAATCCTAATCCTTATCCTGAACCTAATCCTATCCCTAACTCAAACTCCTAACCCTAACCCTAACCCTAATCGTTACTCTAAGCTTACCACTAACCAGTATTTAGCCGGGGGGTAATTGCCCTCTCGGGGTAATTTCCCGGATACGCTCAAAATGTGTCAGGTGCTTTTGGGTCTACGAATCCATGTCAAATTTTGAAGGGCCAGTCAGCATTTATCTAATCTATAATTGCATGAAAGTGAAAGCCCTTTCAAAACTGATAAGGAGAATGATGAAAGAATCCTTGATAAGCTAATAATGTGTTCCAACGTATGCACTCTTTTGAGAGATGCTTATGGAGATGCAGTATATAATTTGAAGGACTGTAAATGAAGGGTTGAACATGATTTGATTAAACATTTTAGTGGGCTTATTGCGAAATACATGAGAACAATACCTTCCCTGCTGAAAAAAAAAATCAATATAAATCAAAAGCGACAAAAAGACATGATCAATATCGAATTATTGGATGAAGAGTTACCCAGTCGTGCATCGACGCATAATCAGCGCTTACAGAAAAGGGCCCCAGTACACACAAACACTTGAATACTTGAAAGGCTAAAACTGGTGGGGGGGGGGGATTTCATCCATGTGTTTAGATATCTTATGTTTAAAAGTTGATTTGATGAAGAAAATATATAGAGCCGAGGAAAGTCAAGAAGGGAAGCGGAAGAAAGGAAACCACAATTGAGCGAAATGGTAATTATTAAAGTCATAACTCTTAGAGATGGGACTAATTAGTAAGGAGTAGTGACAATAAACGTTCATAATATTCAGTCATTTACCCTTTCTGTTCCAGGACTTTGGATAGTGCATAGAATTCTACAGGGTTTTCTTTACCTGCTGACACTCGAGGCATACAAAGGGTTAACGAATCTTTGGACCTCCCTCGTCACCAGAGTAGAAAGGGGCAGTTTAAAAGGCACTCTTTTGAATCTTACCACTCTCGCCACGCTTCTTCAGATTCATCAGGTAAAATATGAAGGCATAAGTTTGGACAGTGTATTGAAAGAGCGAAAAGACATGGTGTAGCAAGAAGAATGCTGTTTGAGTATGAGATATCGGACTTACTGGAGCAAACCAATCAAAATATCTCTTATAGCGAGACCACGCCCATTAATCTCAACGTGTTTCCGTGTTTCGTGAAATGACGAAAGAGTTGTCGGGCACTCGCGTTGTTTGCGACGGTCCCTCTCTGACTTGAGCGGCAATAAAAAGGTCCCCTGAGGGAGCTCTCGGTCATTCGATCGCCGGAGAAGGGAACAGTTTGCTGCAAACAGCGATACTGACAGGAAAACTACACTCTTCATTCATAGCAACACATGCAGTTACACAGAAACGGAGAGAGCCTAGTCAGTGCATCGCGTCCAGCTCTGCATCTTGAGCAGATAGCAAACTTTGTCTTGCTACACTCTTGTCCGGTCGAATCTCACGGCAGTCCGCAGAACTCTCGTGAACAACAACTTTAACTACGTATTGTTGGCAGCCAGAGGATAGCAATAAAGTTTCGCCATGACGTCACAATACTGTCAATCGATATTTGTTGTGGTTATGATGTTTTGTTCTCACACCCTGGGCATCGAAGAACAGGTGGGTAATATCAAATGTTCCTCCCTTTCGTTTCATCTGATTGCTATTAACGAAGAGATAGTATTTTTTGTTCGGTATTGAAGGAAGCTTACTCTTATTTCCGAGCTCGGAGATACAAAATTTGAGTAGTGAACTGTCCACTATGAAACTCATATTTTTTTTAACAAACTTTGAAAGAACTTTGAACGAATGTCAACATAACCAAAGATAAACATTCTGTTAAGAAAACAGTAAGCATTGGCTAGCAACACAAAAAGAAATACAAGAAAAGAAGAGAATAAATGGCAAGAAATAGGGTTTTTTACAAAGATTTTTCAAATACAATAATCTATAGACATAAATAAGACACTGATTCTGTTGTGTATTAGCTCTTGTGAAATTCAGATGTATTTCAAATGTATTTCACCCATATACGGCTCAAGAGAAGTGTGATATTCCTTACAGCGTTACTACTGACAAACGCGCAACAAAATGTAGCCAATCTATATGCACCAGTAGGAAAGTTTTAGTACACGTGAAGGTCGAAGAGAGGCAGAATGTGCTGTACAAAATGTCTTAACGATGCCATTCAACTCAAAGGTAATAGACAAATTGCAGAGAGGTGAAACAGATGTTAAAAATGAACTTGTGCGTGTTACAAACATGTAGGGGAAAACAAAACGAAGTGATCTGCTTTTACAGCAACATAATTATCAAACGCATCGGGTTTCCATGGCCATTATCCCCCTTACAGATTACAATGATGATGATAATATGATTATGATAATACTAATGGAAATTAATCCGTCAAACTATCACATGGATAAATAAACATATTGTACTTCTAAATATAATTCGATAATCATGTAACATTAATCTCCATCGGGAAATATATCTCATACATTTCTATGTCAAAATTATTTAAATCGCTATTGGTCTGGACACAATGGTCCGGTATAGCACTCTTATCATCAAGTCTACATAAACTACAACCATCTGCCATGTCAGTGTCGCCACATTAATTTTCTGTTCACAGGGGATGAGTGACGTAAGCGGAAGTTGTGAGGCAGGTGGAGCAACTTCCACCTGTCGTATCTACAGGGAGAAAATTAATGCGTTACCTTGAGTTGCCATGTCATTTCAACATCAATTATTAAACATTTAAGAGAATCCCGTTCGGCTGAAAGAATGAAGAGGAGGCAGATATCCTTTACATTTCGACTTAATCTGATTATCTGTCGACAACACTTTGTAGAACGAGGGATAGCGAATGAGAGGTGTGAATCAAAATAATGGTCAGCCGTCTTCCTCTTGATGCAAGACACACAATTCGAAGTGTGCTGAATGTTATGTACGGAGTCATAACAGAGATATGTATATATGATTGAAAGTTATGGTAGATATACTTATTATCGATAAATTGCAAACCAATATTTGACATGAAATGTCCCATCTCGTTATAGAAGATATTTCCTCATCATGTTTAAATCTTTGATAATGAGCCACCTCATACATAACATCCACTGCTCCTCTTTTTGTCCATAAATTATGAGATGTCTTATGAAATACAGCAAGCCAGCTGTGCCATGTTTGAAAAAAAAAGGCAGAGGTTAAATCGTTGAAAGCATTATTTTCAGCACGGATATTGATTGTGATGGTAATTCATGCGTTGTAAGAATTATCCTGTCCTGGACAAAATGCAGGAGAGAAAAAACTTGTAAACTTAATTACAAAAGAGGAGGCTACTATTGCTTAGCAGGGTAATTTTGGTTGCTGTCAGCTGATTGTGTTACACTGTATGTGCAATAGTGCTTACGTAACCTTCCTAAACGAGGGAGAAGTCTTAGATGTATTTTAAAAAAATACGTTGTTTGTCAAGGTGTTATGTAATGAATTATATATATATATATATATATATATATATATATATATATATATATATATATATATATATAAAGTGATATTGACAATCACTTCTACTAAATGGACAGTACTAAAGATTAAACATGGGACGCATGAATGGAGCACCACAGAGTGAATCCGAACGCATTTTGTTTTCACTTATCATTTGATTTAACTTCTGTCGTATAGGGTGTAGTGTGTGGGTAAATCGAAACCTGAGCACTAAAAGAAGAGGCCCAACACCGTTCACTTATTATGACACATAAGGCAGTAGTTGTTTGAACGCACCACGGGGTCAAATATCAATGAATATATACCACGTAATTGGAACACATACTCTTGAGACTTTTCTTTTTAATGCCAATCTGTGACTGAATTTTGTTGTGAATTGCTATGAAACCAATCATTGACTGTGTAAGAGGGTAATATAAATGATCCGATTGTATTGTTTTGAATTGCATCACTAGAAACCGGAATTAATGTACAATGCTGCATAGAAATATGCATATTCACAAAATAACATATCACATGATTGTGGTGTAATTTTGCGTTCTCCCGATCCCCCTTTCTGCTTTTTATTCAGGACTCTGATTTCATTCGAAATATTTTTATCAAACAGGAAAAGGTGCGGAGTAAGATTAAAAAAGGAAAAATAATGATTGAAAAGTAATGCGAGGAAGAAGGAAAAAGTAAATAAATCCCCTCAAATCGAGCAAAAATATCTCTATAATCGACAAATACAAACTAGATCCTTTACAGCTCCGTATAGAGAAACATTGTTGTCGATGGCCTCATTCGTCGAAAGGAAATGGAGTCAAAAACCTAGCGAGTCGTGGAATGATGTACTTCATTACTTTATAACCATAATTTTGTTAGGAGCGGCAAACAGTAACAGCAGACACATTTGAGTGGCAAACGCAGCATCTGAGGATTTCCCATCAACGGATGATAAAATTATGATGGAGGCGCCGTTTCGCGGTTTGCACATAGAAAGAGAGTTTTATTTTGTCACAATGTCAGATTTTTAGAACGAGAAATAAGTCAACCCAGATCAGAATTTTTGCGCATTCCTTTGATACTCATGCATATAGTAAGTATATCAATATACCAAGTCTCAATCATCTAAGACTCACTGAAATCATTATTGGAGTCAGGAAGAGGGAAAAGGAGTGTTACTTTTAATAGAATCTATCATAATTTTGAGTGGTTAACGGATGGGGGCAAAACAATTACTTGAAATCCTCAGACGTTTTAGGTAGTCCCTTCTCGCACAGAGATGATTAGAACATATTGAAATCGTACTAGAATTTTCTTGCGATCTCGGTGCTTCATTTTGTATCTCAGTGTATATGTGATGCGAATTGCTTATCGACAATTCCATCCAGTCCTTTGAATCAGCGTTGGAAAAGGTCATAATAAAGAGATTTAGGGGAAAACACTAAGTTACTAAATTACTCACATGTACATTGCTTGCTAGAGTAGTTCGAAGAACCTTCCAATGTTGCCAATAAAACTGCCTTTATACAAGCGCATTTTGTTTAATTTCTTGTTTGAACATTTCAATCTGAACCTATCGTATGGTTGTCCCCGATTTAAGATCATCTATTTAGTAACAGAATATACTACTATAAAGAAATAGCAGAATGTTTCGATCTTCAAGGATGATGCATCATGGTAAGATGCTCTATAAAAAGAAACTAATTCCGAAACACTCGATGTCCATTTGCATCTATTTGTTCCTTCAACGTTGCAAAATGCAACAGTGACTAGGAATCCCTACACACTCCCATGCACACTCCCCTCTCTCTTGAGAGCTGGGTGTTTTATTTCCTGTTGTTTCTTTTTTTTTCTCGGAGTAATCTAGATACCATACAATGATTTGAGGAATCTGAGGAATATTGGATAGGAAGGATTTTTTGTAGGCGTTTCCAAGTGATCTGAAGAAAAATAGAAGAAAATATCGTTAAAAATACATTGAATGTTTCTAGATATTCGTTTCACCGCAAAAGTGATGTTGAGGGTATCATATAAATCAACACAAATCAACATGCATTTGGATTTCAGGGGCCCTTTAAAAACAAATCTCAGTCCCACATCGCATGGAACGAGTGACCTGCGTACAATAAAAATCTATGATAAAATGATGTGAAACATATAATTTGTTCACTGTAAATTGATTTGAATGCACAGTGGGTGCATACATGTTTCTTAACTTATGTGCTCACGCAATTTCGATGATTTTTGTATATATATAATTATATATATATATATATATATATATATATATATATATATATATATACACTATGTATTATATATATTATATATACATAAATCATGCAATGGGGTCCTAATGAAGAACTGTTGTGCTTGGTGGATTACCCATTTAGATAGGCTGAAAAGTTAAATTGATAAATGAGTGGATGACTGATCAAGTATTTCAGAATTATGTAAGACAAAGAATGAATGAATGTCTTTTACACATTTCTCTTTTATTTCCAATCGTTTCCTACTCTTTACTGTGCCAATTGCCATTCCACCCCTAATATTTGTAGAAAAATCAATTACAAAAGCTATTGGCAAAACCAAATTTGACCTTCTTCTCGAACAATCAACTCAGTGCTTGATATTAATTTTGTCTTCTGTCTTTTCATTGGTCTGGACGCCACTCAAAGGCTACCCATTTGCGAGGGGACCACGTTGACATTAGCATGCTTCGCAGGAACGTTGATGACGGCCACCCCACAGACGATTTCTATTCGAGGGACCTAGGTAAGCAGAAAGACCACTTTAAAGGGTTGTTTTTAATACAACGGGACCTTGCGCCGCTATTTTTGTCAGGATCTCAGCTGCAAAAAAAAAAAATAATAATAATAATAAAAATGTGGGAGGCATTAGCGTGATTAGGCTCCCACGGAGCTCTTCTAAATATGTTTGAAAGGCAACAAACATAGGGGCTGCGAAAATATACTATGCATGCAATCCTCGCATAGTTTGATCTTGAGAAGCAATGCGAGAAGCTCGAATGATAATTATTTTGACAGATTATAAGAAAAAAAAGATGGGTAGAAGTAAAATTTTTAATAGGAACTTTAAGGGAGAGTATGGAAAAATAAACATGATTAAAGATAGTAATGAGGTGGGGCTTTTTATGTAGAAGCTGGGATCTTATTCTCGAATATAGATGATGGTGATCATCATAGTTTCACCACCAAAATTGATTTCTCCTACTCCATCTTTGCAAGTCGACCAAATGTACTCATGTTTTGACTTTCATCAAAAAAAAATACAAACAACAACGAAGTTCTTCAGATGCACACCTTTATCGTAGTGGGATCACTCAATAGCGAAGACTGTAAACTTATCGTTCTTAAAATGTCATTACGGCCCATACGATGAGTGACATAATGTCACAAACAAATACATAATGGATGGCCGCTTATATTGCCAGGGAGGTGGGAAGGCACACACACACACACACA
This sequence comes from Diadema setosum, assembly GCA_033980235.1. Lineage (NCBI taxonomy): Eukaryota > Metazoa > Echinodermata > Echinoidea > Diadematoida > Diadematidae > Diadema > Diadema setosum. Next base: position 2,620,338 of record CM067067.1, on the reverse strand, counting down.
CACACACACACACACACACACACACACACTACTCCGTTTGCCAGTACGCATGTAGGTTTTTTATTTCCTTGGTTTCTCATCTGAACGGTCATCATGGCCATAGACAGGGAAGACACGACAAGTCGTGATTCTGCTCACTGTGAGACACGAAAGCAAACATTTTAACTTGATGAGTCGAGGCATAGTGTGACAATGGTAAGATCATCTGCATTTGAGCTGCCATCGTTCATCGAGATGTTTAGGAGTATGGTGTTGGCATTTTACGCACACACTTGTCATATATAAATTGAAATACCGGCGGCTATAACGGGGATGCCCTTGCCACTAGAATCGTACCCTCGAAGATTCATGTATATTGACAAGACAAACCGTGCTATTGACAGGGTCCATTACAGCAGGCGAGGCGAGCTGCGAATTTGATACAACTTTCAAACTGCAAACAGACAAATTACGTGAGACGGATATCTTTTCTACAATACATAATATACATGCACACAAACACACACACACGCACACACACACACACACACACACACACACACACACATACACACACCATAAAATATTAATAGCATATCAATGTATTATTTAACGACAAAACCTCTCATCTTTCTCCCACACATAAAATACGGTGAGCTATATGCCATTGTGATGACTATTGTCTACACTGCACTATGAAGAAACTAGACTATAGAACACGGATTATCTCACGATTCTGTTCGTAGGTTGTTCGCGAAAAGGAAAAATAAATTAAAATCATGCGCTCAGACTCTGCATTTGAGTAAACATAATAAAATTCAACGATTAAAATTTCGACGTAAGCCCAATATCATGGAGAGTCAATAGGGGAAAAAGTATAGGGCCTACAATGTATTTGTGAGGAGTCTATAGTGCCCGTATACTACCACATGTCTAAATCCCCCCTTTTAGGGAAATTCTTATGTTGGACCCTTTCTTGTATTTTACTATTTTTTTCATCTTTTTTTCTTTCCTTTTTTCCTTTTTTTTATTTTATTTTTTTAATCTATTTATTTAATTTTGTTTTTTAGAAAAGTGCCTTTTATATCGTCACGATCACACAAGTAATCAAAAGAGAGTGATATACCCTGAATAAATGTGAACGTTATACTACAGTAATTATAGTTATATAATGATAACAACACAAATAGAGGATGAGGTATTTACTTAGCACTTTCTTTATGACAAAGTCATTAACGTCGGTTACCGCACTATGCATCGGAACTTATTCCATTCCATACGGGAACCTGTGGCCTGTGTATTAAATCTATGGGCATTTCAGAATTCAGTATGGAATGTGTTAAACATGTGATGCAAGTGATAATGTTATCTTGATAATAATTCTAGCTATGTAATTGGTTGTCACTGATTGCAGCGGTCCTCATGGCATCATTTTTTTTAAAGCTAAGGGACTATTGAATTGCACTGACTCATTCTCTTCTGTGCGCACTTATACAAGCACACCCCAATAATTTCATGAAGAGATTGTCAGATTGTCATGAATCTTGGCATTCCTGTTAGCCAGGTGCCTCGAAACAAAACAAGAATAAGTATTAAATAAGTCAAAAAACTATTTTAAAAAAACCACAACAAAACACAGGCTTTCCTATGTACTCTCTTAATTCAATGCTTGATGGAAAATTGATTAAACAACTGCACACGATAAAATGATTACATAAACACAATAACAATAATATATCAACCTTACCTTACAGCTGTGCTGCCAAACTACAGATTCAAAAGGAAGATTACGTCTTTAGAGAATGCCGCAGATTTAAATTCAACATAGCTGACTAAGACCACTTGCCAATTGGAAAAAAAAAAAAACCAAACAAACATGGAAGATATGAGCATGTTGCTTTTGCTCTATCATTTTTTATATACATCGTACACAGAAAGTGATATATATATATATATATATATATATATATATATATATATATCGAATAATTATAAAAGATAGAGCATATATGTTAGCAGATGTATTCTAAACCAAACATGGCATAAGGATGTAAATGAGTCAAAAGAGATTTTACTCGTCAGTATACTGTATTCTAGTTTTTAAAGCAAAGGAAATATTTAGAGCAGTAATCTTTCATGAATAATTAAAAGATAGATAAATGATTCATCGAGCTAGTGCATGATTTTGTTTGCTTAATGATTCGACCTTCTCTGAAGAGACAAGTCTGTCGGGTGAAATGGTCAGCCGATGAGAGATAATCATGCTTCGGTGTTTTTCGCCTTGCCACTCCCACGTGTCACTCCAAAGAATGTCAGGAGCGGAACTGGTAACTCATTACCAGGATATCTATGCAAAGCTAACACCTTGTCATAACGGCTCGAAAAGGTGAGAGGGAGGTTGATGAGAGGGACAGAAAGAGTGAAGAGGACAAAAAGGGGCAGAAGAGGATAGGTTCTGATCTACTTACGTGGGAATGATCTACTGTACACGAAGTCATGAAAAAAAAAGTCATGAATCAGATCTTATCTGCTGACTTGAATATAAACGCACGTCATAGTAAGCCAAAGAGCCTTGAAATTAACGTCACAAACGCATCAAGTGAACAATGACGAAAGTCACATAACGGCTCGGCGCCATTTAAACCGTGACCGATTCGAGCTTGTGGACCAATCAGTCACGGTCCAATGCACCCGCAACACCTAGTCAGGGTGAACAATTTTCACTCAAGGACGTAAATGTACAAGGATTGGATCCCACTGTAAATAAGTCACTCATGAGAATGGAGAACTATAGATAGAACAGTTAAGGAGGAATGTATCATATCTTGAGTGTTATCATGTCGATTATCAGAAACTATATTTTTTATAAAGTACTCATCCTTTATGTCCTTCTTAATGCTATCTCAATTTAGACTATAAATATAGGTATACATATTTGACTATATTTATAGGTGTGACGGAGGAATGACTGCTCGCAGACGTTGCAGTAAGGAGCCTTTTATTCTCTCGAGCTTTCGATCGAGTTACCGGTCTTTTTCAAATTGCTTGGGACGTAAACACAAAATCAGAAAAGCAACCAATTTGCATACATTTTGAACAGAATAAGGCAAAAACAAGGCAAAATAAAAAAAAAAGCCAATCAAACGGAATATATAGACAGCGACATGACATTCACACCAATTTGCATACATTTGAACAGAATAAGGCAAAAACAAGGCACAAGAAAATCAAACGGAATATAGACAGCAACATGACATTCACTACAACGGAGCGGCAGTATTATCACATACACTGGCAGTGAAAATAATGGAACAGTAACAGCGGTAATGATTGCAATGAAATCATTCGAAATACATAAACCAACATAGGTTAAAACACACTGGCTACCTTACACAACCGTACAATGTATAATACAGATATGTATATATATATATATATATATATATATATATATATATATATATATATACTGTATTATTCATTGTACGGTTGTATTGCTGATACGTTTCTGCTGTACATTGTGTAACTTCAGGCAATGAATATTTTGTAAACAACTGATGTTTATGTATATGTATGGCTCCAACAATGTATGTATATATACATGTACAATGATAATACAGGAATCAAAAGAGATGAGAAAACATCAGGGAATGAAAGAAGAGAGAAATAAAAGAAAAAGGACAACAAAGAGCAAAGAACGGTGCTAATTAATGTACACACAAACAAGGAAAGATAGGGATGAGTACAATACGCTATAATGAGACTTGCGAGAGAGAAAGTCGTAATCGTTACTATAATATTAGAAAAAGAGAGGAAAACGAAGTACCTGTAGTTAACACTTAGAAATATAAAATGATACGAAGCCCACACAATGTTTCGTCTCCTTTTAAATTATTATGATTTTTTTTTCAGTGCGAGATGCTTCTAAGAAAAAAAAAAAGGTGATGAATTTTCTATGAAATTATTGACAGTTTTTAACTTATGTTACCTGAATTTCAGCTATAATTTTTAGCTAAAAGTGAACAATTTATGGTAATCTGTAGTCAATCCATCGACTTCAAGTAGCTGTCATCGACGGAAGTAATGCAGGGTATGATGTTAAAAATGCATTATAATGTTCACACCAACTGGTATGCATGCTTACGTGTTATCATACTTGAAGGAAGGCTTCTAATTGGAAGATTTACTGCGCTAATGGGAATATGGTGATTTGTCTATCAATTTGTAGCGTGGTAGGGGCGCCAACTTCTTTGAAGTGACATAGAATAATTTTATAAACATTGAAAAAATCAAGAAAATGGACTGGTAAGTTGGTATCTTACAAAAATGGACGTAATACAACAGATTAGTTTCACATGTTCCGATACAAAAGGACATAGATCACATTAGCAAGGTCCGTCTAATTTGAATCATTTAATTTCAGATTCGTTTTGCTTTCATCAGACATAAAGTATAGTGAGTCTCTTTCATTTTAATGTAATGATTCAAGTAAAATCGGTTTTCTACAAGAAAAATTATATAGATTATCTTTGGCCGATAGATATAATACTTAAATGATAACGCCCACATTGGAAAAAAATAGTAATTTCATTTTATTACAGGGAGATGACATCATTCATTTCAACTAATTATTGTCACATGAAGTCAGCAATATTTCTGTTTTGTGAATGTCCATTGCTCTGATTGATCAGCCCCGAAAGACCAATGGCCTACTGCTGATTTCCACCACCATTACTCAAATTGTTATGTCAATCTCCAACATACACTTTTTTAATTATGACTGTGTAGTTACCAGAAATAATTTTTGGTTTACACATGTATTTTTTGATTTCATTGATTGTCTATCTGTATGTTTTTAACTGAATTTGTGGAAATGAACTTTAATTGAACTTTAAAATCCTGCAAAATTTCATGTTCAATTTGGTGAAACTCTTATATAGGATAAGATTTTTTGCTTAAGATTTGCTGTATTCCTCAAGGTCAACTTGAGAGTGGAAGAATCATTTGACTACAACCCAAAGCAGCTATGTGTTAGGATTGTAAACGTCAGTGCTGATTCATTCGATAACATCTATAGCGAGGGCCGTCTTATCCAATCCTGTCAAGTTTATCAACTCCATGACGGTTAGATGTAAGGGCAGTAGTAAAATATCTCAAAATTAATATTTCAAAAACAAAGCATCGGTGATTTTGAAAACATTTTTGACCCATTTTTTCTTCTGTTGAAATAAAATCAGCAACGTAGCAACGAACACGATGTTAGTGTTCACTTCGTCATGCTGAGTCACTAGATTTGTCATTAAATATGGTTAAGAACAAATAAAACGAATGTTCCGTGAACTAGTTCTCAACGATTTCAATGTACGAAGTCTACGGGCACCGTACTAATAGCCACAGAATTTATAACGACTTGATATCTGGTTGATAATGATAACAAAGGGGGCAGGGGTACTTTCCAATGTTATTGACCAAAAATGCAAGTAATATGTTTATAGGAGAAATCAAGATTGGAGGTGATAGTATATACAATATTACAGTAATGATGTAATTGCTATAAACTGGCACCCCGTCAGCTCCTTGTTTTGCTGCCTGTAATGAAAAATGATTAATGTTTCGTAAGTTTTACTTTAGTCTGTGTCTAACTCTAAGACGGAGTGAAGTTCTTAACTGAGATAAGATTAACATACTAACGTACTCGAAAAATCGTATCCCCAGCGTGTAGGGTCGACATGGTTGGGTTGGAGGGTACCTACTACTACACGGCAAGGCCAGAGAACGCTGGAACGGTGTGCGCCACGTACCTTCTCGCCGAGTCAAACGACTTGGTCGAGATCGAGTTCACCGAATTCGATGTCGACTGCAGCGATCCTGAGAACGAAGTACAGGTAGGAATCGTTCAAGGCATGAATGAAATAATATCAAATTTATGTATCGAAATGACATTCCGGTTTTGTTTTCTTTGTGCTTTAATTTCTTTGTATGAAGATATATTCATTATGACATCATGTGTCGCTTGTGAATTTCTTTAAGGACATGTATGAATGAATTCGATTGAGAGTTAAACAAAGCAAACCAAGAAATACCTGACTTCACTTGGCTTACAGTTCTTTGATGGTTGGACCATGGGATACGGGTCATTCCCGGGAGTGGATGACCATCCCTTGACCATCGCAGAGCGGGTGGTCAATGTGTGCAGCCAGAGAAGCCGCGTGTTCCGGTCTCATCAGAACGGGGCTATGATCACCTTCAAGCTGACCGATGCTGCAGCGAGCTTCGCATTCACTTTCAGGCCAATACACAACCCGGAGCGTGAGTACATGCCATTCTTTATAAATTCCTGTGGTGTTATTGTGATTTGATTTACTTACAACCTAATATCTAATCCTTTGTCACAAAATGTGAGTGAATAATACATGTAGATATTGATGTTTATACGTTTCACCAGCTTAACCTCTCAATCTAGTGGTTACAGAAAAGAGTAAATGTTTCACGCGTCAACCAAACTTACTGTTAACGGTCGCAATATATAATCTCTGAGAGTACAATGTACGCAACATATCTATCTTTATCTTTTTTATTTTAAAACGAGTATTTGTGGTCATCTCCTAGCTTTGGTTAAATCTTCCTATACGTAACCAAACCAGGGGCACTTATGATCTCATTATCTCTTAAAAGTTTTCCCCCAAAGCATTACATTTTAATCGAATTATGTAGCAGGTGGAACATAGCATTGCAAATTATCCTACACTAGTCTGTGTATTCAGCTGCTGTAGTAAACCATTATCTGTTTGAAATTCAATAGTGTCTGGAAAATTTAGATCTTGTCTCCTTTAAACGCCATCGGACTCACAGAATTGCCACAGAGTATAGATCAGTGATCGAAACAAATTATGAAATTTTACCACAAGGGCCACGTATGCCAAGGCGCTATCGGATTTATAGACACCAATATCGTTTACTTCTCCCTAAATACTACCGTAAGAATTAACAAACGGTAGGACTTTAATTGCAGGCCAAAACTACATAAAGATCATGAAGCAACATAAACCATTAAACAGATCTCGTCAGGAACGTTTTCATTAGGTAGAATAAGTAAGTAAAAAATGAAAGCTAAAGCGAAAATTAAAATCAAATTTTAATTATAATGTCATTCTATTCCTTATTGTTTGCTGGAAGGATCCTACCTTAAAGGAGGTAGCCCATTTCTTGGAGCATTTCCAGTGGTCACACAGAAACACAGACACACAAATAACAATTCTTTACCTTCGAAACTACAGTTGAAATCGATGGCCCTATCAAAGAAGAAAAATTAAAGATACAATCGCCCCTATCTCCCCTCCCCCCTCCCCTTGCCGTAATCAAATCAGCCGGACGGCTGCAAACAATCACCACGTCACGTCGTTGCTATGACATCTCAACCATCCTCGTCAAAGGTTGGGAAGAGAAAAGAAGTAAATGCAAGCAGTGCCCCAAGAATGAAGATGAAAGACAAGAGTGCATCTTGTATTCCCTATCATCACCACCATCCCCCTCCCCCCCCCCCCCATATATCTCATCTTCAATCAGTGTTATTAGAAAATCAGGTATTTTAGAAGTGTGGTGTCCTAACAATAACAACTGTACTGCCATGATTCTGGACGGGTTAACCCAATTAAGAGTAATGATCATTTGACGGTGAGATCGTTCTTTTTTTTTTCTAAGTAGGGAAAAATGGGAAAACTAATTCAGATGTGCTATACAAAATTACATCTAACACCAGGTATCAACCAATGAACGTGTCTTTCTCTTGAGTGCATGATCATAATGCAAGACTCAACAACAATTTTTTTTCTTTGGTGGCCGGACATGAGTTCTGGTGAACAGGAAAAAAAAAAAGAAAATCAGAAGAAAATCAGAAGAAATAACATGACATAGTAAGACGTTTCAATGATACAATAAAATATTGCCATAATAGGACTCTAGACAGATTTTATAAAGTGAATCAAACACCAAGTGCTGCATATGTGGCTAAGAGGTAAGAAAGACAAACATTCAAATATGAAATGATAAAATAAAACATATAAGTGATTATAAACCGTGATGGCAATGTGAAAACTGCCAAATGTGATAAAGGGCTTCAAATACCACGCCATACTGTGACTTCGTACAGTAAGTCTAACATATTATCTAATATTGTAAGAAAGGCATAAACGCGATTTTCCATGACTCCTTGTATTCACAAATTTAACATGATTTGACATAAAGATATACCTTTAAAGGTATAATCTGATTGATAAGTCTTTGAGAAATGATACTGTTTGGCAGCCCAAGTGGTTTTTAGTGGTTTTCTAGTGATCACCCATGGCCAATCGGGAACCAAGATCATCAAATTTCATCTACTGGTGGCTTGACAATAAATTTTTAGGCACGTAAAAAAAGAAGAGAAAAGCATACAGCGTGAAGTCATTCGATTAAACATCAAAATACATGTAGGACCTAATAGGTTAAAGCCACGAAAACTGGTGAAAATTAACAGGTATTAAAAAGTGCCTCAAATACCCCGTACTGTAATACTGAGAAGTCAGACAGTATAAATTAAATGAAATGATTTAGTAAAACATCACAAAATCATGAATCATGATAATGTGAAAATTGGCAAGTATGATAGAGGGCTTCAAATACATGTGACTATACAGCTTACTTAATCTAACATCACTATATTCATGCAATATTTCAAAAGGGCTTACACATTTTTCAATGACACCACAATGATGTCCATGATTTTAACATACGGGTAAAACTCGTTCTGTAATGAAATTTAGCAATGAGAAAAAATAATTTGGCCGAATTTGGCCAATATGATGGAATATGGAATATGATGATGGAGTTTGGCCGATGAGGACTAGCCATCTGACAACCATGGTCACAGCAGCCAGCTGAAATGAAATGAAGTAATCAAGCACTGAGTCGCGAGTCATTCTTCCCCTTTTCCGGATAAGAAAAACACACACAAATATTAGGTGCCCCGACCACCAAAACATATGATTTCATAGAAAGTTGTGGTCTATCGCTAATCTCGTGCCTTGATTATGTATCATTTCTTTGTAAACGCTCCAATGATTTACGTCATCCACAAATATGTATGTTCCACAGATGGAAGTATTGTTGGTACAGCAAATCTGATTGGTGATATTTCTTTATTTCATTAGAGTGCGTACATGAGTATGATTCTCAGTCTTGATAATTGTGTATGTAGAGTCGGTGCATGCAATAAATATGCAGAATGCTTGTGTTCATGTGTGATTACGCCGTGGTGTAGATCGTTGTAAACAATGTCCATGGCAGATCAGGACGTACGCCAATTGATGGTAAGCAGTGGTGAGCGGCGCGCTGGAGCGTTATGATCGCCAGTTCGGGTGACGGCCAGGCTGAATTTGGAAACGATGACAAAGTACGGCAAACAAGAAGTTCAACAGATTCAGCGAAGTATGAAATTGCTGCAAATTCACTGTCTTTGTCACACACAAAAAAAGCGCAAAAGGAGTCCGTGCCCACCGGGAATATCGAGTCACTGCCCGGGTGATTTGATAAGAAGTTGCCGATTTTGTTGCTGCATGTTTCGTTAGCCAATTAGTCTTAGCCAAAGCGGATGTACGTGCGCAAAAAGGATTGTTTCCCAAGAAGTGTTTATGACAGGACACACGCTCTAGCTATATGGTAGCACTTTGACATCGATTGATTTCTAGACTCTGCTATCTTCATATCTACCGCAGACGTATGGTTCTGCAGTCTTATAGTTACCAAACTGTAAGGTGCCCCCTGACAAGACAGGCGTCTTTTGTGATAGCACGAAATTTAAAAAGGGAAAGAAGTATTATGTCACATACGTGTTTGCCAAACACACAGGAGCATTTTAAATGGAAGGCTTTTATGTCATTTGTGGATGAAAAACATGTTAGATAATATGGAAATAGATGTTCACAGAAGATTAAAATATTATATTTCTTTCAGTCACCTACAGCAAAAATCAAATTTATTTGATTCCAATATTTCGTGATTGATTCCAATATTTCGTGATTAAACAAAAATTCAGCTCTGTTGAAAAAAATCAATTTGTATACGTTTATTTTCAATATTCATGCCCTTTATCATCAGGAATTAACATTAATTCAGCATTGCTGGTGTATATTACATCGGTATACCAAATGCTGCTATTGCGGTAGGAATTGTTGATTTTTACGGAAAGATACACGGTCGTTAACACAATACAAGAAAAAAGCAGGCATACGTAGGCCTACAACCTGCTCATTTTCTCTCAGTCACCTCGAGTAAAGTGATAATAGCGGCAACGCACCAAAATATAAATGCAAGGAAAACGTTAGTCACACACACACACACACGACCCATAAAAACCTTATCGTGGGTCTTTCGTAAAAACAATATCTTACAAATTGTGGAAATCTGTGGAAATTGCTGCCTATCATTGGCTTGCAAAATTTGTGGGGCACTGACGTAATGTCTGGTTATTGAAAACTTGAAAGAACTGGGAATTTAGGAACCGAAAATAAATAGTCAGTATGAAAACAGCAAGGAAGTTTTTCATCCCCCTTTTTTTGTAAAGTTCAATGATAATATCTATCATCCTTAGACACAATGTCTTCAGCAAACCTAGCCTAATATTTCATCGGATGTTCGGGTAATCATTTTCATGTTAATAACTGTGAGCAAAAACTGCTTTGCACGCGGGAAAAAGTCCACAATTGTAAAATGTACTAAAATAATATAAATTGCTGCACAGTATCCTTCAGCCTTATTAATGATATCCCAAAACCATACGCCAAAGATATACAGGCAAAGATACACATGGTTGGCAATATGATGGAGAAACAGCAATATTTCCATGTAATGGTCATGGAATCAGAACGAATTTGGATTTCCATGAGTAAAGAAGATACTAATTAAGGTTAAAATAGTTTCAGAAATATTTCAAAAAACACAAACAGGAAATGGTATGTATGGTAAGATATGAAGCAATAAACAGACAGATTATATAGATAAAAGTAACACATTGGTATAAAGAAGCATAAACACCGTATGGATGACATTTTTGAAAAACAAAACCAAATAGTGGAAAATCTGATTATCCAATGTTAAATTTTCCACATGGTTTGTGAAGCTTGTCACATTCTGCCTTCCTTGAAGTGTCTGTGAAGTGTTTGACAGACAACTGTCTTCCCCGTGAGTGGTCATGTATGTATTTTATGTGCCTTGGAGGATGCTCCTGGGGGATATTTATTTTCAGCTGGTTCCTTTAGCGCTTCGATCGCATGCATCGACAAATATTTCAAATGGTCGTGACTTCACCAGTGTAGAAATGCGGTCAGACAACGCCCACAGTCATCACACGAGGCTGCGAGGGGTACTATCCTACGTGCTTACCGACCTATAATCACTTAATGTGTGCGTGCGTGTGCGTGTGTGTGTGTGTGTGTGTGTGTGCGTGCGTTTGTATATGAAGGTGCTTGTTTCCGTCACACAGTATTTTTTTTTTTTTTTACAGACAAAGACATAAGACATGACACTACGTCATCATGAAGAAGGGGTATGCATAAAGATAGATGCACAAACATCAGGAACCTGCTTACATAACTCTAGTTTCATATAGACCTTGGTCAACTTTTGATACGCTGTTTTTTTGTTTCTCTATCACCATGAGATGTGACATATGACTCCTATATGTTGACTATTCTTCCTCTGTGGGTCGTGGGCTAAGGCTAATGGTGGGATATTACATCAGTCCATATATTCATCATTGTTCATGTATCAGATGGTGAAAAATCAAATGATAAAATCAAGATAAATTCTGTAGAGGCAGCAAATATTTTGAAAAGAACCATTATCAGTGTAATAAATGGTATTTTAGTACCAGCCTTTGAGGACTTATGGATAATCATCATTTGTACTCTCATGATTAAGATATTTACGTTATTTTCATGTATTTCTATCATATTTCCCAAATCTTATTTCTATTCCCTATCTCCCATTCCTTCATGGTATCATGAATCAGTTATTTATCTTTTTTTTATTTGTTAATTGATTTACATGATTTTAATTCTTTCAGATGTTATGATAATCAAGGGTTCAGAGAAAACCATAACTGTGACTCCATGCCTTATTCATGAACAAGATAAGTTCAAGAAAATATCAATGTGCTCATTTTGCGCAATCATCACAACTCTTAGCAAGAATATGACATTAAAATACAGTAATGGATAAACATGTGGTGTTTTTATGACTCAACATTTTTGACAGTTTCTGAATGAAAACGATGGAAAGATTTTAATTTATACCCAGGAGCAATAAACTGAAGTTGACGTAAAACAAGTACGGGGCATTCTATTCCAGTCATAACAGTGTGCAAAGAGGAAAAAAGAGAAAGATTAAGGCTGCTTTCGTTTAATTCGCTGGAGACAGTGTGTGGGTGTTGGTAACTTAGCTAATTTCCCCTGACAAACTGACAGTAAGACGATATTGCTCATTCCGATGCACACCATCAGATATCTCAGTGGAAAGGTTCAAAGTTTCTCATCTTTCCTCTTTCAGCTGTTCAGAGGCGCAATATAACAAAGAAAACTCAATTTGTAAAATTACATGATGAGAAGTGGTGACGTCAAGAGCTCAAGCAAACATGACAGATGTCACCTTAACTCTGCAAGAAATAAACGTAAATAAAGAGAAAAGAACAAAGTAATGAAAGAGCGAAAAACACACACACAACGCCGCGAGGTATTTTTAAACTATTTTTCCTTTCTGCCCAGATCGTTCCGTGCAAGGGAGTCACTAACATATAACACCAGTCCCTATGCAAGGAAAACAAACTGAAGTCTATAGATCGATTTCAAAGACACAAATGAATCAAATGTCTCATAATTTGAGGTGAAAATTACTCGTCGTTGTGCGAGTGACCCCGACAATACAATTTGGATGAGTTGGTGAACAATTGCCTTCCAGGCTTAGAAGATCAAATTAATACAGAGAGCTTAACTTGATCTTAGGTTCTACTGGTTTTGACAAAGGATGTGGCTGCTCCCTCCAACTCCGGCAGATGTAGAAGGAAACGCTGTCATAATTTTCAAACGCCATTTGGAAAAGTGAAGCATCTATTCTGTCTTTGTCAGTAGGTTAAAGCCACGGGGATCGGATCCTCCTATAGGATTGCTTCCACCCGGAGCAAACTGGCGTAGACTTTAAGATTTCGTCAGGTGTTTCGGAGAGCTGTCTTTTTTAATGGGAACTCGATACTTTGTTATGATCAGCTTCATTTCATGAAAAGAATGCTGGTTGGAAAACGTGTTGAATGGAGTGCAGATCCTCGCTGGAATTAGTTGGCGTCAAGAAACGCCTGACCGCCAAAAACTAGTTCTCTAGAAAAGACGACGTGTTTCTGGGTTTCCGTGTGTCTTCCGGTCTGATGAAGCAGAGACGAAATAGCAGATCGCCGCAATTATATTCTTTACTTAAACAAAGGAAGAAAACTCGCAAAATGCCAATAATTTTTATTGTTCTTTCTGATCACTATTTTGCTGTAATTATTAAATCAATAAAATAACAATTCTATAGACTATTTGTTAAACGATGGAAGAGTATCAAAGAAAAGTTAAGATAAAGAACCACAGTTCCATGTTCCTTTTAGTTTACTTCTTAATTCACTAAGAAGTCGAAAACGCCAAAATGCCAGTGTTTTTGTTTTTCAGTCAACTTTGACCAGCTATGTTTTAGATAATGAAACGTTATCATTTTTTCTTATTACATTTACATAGAAAACACAATTCAGTTGTCTTCCGTTCTCGTCTCTGCTACTCACTCGTCCTTTATGACCGTTATTCTATAGAGAATTGTATGTAACAGAAATGTGTTAGTGATCAACCTTGATTGCACGTCACGAGCTAGATATCCACGAGTCAACCTGCCCACGAGTCATATATCCCATGAGTAATAAAGATCACGAGTCATACAGCCAATGAGCTATTGTACAAGCTCGACATCAAGTTAACTAAGCCCACTAGCTATACGGTCCACGAGCCAGACACAGGCAATCAAGACCCTAGTCGTGCTAGTGTCAAGCTAGTTGTCTGTATGACTCATGAACCTTCTTCCATTGCCTAGCTCGTGGGATGACCCAAATTATCCTGCCTTTCCCAATGATCACACTGACTGAATATTCCAATGTTCACTAATATTGTTTATGCCCTCTTCAGTGCGTTCGTCCATCACGCTATAGCGAATCAAATTAGGCAAAATGTCTTATATTCGACTTAAAGCGTTGATTTGTGTACTGTAAAATGGCTTGCACATCCCCAAACGAGGGGAATTGCACTCAAAATAAATCTCCTTACTACTGAATTTGAAGAAATGTAAAGAATCATTGAAACAGGGAACGAAGAAATACAGAGCGACAAAAATTTACATTGAAGATTCTTTGCACGGAGGAAAGGGAGAGACAGATTCTAGACGTGAAAGTGTCGAGCGGGTTAATCGCCAGGCAGTAGTCAGCTGACCAGATGTCGCCTCGCGGCAAGAGAAGGAGAGCCGAGGCGTACATCTCCGGTGGCCATGCCTTGCCTGTCGCCCTTTTACCAGCCGGCAGCGACATGATCGGCCCTGATATACAAGTACCTCTGTCATTCCAAGTCTTGGAAACGATCTTATCTGGAAAAGAAAAAAAGTAGGGAAAAAGTGGGTAGGGTCACACGAATCCACGGATGAGCTTATATGGCTATACCTTGAATGAATAATCAAGTACACAGCCTTTAAATCGATGATGTTTTTATTCTTATGTGGCGCTCCATTCAGGGGTGAGTGATAAGCTGTCCCATAGGCGATATTTCGTAACAATAATGTTGCAGTGCAAACATTAAGTCATTTTTGGCTGGCGGGTTATGGGGCATGTCGTACATCATGTTGACATATCAGTCAAGATAAATTCATGCTTGTCCTGCTTAACTTGACAACCCCAGAGTCGATGGGGTATCGATCGCCGTTGTAACTTGATTGATTAACAATACTTCCTAGGGCTACTGGGGAAAAACACGGTCATCTTTAGCCTATGACGTTAATAGCGTTTCAGGAGTTCTTTAACACTGACAAGTGCAAAGTGATAATGGGTTAGTATTCCAGCAATTGCGGAAATGACAACGGCCAAAAAAAGGGGCGCAATGACTAAGCTATGAATAAGTCAACGATTAAAGTCATGATGGATCCACATGATGAATGATTTCTTTGCGTTAATGTTTTGTTATTTCTTCTGTTTGACACGAGCTATAAAATATTCGTATATCACAATGTGTTACGTTCGACCATAAATAGACACCGGTCTATGGACACTGATGGAAGACAACTGAACGTGCATTGGTAAAAGACAGTAATATTGGCATCTTTGCAACTGATTGACAAATTGCCCAAATCGACGTAAACAAGCACTGAATTGATCAGTGTTTTAGTAGTAGCCATGATAAAAAATCATGGACGCATTTTTATCATGGCTACTACTAAAACACTGATCAATTCAGTGCTTGTTTACGTCGGTGTTGGGCAATTTGTCAATCAGTTGCAATGAAAACATCTTGACGGAAGAATTTCACTAATTTGGATAATATTCGCATCTGTTGTCTCTCCAAAGAGGGCAGCTCTGGTTTCTTCTGTGGACAATAGTTCCAAATATTTCTATTGAGTCAATCTAGGCAATTAGGCTAGCAAAATCCAAAACTCACTTAACCAGCACTTCCGCTCATTTTTCTTCATACCACAGCGTGCAACGTTATTGCTCCCGAACCAAGCGGTGCTCACACACTCCGTAACTATGGCAACGAGAGAAATTGCTCTTTCTCCATCATCTATCCGGTGACTATCCACATCTGGGAGATGGCAGTGGGAGGCTATGACAATGGTGACGCCAGACTCCGGGTAAGAGACGGCTCGCTGCGGTCATTTTGCTTACCGTATTTCCCTATGATATCATACGTATACCAATTTGTTAATGATGTGGATGTAGATATAGTCATCTACCTGTTCATGTAATTGTCATAAGGCATGGCGAGTTCCGTTCGTAACCACTCTAACCATAATATGCAAGCCCCGGCAGAAAATACAAAATACAATGTAAGCTGACTTTTCGTGATATAGACGATCGAAATCTATCATGTTGTATAAACAAAGTAGCGGAAGAAAGAAAAAAAAATCAAAATGACATGTTCTTATTTTGTATGAAATCGGTGGAAGTAGCTATTGAATAAAAGGTAACGAAATACTTGGAGACGTTTGTCACAAATTTTCATTGTACATGTGATGAAGCAAAATGTGGTTTAAATAGTGTGATTGTATGATGACGACAGAGTGTAATATCTGTATTGTGTTTATTATTTTGCAGCAATTCAATTTACATTTCGCATTTCCATTTTCAGGCATAAACATGACGCAATTAGAACATATTACAATTTATAAGTGGTAATGAATAATGTGCTACCTAGCAGATACATTTTGAAGGTACACGACGTTAAATGTGGCATAATAATTCGGAAAACGGAACAGAAATGAAAGATTCGATGCAATTAACCAGATCTGACTAATCTTATGGTAGAATCCTACTGAAGAGCTGCAGATAACCCGATAAGCTCGTATAGACTATAGGTTCCTCGGAACAAAGATAAAAATAGAGATAAACAGCAACATCCCAAGTTCGAAAGTATCTATAGGCAAAAGAAACAAACAAATGCACATAAGAATACATCACAGACAGTACAGTGGACATATACATTATTCAAGTAAATTTTGATTCATGAAAACAGATTTTAAAGCAACCCTCCACCCCCCCCCCCATCACCACCAATACCATCACCACCACCACCACACTCTGCCCGCCTGCGTGCGTATTATGCTCATTTACTGTCTCTTAACTTTAAATATAGATGTATAAAATGAGTTTTATGCATCTATAAGTTAAGAAGACGGTAAATAAACACAATTTATGCACATAGGCGGTGGTGTGGTGATGGTGGTATACTGGTGGTTGGGGTAGGATGGTTATTTCTAAATCTGTTTGCATGAATCAAAATTTAGTTGAATAATGCATAAAACTCATTTTATGCGCATAATTGCGGGGTGGGAAGTACGGCAGAGAAACGAAGACACTGACTATAGACCAACACGAAAGTACTTCGTTCGTTCATTGTGTCTGTTCGAAATACCTGGAGATACTTACAGCTGTGTATAGGAATTTTTTTTTTTCATTGAGCTTACACGAAGAGCAGATTGATAATTTTGAAGTATGCAGTTTTAACCATGCAAGACAACGGAAGAGGGCGACAAATGGACACTAAACTGTAAGACCCACTGAAAAGCGATAACTATAATGTTCCAATGGTAGCAATGGTTTTAGTCAACGCAGTCGAGATCAAGACATACAGTAACAAGGAACCACTAGACACCACCGTCATTCAGTGCAATCATATCTCTTGTTGTATTAGTACAGTAAAGTTAACATTATAGTGTACGTTAAAAATGTTAAAAAAATATCTTGAGATTGTTTGAACGAGGACTCGGAAAAATTAAGAAAAAATATTGGGCCATGATGAATAGGCATATCTTGGAATATTCGTAATCTCGTTTTGCAGAGGTGGTACAATTTCAATTGTCCAGTAGAATGTGCTTATGTTTTGATCGTAGTTTTCGATAAGCTTTCTATCACTAGTGGTTGATCTGTTCAATCTGTGCGTTGAAAGAATAGTTTTGAAAAATAAGTAGCTGAAACACTTAATCGACCGTTTGCTGTTTTTCTTAAGATACAGGAGTTCGGATTGCCACATGAATATTCGATTCCGTATTCCTTATGAGATTGTTCATCACTGAAAGTATTCCTTATGAGATTGCAAAGCGTAGTGTGAACCTCAAGCAAATACTTTTTCCCCGAGGTCGATGGATTCGCAGGATATTTTCCTCAGCTCCAAATAAAGAGGCATCGCTCTTGATAGTGTGTAAGAGGATTGGCTGTCGAGCAGAATTCAGATGGGCCATGACGTCAATAACGGATCTGAGATGACGTATTTTGCGTTTACTTATTTACTAATCTAATCATTGACACATTCAGAGGATGCTGGAATCGCACGATACATCACTGCTCATAGGTCCCTAGGAAAGAAAACATTAAAGGCCTCTTTAAAAGAAACAAGACGAAAACGAGAAAACTGCAGCCGCTGACGGATCTTCGTGTAGATATAAAATGATGCCAGTGGAGGAAACTTATGTAAGACTTTTACTGAATATTGCTGTCAGGCAAAAGGAGAAAGACGTGGCTGATGCATATACTGCATAAATCTGAAAATTGAACAGTGAAGAAGCAAAGTGATAAATCTAACAATGGCAATTTCAGTCAGATTTTTTTTTTCATAAACGAACTGTAGGGGATGAAATACATTCAGTGATAATCAAACACTGGCGATAAGAAAGAAGCCCATGAATTAACATAAAAGCAGGTGTTTCCAATAGCTTGTAAATCGTGTACCATTCAAGCAAAACCAAAGGGACGAAACGCAAATATTATCCACTTAAATAGAATAGAAAAAAGAAGAAGATCACTTTAAGTCGTCCGCATGCTATGATCGATTTCATTATTTTTTTACGTCATGAATGTGGTTTCAATTATATCAAAACTGATTAATATGTCATGATTCACAATCTTGTATAGTATGGGAGTATTTATCTATCTCGGTCTAATATATTTTCCCCCTCGTCGTAGATCATACCTCTTCTTTTATCTCCGGCACTGGCATCGTAATGTCAGTATGTCTAGGGTGGAATAAATGGCAAATCTTGATATTTTATGCTCACATTCGATCTTCATTGTTTGGAGTACAGTCTATACGAAATGCAAAGAGGAAATCTATTCCATCTATGTCCCTTTTTTGTTTCATACAGGATGTACCTGATACTTCATCACATCTGTTTGTGACCTTCTCATTTGCATCTTCTTCATCTTCCACTCCACTCCTTGTTCTATATTCTCTCCTGTTTACTTATACTTGTATCTACCAAAACACTGATATTCCAACCTCGTGTCCGTGTATTTATTATGATAGTGTCACATGGGTCTCGACTACGTTGAACTCCTGGAGGGAAACTCTCTGGATATGAGCGCCATGATAACAGAAGGAAGTATCTGTGGTCACGTGGGTAACATCGTCAGACAAAATGGCGACGGAGATTCGCTGAACAGGAACAATCACATTGTACCCGGGGAATCTTCCTGCCAGTCAGGTGTGTGTGGGTTAGCTCAATTTATAGGTTGTATGTGTGTGTGTGTGCATGTGTGTGTGTGTGTGTGTCTGTCTGTCTGTCTATGTGAGATATAAATAAAATCTGCGAGCGAACAAACAACTCGTTACTGTCGATGGACATTGTTTGTTGTTTCTTTGTATGTTTTGTCTTTTTTCATATGATATTTATCATTTTCAGGCTAATGTCTGCAATCAGATAAAGTCCCTGTTACCAAGAAAAGGCACATCGCTTTTGAGGGTTCTGACAGTCAACGTAAAATATAACGAGTACTAGTAGTTGAGAGAGATTTGTTACTGATATCTAAGTCTTAATGAGATGCCATCACGCTCGAAGCCCTGGGTTTTCCTTGACTGTGTTGAATAATTAGAATGCAGTTCAGACAGAACAGATTAAATCTACAAACACGAAAGCACCCCCGAGGTGAAGGAAACCATCACCCAGTGTTGTTTTGCGTCTCGTAGCTTTGGACAATCAAAATGTCTGTGGGCGTTTAAGCGTCTATAACAACTCGAGCATACAACTTCGTGGAAACAGTAAAGACAAGAATCACACTGGCATGCTATAAATGACCAGAAAAAAAAAAAGACGCACGCACGCAACATCGCACAAGGAACAATAATAATTCCATATAATGATGAGGAGGATCGAAGCCTGCAAATGTAATATGCACAAGGTCAATGACCAAATATAATTTATAAAGATGCACGCAACATCTTGCAATTAGAAACAAACATAATTCCACAAGGTGATGAGAAAGCCTGCGAATACAATATGATTTCTTTCACGAAGCTGTGATAATTTCCCACCTTTTGAAAACAGATTCTCTTCATTTATACAAGGATGCTTATTATAGCTAATTATAGCTTATTATAGCATGGTATTTTCATTATCTTGCTTCAGGTTTTATAACATAAAGAGCAAAAAGAAGCTAACATGGCAAAAGAAATGAGCAAGAGAATGAATAATGACATTAACATCATGGTAATTGCAATTATACTGACAGCACAAGAGCAACGATGAAGAATTGACATGCGGCTGTTGATGAAGCTAGGAGGAGAGAGAGCGTTTCGTGTTGTTAACCTCATTTTCATTTAGTGTTCGTATACAAAGTTTAATTTCCCGTTCTTTCTTGCTCGCTGCCCCCCCCCCCTTCTCTCTCTCTCTCTCAATCTCTTTCTCTCTTCAGATGCGTTCAGCATTCCTCTCATGTGCCACAATTCCGTCATCCGTCTAGTCTCCAGCAGCCAATATGTGAACGAGGTTAGCTTCCGCTTCAACAGGCTGAACATCGCTAGGAGTGAATGCCCCGAGACCGATGTTTGAGAGGACATCGCGCCAGTTTGACTTCTTTACCTCTAAACGCAATCAAAGATATAGGTGAGATGCCGAATACGAGCCAACAAGGGGTCATGGGTCAATATTGACAAGTCAGTGAAGGTTCGCCATGGGGGCGCTGTGGCATAGTGGATAAGACTCCCGACTCCCGAACGGAGGACCGCGAGTTCGAATCCCGCCCAGTGCTTACATCCTTGGACAAGATGTTTTTACCCACAACGTCCCTCTCGACCCAGGTGTATAAATGGGTACCTGGCAACGCTGGGGTAATAATAATAGCAGGGCCCTCTGGTAGAGCAGTGGCAACACTGAAGAGGCTACCCTGGGTAAATAAGACCTTATTATTATCTGTATAGTGTTGTACCAAAATAATACGACATCTTTACCCATGCATAGACGCTGTTGCACATTTACTTTGGCAAACAATTAATGATACCTTCCTAATATCGCAGGTAGACATGGTAGATGAGCTTAGTGCTATGCCGATTGAAATTTCTGCATAGCAACTAAACAGAAGCCACATTTTATGATACGTTTGCATATGGTATAACTGATCTAAGATTAGTGAAATCTAAAGCTCGCCGCACACTATACGACTTTCAGTCACACGACTAAGCGACTTATGATCTGAACTAAACAAGCGTGTTTATTCTGAGGCTATTGTAATTCATTTCGGATCCAGAGTGTGTGGCTTAACGCATTCTAGGAATAGGTCCTGAGTATACAAAATCTCAGTGAAATCCTAAAGATGAACCTTAATTGTTGGTACGTGATATCACGGACTCGTTATTCCATGTCACAGTTCTGTGACGTCTTTCGCAAATCTCATTGTTTATTTTGGTAACATATGCAAAATATGCAGTGTTGCACAACGTTAATAAGCATACATAATATAAGTTGATTTTTGGTACTCCAGACAAATGCAAACTCGACTATGATTGAGACAGAGTGATGACCATAATGCATAAGGAATTACACGAATTACTCGAACTTACCCAACGCGTATGAAACACTCATGAATTCATGTTTGATCAATAATTTTGCATAATATTTCCTCTGGTTTCAAAACGTATCCCGGGAAGCATAATGCAAACATATACCGCAAATCAGTCATAATGTAGGATATCTTATTGCGATGCCCATGTTGTCTTTAACCCTTTTCGTGCCAGTTGGTGCAAATTTCACATGCATTCATATTGGCAGGATATTAATGAGGCACACAAAGGGTTAAAAAGCTGTGATAATCAGAAAGGAGTCAATCGGTGTGTCATGTCAACATTGTTTGGGTATCAACAATAATTACTTATCATAGTATGATACTACATAGTATTACTATGTAGTCGCAAAGTAATCATTACGCAACATATGATCCCTTCTGTCAAGTCTGTAGCAATATTTTCAATATCAATTATATTGTTCATTAGATTTTTTTTTCTCAAATTGACTCTTTCTTTGCAGACTAATGTTGTCCGTGTTCGCAGGACCTCTGAAGAAAACCGTCGCAGCCTACTCGTTTTGGATTTCGCGCAAAGAACATACACCAGGAATCAGTCACATGCTTCACAACTCAGAACGCCTCGATGTTATTTTGACATTGATAGCAACGTCATAAAGGACACTAAAAATGTGTAACTTTGTGTCGATATTTAGTATCCACATGAAAGCAGAGTTTGAGTGGCGCTATAAACTTGAAGCAGGCGACCTTAAATTTTGATTTAGAAACATTATACAGTGTATATAAGATCGTTTATGGTACTGAAAGCGTATACCTAGAATGTATGTAATGATAATTCTGGCATCTTGTAGTGTTGAGAGATGTAGCTATTTATAAACATGAGGAAATGACGAAGAACAAGAGTCGTTAAGTGTACGAATGCTTCATCTTTTATGTCGTGATGTCATGAATGACGTTACCATATCCTCAATTATTCTTACATAATACTGATCAACACAGTGTGCAAGTGTAACAACATGTCGCTCCACGTTCCCCTTGAACAAAGGCGTATGCACCATGTCTAAGTTACTGTTTCTCTTAATATTCTATTAAGCAGTGTTTTAAGCGTGGACGTTGTTCGTTGTATCAAACAATTTTGTAATGCTGTAAATAGTACGCGTGTGTGCGCACTGTAATAGACAACCAACTGTACTATTCCGCTCTTGTCGACTTGTATTACGTAAACCGACACCATGCATGAAAACTGAATTAAATGTAGTAGAAATATCCCCCTCAAAAAGAAGAATAAAAAACCGCAAAACGCCTTTTGTTATTTTTTTTAATCATTTACAACTACTATATTAATTGCTGAATAAAAAGATACCAAAAAACATACATACACACAGATGAATGTATATATATTGCGTATAACAGTACATCTATACTGACTTGCAAGCAAATAAATACCCACCCACAAACATGCAGATATCTATATATATTTTGTATTTCCAATATGATGTATGCCTAATACTGGACACGTCAACATGGAGCAACATTAAACATCATGGCTTTGATTTTCAGGTGTAAAAATTACGTTGTACAGACTTCGGTTTGTATTATTTTTGGTTTGTTTTTGTAGTTCGAAAGTTTTTCCATGTGCTTTGTGTGTATAAGTGTCGACTTGTCAATATATATTTGTGAAAAGATGCATATGACATTCAAGTAAAGCCGCACTAAATCAAAGCAATGCTAAGATCTTTTCCTACTTTTTCTGAGTGTTTCTCCTAGATTCTCCCTCGAGAAAGAAGGAGTGGAGGAAAGAAAGAGAGAGGAGAGAAGAAGGGGGAGAAAGAAGGGAAGTGGACTAAAGAGAAAACATAAAAAGATCCAAGATAATTTATTAGGACTAATGTAAATCCAAGTGAGTAATAGACCCAAGTTGGGTAGAGAGTGGGAAAGAGAGAGAGAGAGAGAAAAAAAAAAAGAGAGAGAGTTGGAAGATTGATTACTGTTCATACAGTATCCAGTATATCACGTGAATATAGTATAATATAATATAATATAATATGATATTATATATCATATAATATAACATGGCGTAATGTGATTATATATATATATATATATATATATATATATATATATATATATATATATATATATATATATTATATAAGCTTAAGGGGACTTTGACCCAAATACATAACTATATGTGATCTGAGTGAATGCAGTAATAGCAAGAAAACACTGTGAAGTTGAAGGGAAGTGGACAATTTGCTTCAAAGTTAAGAATGTTTCAAGTTTTGATACCATCATCGCTGAATAAGGCGACTGCAAACAGTTCGTGATGTCACTAGGACAATTATTGAAAAGAATACAAAGAGATTTCCACAAAATTTCAGTTCTTATTCATGAATACTTCACATCTCTCCTACTTGAGACTGATAAACATTATCTTAAGGGTAATATTATTATTTTCCCTTGCCTTCTGAAAGATGTAAGCCTACAGAGCTCTTTCATCCTGCGAGAAATTATGCTGAATTCTCTTTATATTTCCTTTGTATCATTGCCCAACTGTGACATCACTAATCGATGTAGTCTTCTTACCGAGATTATAATCAAACCTTTAAAATCTGTTTACTTTTTAACGGGTGGTAGGAATTTCCTCATATACCTCACAAATGCGCACTATCAATATTTTTTGTTTATTCACTGAATTCACATAATTTTATACGATGGGTTAAATCCCAACTGAAAATGATACATGGAAAAGTTAATTTGACTTCACGCATGATATTTTCGGCTAGCAATGGTATCTCACAGAAATATATACCACAAGATTGAACGTATTCATTTACAATCTATTCATCAATTGCTTTTTTAGTTATACATTAATCTATTTCTTCATCCGTTTGATTACTTAGTTGGTTATTGCATTCGATTCCAAAATTTAAATAAAACCTGTAAACGAGAGTACGTGGTACAAGTTGGGAAAACCAGCAGCCAATCGCTAAGAATTATTTCAATTTCTTTCTTGAGGTTCTCCTCGCTATCTCTTTAGTTACACTTTCCTTGGAGGTTTCCTTATCATTTGGTAAGGAATGTCACAAAATGAAACGATATTGATGAAGTATAATGAAGAGTGGCATTTATTATACTGGCATTATAAATCAATTTCGAGTCTTACTCCCATGATAGAACCTTAGCGCATCATTTGAAGTCGCTTTCAAAATCCAAGGCTTCAAAGAACCACGATGCTGAATAACCATAGAGATATCGAGTAGTGCGTGGATGGCACTATGTCGAATGGACCTTGAGGCAAACCAGTTAAACGATGTTTAACAAGTATGTGCCCTCGACTAACAAAAGAATCGATTTGAAACATTCAGTGTTGTGACTAATGTGACAGAGCCGGCCGAGAGTTGCCCTCTACAAGTCAGTAGAGCGTAGCGAGTGGGGGCGCGTTCGGACGGACCCCCAATGGGGATCAATAGTTCCCATAGTGACGATTCAATAGTCCGAAACGAAGACGCTATTCGTCAGCTTGGGAGCGACTAGCGACTCGACAGACCAAGTGTATTTGTTTTCGTCTGCTTCTAAATGGCCTGAGCAGGGTTATAAACAGATAAAGACTGTGTAAATTTGGCTATGTACTTGGGATGAGGACCCAGTGCTCACCGGTAGTAAATACCTGTTTACTGCATATTATGTAGTATGGTTTGCCTTGGTGATGAGAAGCCTCATTTAAGGATACCCGTTTCTTCCGCGTGATGCACTAGCTA